>CM019742.1:13299534-13795463 GCA_009761775.1 Ficus carica | reverse complement strand
TTCAATAAGAAACTTTATATTAAAAGAATAGGAATTGTCTCTCATCCGGTGGTACAATCGTATAGGAGATTGATACAACCTGAGGAAGACAACGGTATAATCTGCTTGAGAGAGAGAGAGAGAGACAGAATGCTCCCGTCCAGCGGTCTAACAGTGTCGTATGAGAAAATTCTCGTAAAATTATATAGATTAATTCTGACGCTTAAAGAAAATGGATATAAAACAGGATGTTAGTCAGAGTGTCTAACAGGAGAATCTAGTTTTGTGTGGACACTTGTAAGTAAACACATGTTAAAGAACAAGACCCACTTAACGATTTCTATACATAAAAAATAAAAAGAAGGCCCACTTTACAACAGTACGGAGAGTGAACAATTAGTAGTTTTAGACACTGTAAAGTCATGATTAAAAAAGGTGAAGAATCAAAAGTCTAAGGAAGATACTGTCCATTACAAGGAAAATGAAAGGAAGGTTGGGTGAAATAAGTGAAATTGTTTTTTCAATGTGTCTGAAAGATGTGGTCCATATGAAATAACTAGCTTTTAGTGGGAAATGATGGAGTAAGAAGAAGAAAAATAAAATAAAATTAGGACATGAGGGCAATGGAGTTTGAGTAAATGTTTGGTAGATGGTGATGTGGATGTTTTGGAGAAAACTAAAAAGTGTTTTTGATTCATCAACTGGTAACCCAACTCTCTCTCTCTCTCTCTCTCTCTCTCTCTCTCTCTCTAGGTAGTTAAAAAACACATTTTGGACATAGTAGGTGCTTTTCATAGGAGATCGTTGGGTATGGGTTTTCACATGCTTTGTGCTGTCTGGTCTCTCAAATTTTGGTTTGTCTCAGAGAGAGAGAGAGAGAGAGAGAGAGAGGCTTTTAGAAGATATATATATATCTATATATATATGTATGTATATGTCTTCTACTCGTGAGAGGATGGGCTTTTTTAAGATTCTCTTGTCTATTCCCTTACCATACTTCTTGGTCAAATCCTCACCAGCTAAATCAGGAATGATTAGTTTTTTAGCACTTCTTGAGGTTTAGGTACTTTACTTTCTAATGTGAATAGAATGAGAATTTGAAAAAAAGTCCATTGAGGTTCAATTGGGCCTGGTCCATTTGTTAATCCAGGCTTTTTAGTTTCCAGGCCCACTTAGTTTTAAATTATTTGATGCGCTATTTACTAGGTAAACAATTTACAAGCTTCTTAATAAATTATTTACCTGATAATTTTGTTATTTACAAACTATTTACTCTTAAAATTTTTTAGAAACCTAGTTTTTACTTCCATTATTTATGTCAAAATGACATGTACTTCTATCTCCTGAAAAAACTGTCTTCCAAGAAGAAACGTAAACCAGGAAAAAGTTGAACAATTCTACATCAACAAGAGAAAAGAGATTCAATTGGGCCTGGCCCATTTATTAATCCAGGTCTTTTAGTTTCCAGGCCCACTTAGGTTTTTTTTTTTTTTTTTTGGATGTATTAAAGTAGAGAAAAATATTTATTCCCAGAAGAAATGTAAACCAGTAAAAAGTTGAACAATTCTTCATTAACAAGAGAAGCAAATATTGTAATACAACTACAACGTCAAAAACTTTCACAAGTTACAAGTTCCGTGTCAAACATATATTTAATCACTCCAAGGATGAAAAAAATAGGAGCAAACCGGATTTAAAAAATCTCAAGACTCTTCTTGGCAACGAAAGGAACGTCTCTGAAATCAGCTAAAGCTCGGTGTCACATAAACGGACCATCAACTCAGACACCATTCTCCGGGCAAAAGGAATGTAGCTCAGACTATACCTGAAAGTTGAAGCAGGTAAAAACTTAAGAAGATATTACAACAGTGGAAAAATGCTGCCGAGAAATACTGTCGAAAACAAAATTGAGAAAAGTGCATTACAGTATGAAATACAAGTTATTAAAAGAGTTTCTTTGATAGCTAAAGTAAAATAGGCAAGAGGGTGTTTAAATAGAGAAGGAAGTAGCCATTCCGCTCATCATGTCAATGTGAAGGGAAAAACTCACCAAACAAGGGCACAGATCTCGACTATGACAGCGAGTATTGTTAAAATCTTGCTATGTATCTGTACAATGAGAAGACAAAGGGAGACAGGAAGTAATGTACTGTTACCGTTAGTACTAAACCGAAACCAAGGGATTCAGAATGTTGACTAAAGTTTGATCCATTTTGTCATAGAACCAAGATTGAATACTGACCCAGAGAGCACAAATGAGTGCTAGAACAACACATCCAAGATAAATAGCTGTCGCATAAATTCGGACAGAGTCAAACATCATTCTCATTTGTTTCGTAGCACCAATGAGGAAAACTGTGCTGCCAAAGAGCAATTGAAGTTTTAGTATCTAATCTCTAGAAATTTCGGTTTTCCAGAACCAAGATGTCCAGGGGAAGAAAAAAGAAGGAAAATGACGGACAATATGAGGAAAGATTTTATGCTTGTGTAACACAAATGCATGTGATCATACAGAAGCATATTAATGTGATTTGTAATAACAGAAAATAAAATTTCATGATGAAAACTAGTTCTATTTAAAGCAATCAAAACAAGAAGCAAATTAAGACCAATGTATGATACTATGATTGTTGGCCAGGGAAAGTAATGAACAAATGTTTAGAACTGAATAGGGAACATAAAATCAATTGCTTCTTTCCCCTCTCTCTAAAAATAATGATTAAGGCCAGACATAGCAACTTTGGACGAAGATATCGAGATTCTTTTTGAAATGGGTGAAGAAGAAGAAAATGGCTACAAATGCATCATGGTGATCTAAAACCATCAAAATTAGAGAAATCAACCTCCAAGACACCCACCTTCCAACAGCCAACACATTGCCAAAGGTGAATAACAATGCGAATTTGATTGGTTTTGCAAAGACAACCATCGACTGCGAAAGAAGAGAACGAGAATTATAAGGAATTGTTTTTGTCGTCGGATCAACATCTTATTCAACAACATTAGCATTCCAAGCCTGAAAACTATAAATGACTAATCCCAATATATATCAGCTACTCCTTTCTCTTGATCTTCACTAGGACTAAAGTTTTCTTTGGCAAGGAAAGACCACAATTGTAAACAAAAAAAAACCCGATAATCAAACTTCTCTATGTGAGATTAAGAATTATTCAATCGGGGATTTAGAGGGAAATAAACAAAATTCTCAATGCTCTAAAAACACCCCACCGCCTCATCTTGTATAATCTTGTTACATACTTTGTAATATTCAATATTCATAACCAGTTCCATAGAAATTGCAATTTGCACAAAAACTCTAACCTTTGAAAACTCTGAAAATTGCATTTGCATATGTAAAAATTTTACAAAAGGAGAAGTGCCCAGAAGCTCATACCAGGAACATTAAAGCCAGTCCAGCGATCAAACACGCAGCGAACACATAAATTCTCTGATAAAGTCAAAACCCAAAAAACCAAAACGCATCCTGAGCCCAAAACGAACAATTCGAGAAAACCCCACCAACCCATAATTGAAAAAAATAAAAATTAAAAAAAGAAAAAAATAATATGTGGATTGAATTTTGTTTCTGCAAAACGTACCTGGGTAGGAGAGAGAGAGCACAAGTTATCAGATTCATCGTCCAAGAGGGCGTCGCCTCCCTCGTCGTTGTCGCCGCCAGATATAGATTGGTTCAGCTTTGCCCACATTGTTGAAAAGCTCTCTTTACTCTTCAATGGCTGCCTAGAGGAAATACTCACAATTATTTCACCATTTATTATTAAAATACCAGGACAGGACAGGGTCTGGTACTTAAAAAAAAAAAAAAAGGGGAAAAAAAAAAAGAGGGTGGAGCGACTGTGAATTATTGAAAATTTTAGTTGAAAGCACGTTGTTTAAACAAACGACATGTCGTTTTTATTTTGATTTTAGTCCTACTTTCATTTCTTGTAAACGACATGAAGTTTTCATGTCGTTAATGTTCGAGAACAACATTATTTGAATGCCATTTTTATGTTACCGTTGTTTTTTTTTTTTTTGTTTCCTTCACTCCCCCCCCCCCCCCAAACCAATAGTTTGAGTCTCTTTTATGTCGTTTCTTAACTTAATGTTTCTCTAGAAAACTTTTTTGATGTCGTTCGTTGTTGGTGTCTTTTGGATTTTCTGTCGTTTCAAAAATATTAGCGTTTTTAACAGTTCGTCGTTTGTTCTTTTGAACTTTCTAATGCAATTTCTTATTCATATGTTTTTGGTTTTGTTGTTTTTTATTTGGACATCGTTTTCCACGTTGTTGTCAGATTTCAATTTTTTACGTGTTTAATTGTTGTTTCCTGACTTATCATCGTTTATTGACATTGTCGTTTTCCAATTTATCGTTGTTTTTTGTTATTGTCGCTTTTCTGTCCTTACGGTCGTTTCTTTAACATATCGTCGTTTCTTTTCGGTCTTTTAAACGGTCGTTTTCCGAATTATCGTCGTTTCTTTCATCATCGTTTGTTGACCTATTGTCCTTTCTTTTCTCAAAGAAACATGTCGTTGTGTTTTGAAATCTTACTGTCGTTCAAGGTCTAAACAGTTAGATAATAGACATTTTTTGTTTGAAAAATAAAAATTAATGATAGAGTAAAAGATAGAAGAAAGAGAGATAAATGATTAACGTGGTTTTATAAGTAAGGATCACTATGAATGTTCTTCTATATAAATACAAATTTACAGGTACGAAAAACGAGTAAGTTACCCTAAGACATCAAAACTTCTATAATTAAAAAATTTTAATATTTCCTAATATGAAAATTAATATAAATAAATTTAAATACTCTATATTACAATCAATCAATCTAAAAATTGAAAATAATTATAAATCATAATTTCAATAAATATTTGACAATCTCAAATCTCAACACTCCTCCTCAAATTGGTGTATATTAAATTGCCTTGAATACTTCGAAAACAACTTCGAAATTCTCATAAGCCAAACTCAAGTTCAGATGAGTTTCACACCATGTTAATTTCCAGAAGCTTCACATACTAGGCTCAAATCCATATGAGCTTCACAACACATGCTTCAATTTGATTCACATGCCAGTTTATTATTAAAAACTAGGAAAGGAAACTAATCCTCAAAATTCAGAAATAATCATCGGATTTCAACACACTCCTTAAGTTAGTGCAAATTTTCTAAATCCGGAAATAATTTTCAGATTCCAACACACCTTTTTAAGTCGATGTCAATCTTTTAAATTTAAAAACAATCATCGGATTACAATACACCAACTTGCCAAAAAACTTTGATAACAGTAAACTCATTTAGTTTGTCAAATTTTTTTTTTCAATATGGGATTTTTTCTCTCTCATATTTTTTTTGTCTTTTTTTATTCATTATTCATTTTCTTATTTACACGGCTGTAATTCCATGTGCATTGAGATAAAAAGAATACATATTTAATCAAGAGTTTTAACCAAATGCATTCACAAAAAGCATATGACTCCAAGGTGGCCATTCGTTTTAGACGATCCTGACATCAATAGTGGTTTTAACAGCGGATTCAGCATGAATGTGATTGTGGCACCTCCTACATAGTGAGTACGAGTCATTCACTAAAGCCTTCAAGGGATTCGGTTGTGTTAGTTCTAATACCATCTTAAAAATTATAAAATAATAATAGAATAAAAGATAGAAGAAAAAGAGACAAAAGGTTAACGTAGTTTCATCCACGGACTATAAATAAAGAGAAGATTCATTAATATGGAGCACTATGAATAAGCTCGCATATAAATACAAGTTTACAAGTACGAAAAATAAATAAGTTACCCAAATACATCAAATATTCTATAACTAAGAAATTTTCCTATTTTCTAATACGAAAATTAGGGTTGGTTTGGTATTTGAATTTAACTCAAACTAAATTGTATTTTTTCATATTAGTTTTTTTTTTTTCTGAAAAATCAATAAAAAATATAACTAGTTTTTGAAAAGTTAACTAACTTCAATTTAAAAATTTAATCTCCAACAGACAAACCAAATACAATCTTAGCCTCTATTTGGTAAGTTAGTTAAGATAAAATTTTTAAATTGGAGTTGATTAATTTTTAAAAAATGTGTTATAAATTTTGTTAATTTTTTAAAAAATGATAAAAATTAAGATAAAAAAATATAATTTTAATTAAAATTGAATATTAAAACCAAATAAAACCTTAATATTAGTAAATTTAAATATCTTATATTATAATCAATCCATCTAAAATTAAAAAAAATAATAATTTCGATAAATATACGAGAATCTCAAATCTCAACATTCCGCCTCGTCCCCGATAATTCTCCTTTCAGAAGTCCTCTCTCTAAGAGTGAGTAAACCCTAGCTGCAAATTCTCCGATTCTGGTCGGGTTTCCGTGGGCCAGAAGAAAGCGAAGATGTCGTCGACGCTTCTGGAAGTGACTCGGTCGGCTCACGAGGAGGTGGAGCGGCTTGAGCGGCTCATCGTCAAGGAGCTCCAGAGCGAGCCGTCGTCCGCCAAGGACCGCTTGTTCCAGAGCCACCGCGTCCGCCACATGATCGACACCATCTCCGCCACCACCGAGAAACTCGTAACTACCCTCTTCTTCGACTTCCGTTTTCTTGAAATTAGGGAAAAATTTGAGCTTTCTTACTCGTTTTATGTTTTTGGAAATTGAAATTTGGGTTTTGTTTTTGTAGTTTTGGGTTCTGGAAATTCTTTAATTGCCCATGGTTTCGAAGTTTTTTCCGCTTTCTACTTTGTTAAGTAAGAAAAAGTGAATATTTTTCAGTGAATTACCTTAATATTTTGTGTTAGTACCTTGAAATGTTGGCCTTTGATAATCGAGAATTGGAATTTTGGTGTGAAATTGGGTTTAATAGGCTAACTAGGCTCAGAGAAATTGCAGTTTGGTTGTTCGGAAGACAAGATTCAACTTCTATGTACAAATTAAACTCTTTTTTTTTTTTTTTTTAGGTTGAGATTTATGAAGACAAGGATGGTGCAAGGAAGGATGAGATTGCGGCTCTTGGGGGTCAAACTGCGACGGGGACCAATGTGTTTAGTGCATTTTATGATAGACTAAAAGAGGTGATGTTTTGTGAGCATGCCTTTGTATTTGCATTATGTTGTTGATATGCACGATGGCATTTTGTAGTCTAAGGTTCTTGAAAGTTGAAATCCTGCTCAAGCTATTGCTTATATTTTTAATAGTTCTTTGGTTCTGTTGTTCGGTCCTCTTTTCTTTGTTAGTTTAACAATTGAAATAGTCAGAGCAATAAAAAGGGCAAGTAGCTGTTTTAAAATGTGTTTTCATGTTTTTGTTGCTGTATGTGTAGATTCGTGAGTACCATAGAAGGCATCCAGCTGCACGTGTTGTCGATGCTAATGAGGAGCATGAAGCGATGCTGAAGGAGGAGCCAGTTATTGAATTCAGTGGGGAGGTCTCTCTCTCTCTCTCGTCTTAACTAAAATCCCAGATATCCATTTTTTATTTAGATGAATGAGTTGCTAATTACTCGTAGCTCATCAAGATAATATGTTGGACATTATTTTATTTGATTTTTTCGTTGTATAACTTTTCTACATTTCTTTTTCAGGAAGCACTTGGAAGATACCTCGATTTGCATGAACTGTACAATCAATATATTAATTCTAAGTTCGGAGAGCCCATTGAATACTCTGCTTACCTTGTTGTTTTTTCACAACCGCATAAAATTCCTCGCAAGCTGAAGTTCACTAGGTATATTGCATTTTCCTTTTCTTTTGAAATGTTACTTATGGTGATCTGTCCATGTCTACTGTTGTTCAATTAATTACGTGAAATTTGGAATGTTTGTCCTTTCTGGTTGCTGCAGGCAATACAGGGAATACATAGAGTCTATACTGGAGTATTTAATATATTTTTTCCAGCGGACAGAGCCCTTGCAAGATCTTGATAGAATATTCTCAAAGGTTTGTTTAGCACAATGGCCCCCCTTTTTTAATTGTTTACATAAATAGTAGTTTCATTTTGCACGACTGAAATGCACTGCTTAGTCATCAAATTTGACGTGCTGCATTTATAATGAAATAGGAATTAACTGTTAATATTTGTCTATGGACCTTTCTCTCGCGCATTTGGGGGGTCAAAATGTTAGGAATTAAGTGGCCTCGTCTATTCTGGAATTTTCTTCAAAGATATTTTAAGCTTTGCTATGTTAAAGGTTTTCTGTAACTACCCGTACTGAAGAGATGTTTACATAACATTTCTTAAATTGTTTGTGTATTTGTACAGAAGGATAGCTCTAGAATTTTTTTTTTTTTTCAACTTCATACGTCCAATATAAATGTTGCGTTTCTTATTTCATCTTCATCTTCAGTTATCTTATGTATCAACTATGTAAGATTTCGTTTATGACAATCTTAGACTATGCTCTATCTGGTTTAGATTTAAGTACGTCTCTATGTTGCTAGTGCAGGTTGTAACGGAGTTTGAAGAGCAATGGGCAGATGGTAAGGTCTGGGAGAATGAAGATCAAGGAAATGGGTATGTACCAGATCAGCATACTGTGATTGATCTTGACTATTATAGCACAGTCGAAGAGTTGATAGAAGTGGGTCCTGAAAAATTAAAGGAGGTTAGGTTCTGTTTCCATTTTTTTTCGTGGTATTATTCTGTAAAAGGAAGCCCCAGATTTTCGTCATTTTGCATTCAATCTGCGTACATTTAATACATGATTTTAGCTGCATCTTTGCTTGCTATTTTACTGGCAAATTTTCTGTATTTACTCTTGTCAGGCATTGGGTGCATTAGGACTAAAGACAGGTGGTACTGTTCAGCAACGTGCTGAGAGGCTTTATCTCACAAAGGTTGTTACACGCTAGCCTTACTTTCTTTTCTAAAAGAATATATAAATTTATAAGGACGGGAGCTGTTCTTATTTTACTTGAGGGATTAGAATTAGCCTCTCGCAAATGTATTTCGCCCAAGATAAAAGAAAAGATAAACAAAAAGTTTAAACTTTTAGAGTTTAGTGTATGTTTTCCTCGTGCTTACTTCCTTGATGACTGCTTTAGTCAGTATGCATTTTTTTTTCCTTTTGTTTTTTCCCCTCCGGCGAATAGTCAGTTCCAAATAGAAGAAATTTTTAAGATTTCAAGTGTATGGTTTCCTTGTCTGGTCCTTTAATGAATCCTGAGTCAGTTTGGTACGTCCTTTTGTTTTTTGTTTTTTATTTTTCTTCTTAATCTGGTCAGCCTGTAATGTTTGAAAATTCCATGCTTACTGGATTGGGATTAACTTGTTTATTGGCAAGAAGTTTACAATTTATGATGCTTATTATATGACTCTCAAAGCTGAAAAATTATTTGTTATTAGTGTTCTGGCTACTGATTATTGCACGTTAGGCTTGTAGATGTACAATCTGAATCCTTCTTCCAGAGCATCGTTATTATTATTATTGGGAGCAAATCCTTTTTCCTGAATTTGATAGAGTTATGTTCAAGTCACTTAAAATTTTTTTGAAGTTGTGTTAAATGTTAATAGATTGAAAAACATATTCCTTAAAAATTTTATACTTTTCGTGCAGCACACACCTCTAGAACAGTTGGATAAGAAACACTATGCTAAAGGTTCACGTGGCTCACAACAAAACGGGATTGCTGCAGCTCCACAAGTTAACAATTGGAAAGAAATAGCTTTGATGGAGGCCAAAATAAACAGACTATGTGACTCACTGGAAGAGGTTAACATTTATTTCCTATTTGTCTAACCTTGCATGAATTGTTTGAATATCAGTAGCACCACATACAACCCGCAACTCTCTAATTTTCCTTTATTATATATTATTTAGTATTCTATTCCTGTCAATCCAACATCTTTTGTTTTTCTGTGGCATTATGCAGACAATTGCACGAACAAAAGACAACATTGTGAAGAAGCAAGCTTTGACGTATGAGGAAATGGAAGCAGAACGTGAGGAGGTGAGTGAAAATTTGTGCTTTTCATCTTTTCCAACTGTTGAGGAAAAGTTAGATCAAGAATAGACAGAACAATCGTAAATATAACTTGTAGTGTGTCTACTTTGTATATAATCTAACACTGAACATGTAAATTACAGCTTTTCTTTTTTGAGTTTGCTTTGGTTTTCTGACAGAAAATACTGCTTGGCTAACTCTGCAGGAAGAAACACAAGCCGACACTGAAAGCGATGATGAAGATCAGCAGATTTATAATCCCCTCAAATTGCCAATGGGTTGGGATGGGAAGCCCATACCATATTGGCTTTATAAGCTTCACGGCCTTGGCCAGGTAATATTTTCCTTTAAACTAGGGGTCTCTTCAGATAGTGATGATATTCATTTCTAGAGAACTCATTTGAGCTCTCATCGTGCATTTCTGACTATCTTTGCATTCAGGAGTTCAAGTGTGAGATATGCGGGAACTACAGTTATTGGGGCCGCCGAGCTTTTGAGCGACATTTCAAGGAATGGCGCCATCAGCATGGGATGCGTTGCCTTGGTATTCCAAATACCAAGAATTTCAACGAGATCACATCAATCGAGGTACCCTTTTGACATCTTTTTGTGGTGTTGAATTTCCTTGTCAATTGTTGGGGTTATAACTGATCAGATTAACCTCTTCAAAGCCTATAGAATTCCATACTTTGCCTGAGAAATATCCGATCAACTTTCCTTCATTTATTTACGTAACCAAAATTTTTTATACTTTGCATTATGCAGGAAGCAAAAGAACTTTGGAAGAGGATACAAGAGCGACAAGGATACAATAAATGGCGGCCCGAACTTGAAGAAGAATATGAAGACAGAGAGGGTAACATTTACAACAAGAAGACATACACTGATCTGCAACGTCAGGGACTGATTTAGGAGAGTTGACTGTTCAGACAAGCTTGAATTTGCTAGGTAGAGGAATTAATTTCGTACTTTTTTTTTTTGGCGGCTACCAGCACATCCGTCTCAAGCTCCCAGGCACCATCTGAACATTGTTGTGACAACTCAATAGGTGTTAGGATTTGCTGGAATTGTAGGTTCTTTGTACAACTCTTTTGTGATGGAAAATGAGAGTGGTTCACCATGTTGTCCTCACTGGCGCCTTTCATTTCAATTGTTAGATTAAAAAAAAGAGAAGACCCTTGGCTTCATTTAATCAATCTATGGCTATAATTATACATGTGATAAATGTGAATGCCTTCTTTCTTTCTTTCTTTTTTTTTTTTTTTCAGACTTCCAAATTAAAAAAAAAAAAAAAAAAAGCACTATCAAGCGATGGCAATAATAATACTTAATAATAGAGAAAATTAGGTGAATAGTCATTTTTTGAGTATCTTTTTTGTTTTGATTTTTGCCTACTCTAATATTAGAGTTGATAATTTAAGTGTTAGGAAATAACAAAATCATCAACTCTAATGTTACGGTGGACATAAATCTAAAATTTTGTCATATTTATGGTATTTTTGTGGATAACCCTATAGTAACTGACGTAAAGAAACAAAACGACGATGATTAAAAGTGGCATGCAAGGAGACAACAATCTACTATCCATCAATCTATTACACAAATAAAAGTGAGAAAATTTCTTTGAAGTTTTTTTTTTTTTGTTTTTTGGAGTTTTGTGTTGAGTTTTTAACCTGGCTAAAAATGATTTCATCTATTTTTTTTTTTTTTTTGAAATTTTGTAAAGGAGTTGAGATTTGTTATTTTATTTTATTTTAAGTTTCACTAAAGAGTTTGTCTTTTTTTTTTTTTTTTAATTTCATTTTTTGTTTTGTCCTTTTATATTTTGTCCTAATTTTCTTTTTAAATTCTAATATCATTTAGATAATTTATCATTTCACTATGATATAATATATTATTTCACCCGCGTGGTTCTAACTAGTAAAACAAGAAAAAAGAGGATAACAGACGACATGAAAGCAATAATAACAAGGAACGACATCAGTTAAGGGAACGCCAATTAAATAGAAAAAGGACAATGACAAAGGACATTAAAGCGACAAAAACAAGGAACGACATCTTTAAGAAAACACCAATAAAATAGGAAAAAGGCAACAATAACGACAATAACAGACTGACATAGACATGAAAACGAAATAAAACAAGGAAATGGCGTCAGCAGAACGACTTGAAAACACCAATCGACAAAAACATGTGAAATAGTCCAGACATGAAATCGGTCCTTTAACATGTCTTTTTTAGGCAAAAAAATAAAAATAAAAAAAACACAAAAGTCTATTTTTAAAGTACCCTTCCATTTTTCAACAATATTATGTATATGTCTATTTTTTAATAAATAAATATATATAGTACTTATTTTGTCATTTTATTATAATTGACATCATTTTATTTTCCTTTTTTTGTTTTTTGATTTTAATGATGAATATTTTTTTGTTGATAAATGTAAATTACCTTTAATAAACTAAAATTAGTTAGAAACATCAAAGTAATTATAATAAATATAAAATATTCACTATAAAGATAATTATTCATACTAAATAATAAACATAACACAAAATATTAACGATAAAAATTGATGAATATTCATACTTTTCATACAAAAAACCAATGAATTCTTTATGAAAAAAACCTATTTGTTTATATAACTCATTATAAATCAAAGGGTTGTCATTTATGTCTTAATTAAATAAATTGAAGAACAAAGCAATAAATGGAATCAAATTCTTTATGAAAAAAGACTATTATTTATATAAATTAGTAGAAATGAAATTGAACATATCTTTATAATAAAGATAGATTTAATGTACGAAATATTTTTTTTAACATTTTTCTTTTTCTTTATTTAGCTTTTCCTCGTTAATGTGAAATCTGATTTTGGGAAAATATTATATTTTTTGGTTCATTATGAATATTTACACATTCTTTACAATAAATCAAAAAAATTTCAAAAATTTTCTTTTCTATCAATTCTTTTTGCAATTTCATTAAATTAACTTTAGCCTTATTTGGTAAACATTTTAGATTCCTTTTTTGTAATTTCTTTATTTGTTAATTCTCCATTCTTTATGAAAGGTAAAATTTTCTTTATAATTACTCTTTTAAATGTTTATGTCAATTAAAAAAATGAACATATTTCAAATCAATACCTCTAATTTAGACATCTATTGTAAATAACCCATAAAACCCACCCACCACCCACCCCCCCCCCCCCCCCCCCCCCCCCCCCCCAATAATTGTTCTTTTTTGAAACGGTCTGTCTTGAGTTTTAAGGCTTTATTAGATTATTACATTAGGATAAGTACTTTTTTGGCTAAGACAAAAAAACATTTTGTCGTTTTTAATCAAGAATTTAAGAAAAAACTAAAGAAGCGACATGTCGTTTGTAACCTACATGAAAAACGTAGTAGACGTGGATAACAGAAGAGACATGTCGTTCTGGTATTAACAACTGAGGTAGAAATTAGGAGTGGCATGTCGTTTTCATATCTGAAGCCCAATGGCGGGAAACATGAAACCTCATACGACCTGTCGTTTCTAGATAACAACAGAGCTTTTACCTACATAAAACATATCGTTTAACTTGTTTTGCAAAATAAAGTCCAACGACAGACTAGCTGTCATTAGGCGAAAAAGAATTCTCCAGAGTAAACACACGAAACAACATGTGTTTATATGAACGACAGTAAAACTTTTAATTTATAAACGACATATCGTTTAGTTCGCGAAGAAACAGAAACATGTCGTTATCTACTGAAACAACTACTTTCCCATGCTTTCAACACTTTCTTGTTTTCTTCTTTCTGACTAACCTATGCACGTTTAAATTTTATTGCACAAAAGAATTCCTTCACTGTATTGTCATTTTAGAGCAGTTCGAATTTTCGATTTTTTAGTCTCGCCTTCAGCCAATTCACCTTGAGCACTCAGATCTAGCAGACAATCAGAAGATGTAAAAAGTGAAGTTCGTCAGTGGAAGAGTTGGTCATCACTATTTTTTTTTCATTTCCTAGTTTACAAAAACAATTACTTACAGAGGATAATTGGAACGTCCAAATCATACACGAGATTCCTATCATCTCAAGTTTACATCATCACAAGATCTTGTGAATAAAAGCGCCGAACCATTCACTCCCCGCAGGACTAGCAGCCTGGAATCCACATATGTCCCGCAAACGAGCTTTGTCATATCAAACATTTCAGGTGGGACCTGTATCCGAACTTCTTGAACCACATTTCCTGCAACACTGACGTCTTTATTCAGTGGATCTCCGAGATCCAGTGTCACCTCAATGTCACTTGAAACAAGCTTGGCCACTGGAAGGCTCGTCGGAAACTCCTCGAATGGAATAGCTTTCTTCCACTTCTTGCCAGAAAGTTTCTGAGCTAAAGAATCATGAGTGTTTGGATTCCATGAGAAATGTCTTGTGGTGTTTTCTTCTTTCAGATATAGGCGTCTACCTGCGGTTAATCTAAATGACGAGTTCACTTGCATTTTCCCATTTACACCAGTCTTGTCATGTGGCCAATTCTGACCAATCATGACTGTGAAGTCAATGTCGGAGGCAAATGAAAGCGCGGTGTTTAACTTCGATGTTCTAGATATCGTTAGGTACACATCACCAACCAGAACTCGTGTAGGAGGTTGCCTAAGGGTCAGGCCGATGTGCCTCCCAGTGCAGTATAACAGCCGCCACTTTCCTGGCAGGAACTCCAGCAAATTCTACAAAATAATATAAAAAAAAAAAGGACGGGGTTTGGAAATTCAAATATTCATTAATGCATAAAATATTCATACGCATCTGAAACATATTTGTGTAAACAACCAGCAAGTTTTTGTGATTGTCTGGAAGTCAAAAAGCTGATTGCAAATTGTCTTAACTATAGACACTGATGGAATAGGTTTAAAAAGAACAATAACGCATAGTTGTGGGAAATGCAAATAAGTCGTTACCCTTGGCCTTGAATGAGGGTTAAGCATCTCTAGCAGTTCAATAAAATGGGCTAGTCTTTGGCGCTGTAGAATGGAAAAAAGGCACAAATTAGTGCATCTTCCATATCTTCAACTCTATGCAGTCGGGTTAGATGGTGAGAAATCAAGCAGTATTTATACACTCCTCGTTCCATTTTTTCTCCCTTAATATTTATTCCCTTGCCAAGTTTACTTACGAAGGATAGTTATAAATCAACGAATAACATAGGAAAAGAAATTAATAACGGTATAAGTTTATTAAGTACAAAACTAAACCACAGTTTCCTTGGTATACGTTAGTTTTCTGGTGGTCTACTGGTGATCAGTGTAGGATACGGTGAGGGACAACATATTCTAAATAAACTGTACACATAAAAATAACAGCTCAAGTCTAGATCTAGAAAAGTATAGATCTGATATACCTGAGGTCGGCCATAGATGTACTCCTCAGAAATTCGTACTGCAGTTGAACCAAGACCCCACCTAATGATATCCATGGATGGGACAACCTTCCATCTAGGTCCACAGAGAAATGGGTGTCTAAGAGCATCTAAGCAACTGTGAAACATTCATTAAGAAAGTTATAATTGGCAATAACTGTAGCATTACAAACGCAACTGACACACACACACACACACACACACATATATATCAAATAGTGTTTAGAGTAACAACAGAAAGACATAATTTTGTCTCGAAAAATATATACTTAATGTTAAACGATTTGATATTCATAAGAACTCTCATGGACCCCTCTGCTGCTAGGTGCCTAAAGGCTCTTTTACCCAGTTAACCGACTAATTGAAATTAGTTCACGCCTGGAAACCAACGGGAGACTTCCACTTCTAGATCTTAGTCATACAAAAGAGACCAACAATATGCAAGTGGATACATGGATGTCCAGGAAAAAAGTATTTTCATTTAAGGGGAAAAAAAAAAAAAACTCAAACTATACATCGCATTTTATGATGTCAGTTTCCTTAATTTTTGGCATCAATTCAAAATCTAACATTGACAGCCTTTCAACCACCATATTCCTTTTATTTGATCTAAAGGGACAACTCTTAAAACACTTAAATCTGGAGTTCAATTTCCGGTGCAGTTTTCCGACTATATATATGAACAACAGCATACCTTATTCTTTGAGAAGGCTTAGTTGCAAGCAACAAGGATAGAAGGTTCCAACCTGCACCCCAGTTTCTATCAAGTATCTGCAAGACATAAAATGGATAAAGCCCTTCTTATACAAATGACGAAAGGGGCATTGGAAGTAGAGTAACAAATTGTTAAGCACATTTTCTTACTTGGAGTCCAGCATTTCCGGAAGAGGAATTCTTGTTGAGAATTTGCAATAAAAATTCACGCAGACATGACGGATCATTCCCCTGCAATTGTACATCAACCAACGTTGGTACTAATATTCATTCCCTTTTACTAGGCAAAAGATCAATATCTAGCATGGTGCAGAATGTACTACACATCCCTGGATCCTGTTATCTTTTGCATAAAACAAAGACTGAGATTTCATGAGAAAACTGGGGAAGTCATATACCTTTGTGAGGAATGACTTGAACTTTGTAAAAACTAAAGGGTCCATCAGTTCCCGCATCACCATTTTTGCCATCATGAATCCAACACATCTTCACAACATGCATGAAACGGGAAACGCATCAAGAAAACTCCTAGAGACATCTAACTAAAACAAATTTTGCTTCTCTAATGACAGTACCGCATGTCAAAAGCTATCATCATTTCTCGCCTCTTTATGTTGTTGTCCGCAGTACTACCATTTGAGCCATCCTCATAAAAGTCAGCAGCATTTCCAAGTATCCCTACCTGAAAATAAGAATCTGCACTGATAAAGTAGGTTGAAAGGAGAAAGAACTTTGGAGGAAAATGAAGATCACATTATCTCATCATATGTTTTAAGGAGTCAGCATTCATGCATTATTGACCTCGGATGGCCATATGTCAACAAAAGCCAACGTTAGACTATATTTTTAAAGGCATTTTATTACTGTACTAACGACATCTAGATATAAATATCATGAGCAAAGCTCTTTTACATTAGATTAAGTGATTAAAGCACTGTGCCTGTGTTGGATCTGCAACACTAGAGGAAGTGAAATAACAAGTTGATCAGTGACAACGAAGAGTTCATGGAGGGCGTCCAAGGTTTCCTCAAGATTCTACCTTCACGGCTCTTTCGTACATCTGTTCGTAGATTGTGGTTCCCTTCAATCTTTTTTACAGGCTTCCCCCACTCTCTTTCTTCATTTCAGGCATAGTCCTCTGTGCATAATTCTTGTTTCCTTAGGCAGCACCCACTTTGGTGCCTTTTTGATAAAAAATTTCACAAAGATGTGATTTGAAAGAGTTCCATAAATGGAACAAAACTATTGCAGCTGGAGATTTAGTGGCTGTTGGTAGTCCATTTATCAGAAAAGAAAAAACCCACAGAGGTAATAAAAAAATTCAGCCTCAATTTCACACTAAATATCTGGTGCTTACTTTAATATGTCTATCCACCGGGCTTATGTGCACATTCTCCAGCCTCAACTCTGTATGGGCAAGCCCATGGCTGTGCAAGTAATTCACCTGATAAAATTTTGAGAAAAACATACAAAAATTCATTCATTGGTAAAGAGCAATTTCCATGAATTTGCCAACAGAAAAAGAGAAACATACCCCAATCAAGAGATCTCTCATTAATATCCTAATAAGCCGCAATTGCCGAGAAACTGCAGGTCCTCCAATTTTGTCATCTCCTACCCTCCTAACAGATTCCTCGTCTAATGCAAGAGTAGCTTCCAAGGTTGGAAGCCAATCTGATTGCTGAAGCCAATGCCTTAAAGAAAAACTTCCATGGTACTGCAATGGTTATGCGAACAAACATGGTCTCAGTTTCCTTTCTAATAGCTTTACAGTTAGTCATGCTCCCTCAGTGTAACTAATGAATATTGAAAAATCCATAAAATCACTGACCGGAAAACCAAGAATGGTGAGGCAATTAACATTAAGTTTTACAGAAAAATGAAAAAAAAAAAGGGGGTGCATCAAACCTTCAATGACAAGATGCTTGTCAGTGTCACTTATGCATAAGAATAAAAAACAAAAAATAGTGGCAAAATCTATCTGGCAAAGTAAGGACTTACCCCGTGGACCAGGGTAAATGAGCTACGACCACTACTTGTAGCTGAAGAGATGTAACCATGAACTTGCATTGAATATGAATGGTACATAAGTCTACGACGAACTAACTTCTTCAAGACCTATAGAAAATAACAACAAATAGTTATCCCCAAATTAAACCTAAACAAGACAAAACACAGTATGATTACAAGCTCCACTAACCTCTATTGCGCGCTTACCCCTACGCTGAGCCTGAGCACTAGTAAGGCGTCGAAGCACAACTCTTGAGTTACACAGCGGACTGCAATTCCATGTGACTGTGTTAAGCTCAAGCTCATAATCTCATAACAAATATCATTATGACAATGGAGACATACATACCTAATAGCATCCTTCACTATGGCTTCAAAAACTACTTCATCGGCCTACAACAAAGCTAAAATCGATCAACTCCTGTGAATTCAGTCCACATAATTAAACCAATTACAAAAGATCGTAAAAGCACAAATTTCCTCATACCCGTCCACCAAGGCCGATACTGACACGGTCGAGAATTATAAAATCAGAAATCTTGAACCGTACAACGTGACCTGATTCTTCCTCTGTGAAAACTGATAAAGTACCATGAGCACTTCCCTCTGATCCCACTGGAGTAGTCACGTCTTTTCTCGACAACGCACACTTCACTCCCGTGCATTTTCTGAGAGCTGAATTGGAATATCTCCCAATGAGCTGCATTGGACACGGCCTAGAGAGTCTTGTCGACAAATTTAGACTTCCATAAGCAAATTCAGCGCCATCCAAACTTGGACATATACCAATACTGGATAACGCCATTGATCAATGTTCTGACAATAAAAGAACGCATCAAATTTCAGCAACTTCTCAATTAAACTCAAGAAAAAGAAAATTTATATGCCGAATTAACTTTAAAAAAAAAAAAAAATAGTTTGTATTGTTTCAATACCATAACTCAATACCACACTAGAACCGACCAACAAAGTCTAGCTTCTAAAATTGCTCAGTAGCCAAGACAAAAACGCTGATCATACACTATTTTTTTTTTAAATTACTTTTTTTCTTTTTTTTCCTCAAACTCGTCGTAAACAGACAGAAATCGAAGCAAAAAAATTTAGAACTAGAGAAATCCCGCGAACAAAAACGAAAAACTTGAACTATTCCAAGCAGAGAAAAACTTTCAGAGAAAATTTCAGATTAAAACTTGATCATAATTTACAAAAGTTTATCCCTTTCAAAAAAAAAAAAAAAAATTTACAAAAGTTTACTCCAATTTTCCAACGATTTCCCGGCAACCAAACAGTAGGCTACAGAATCAAGAAGAAAATCCGGAACTTCAGGAGCTTACCAGAAACGCCGAGAAGAAGAGGAAGAAAGCCGAGAAACGAAACTGAGGAACAGAAAAATGGAGGTGCGAGTATTTATAGTAGCGGCAGGACGAGGTTGCGTGTGAGTGTTGCGTGGGAGAAAACGGCGAAAACGTTTCGCCATGGGCTCGGCGCACGTCCACGTCCGGCCTCCTCAAATATCTCTCCCTTCCTTTTAATCCAATCATATGTTTGTGGGGCCCTCTCGCCACGCGGCGTTCTATGAACGAGCTCCTTACTTTGATGAAACTCGCGCCGTTGAACCACGATCGGACGGCAATCGTAATGGTGGGCCACAAAAAAAAAACCGATCCAGAGTTTGGCTCAATCTGAAATAAGCCTACGAAGGCCCAGTTTTGTGATCCACTGTCTAATTAAAACCACGTGCTTCGACCATAGGCACTAGGATGGACCCCACCAGGTGGACGAATCTGATTGTCTGGGTCCACCTAATTCAAATGGTCTCCGGGGCACGTGATTACTAATCCGGCGTCGTTTTGAGACCCTTGGCCAACGTGTCAAACTCGTAATTAAAAGTAAACCACCGTAGGTAAAATCGTCATTTTAACCTCATGTCTCAAACAAAACCCCCAAGTCATCGCCGAGTCTGATTTAACTCTCCGATAAAAGAAAAACAAAAAGAAAAAAAGCTTTTGTTTGTTCCTATGCTTCCACACTCTCTCTCTCTCTCTCTTGTTTCTCTCTCATCAGACATTTTTTTGGTATTCCTCATTTATCCCCACCACACAACAATCTCAATTTTTTTCTTTGGTTTTCCGATTAATTAACAATCGCCATTGTCGATCTCAACTTCTCTCGCCGACCTCCAATCTCCGGCGATCCGTTTTCCTCTGTTCCGGCCGCCGGCCGCCGCGTCCTTCGTTTTTTCCGCCATCCGTCGGTTCGTACCTAGGGTTTTGGAATTAGGGTTTCGTCTTCAGATTTGAGCGCTAGGCATTGCTCCGCGTTCGGAATTAGGGTTTTCTTGTTTTGGATTTGGCGGCTGAGTTTTCCATTTGAATATATTTCGGATTCAGGTGTTCGATTTTGAGAATTCGGGATTCGAGGTTAAGAGCTTTTTTTTTTCCCTCAGCGATGCCGAGGAGTTCGAGGCACAAGTCGAGTAAGCATAGCTCGAAGGAGGCGAAGGAGTATTCGGATTCCGAGAAGGATTCGGGGGTGAAGGATCGGAAAGGGAAGGCGGAGGAGAGCGGCGGGGTTAGGGTTTCGAAGGATTCGAGCTCTAGTGAGAAGCGGAAGGTTGATTCGAAGGATGGGAAGGACTTGTATGGCGGTTCGGGAAACGGGGATTATTCGGAGGACTACAGCTCGTCGAAGCGGCGCAAGGAGAGGGTCGATGTTAGAGTGAGCGATAGGTGGAATGGCGGCGAGGATGATCACCGCAGCGGCGGCGTCGAGGGTTCGAAGAAGTCGTCGAAGGCCTCGGCGGATTCGAAGAGTAAGAGGAGGGATGAAAGTATGGGAATGTATGAAGAGGCCGAGGAGGTGAAGAAGAGTAGTAGTAGTGGGAAGGGTGAGGGAAGGCATAGGGATAGGGATAGGGATTCCGGTCGGAAGGAGGGTAGGGATGGAGGGGTGGAGAGAGACAGAGATAAGGAGAAAGACAGGGATAGGAAAAGTAAGGAAGGGCGAAGCGAGAGACTGGTTGGCGGTGATGAACATCGTTCGGCGGGGAAGCAAGTCGTCGAAAATTCTGGTAAGGTAACTAACTGGAATGGTTTATTGGTTTGGTTTTTCGGTAGTCCGTACCTCGTTTTAAACTTGTCAGTTTTGGATGATTATAATGTTTTTTTTTTTTTTTTTTTTTTTTTTTTTCAATTTACTAAGATTAGTTAATTTTATGGTCTAAAGAGCCGTTAGAAGGGTCGTCTTTAGTTTAGCATACTTTATATTGTGTATATGTGCTATGGGTTCTGGCATGGCTCTTCGAATGCACTAGTGTTGTGGGAAAAGAATATAATTATTTTTTTTCCTGGAAGGATGGATTTTGATGATTCCAAAGCTGCTAGCTTTTTCTTCATTCTTTCATTTTGTTCTTCTTATTCTGTATTTCTCTTTGTTTAGTCTAGTATTTTCCTTGCATGCTTAGCATTTGGTTCTTGAATTCTTAATGTTATCTTGTTATGATTTTGTCTGTTGTTGTTTGGTTAATCACTTTGTGGAAAAATTTATTTTCCACAATTTGGACATCAACCAGTCATGCAATTTTATGCTTGAATTTCTAACTGACATTTGCTTTTGTTTCGATCATGATTTTATCGAAGACGACCTAGAATCTGTGCATTCTTGGTTACCTGTTTTTCTGGTCTCTTTTGGTTGTTTGATCTAATCAATGAACAATAAATGCTTGTTTCCACGGTTGTGAAAGGAGATGTTGGAAGAAGAGGGGATTTGAAAAAAGATTAAAAGATTTGGAATATTGAAATCTGACTTAAGCTAAATTTTATGGTCTTAGCTTTTCTTCATGTGAAATTCAATCATAGGGTGCTGGATTACCATTTATGAGCCATGATTTCTTATAGTAAAGGAACTGGTGTCGAATAGCACATAAAGATTCTCTAGTTTCATAGTTTGGGTAGGGAGAGAGTTTATTTAAGATTGAAAGTCTTAATATATGTATCGTCACTTTAATGGGTTGGGAAACCTCGGAGTCTTCCCTATTTAAGTAATTGCTAATGATTTTTTTTACACCTAAAGTTGCGATTAAGTAGACCAAAAAAATGTTGAGTTGTTTATTTCATTGGAATATTGATTCCATAGAACAGTAGAAGCAGTATTTCCTTCTTTTTTGGACATAAATTTTAGCCTATTTAATTACATCTCTGTTTCCATTTGAAATTTTGACAGGTTCCATTGTTTCGTTTAAATTCAAGTTGATAGTTGTTATGTATGATAATGAATAATTTATTTTTGACATCACTCATTTTGCATATGTGATTAAGTAGGTGCACTTTCTCTTATCGAACCATTTTGAATTTCTTTCCGTGGCTGATGCCTGATGAATGATTATGGATGGTTAATTTGTCCTTTTGCATCCATTGTCTCTTTCATGAGCAATAATGTAATATCCTCCCCTTAACTTTTGGCAAGTTATATTTCTCTGTCTGTGGTTCCGTTTTGGGCTTTCTCCTTGTCCCTTAAATGCTCAGAGAAAAAAAGTGTGCGCAACCTTTGTTATATAGAAAGTAAGTAAAGAGAGGAAATAGGTTTGATTAAAACTATTATGGTTTCTATGAGTTAATCCTTGCTGTAATAACTACATTGTAGGAGAAACGTAGAAAACAAGTTATGGAGGTATATTGAGTGCAAAAACTTACATGCAAGTTGCCACAGGGCTGTTCCTTTTGATAATTTCGTAAACAGATGACAAGAATTTGTTTTCATACTGGACCTACTTTGTTTGTTTTCATCAAATAAATGCCTTTAATATTATTAGTAAATTGACTGCGTTTTTCTTGATTAATATTATTATTAACCCCTTTTTCCACTTCAACTGATAATATTACATAGCAATGCCTGTTAATATTAATACTTGTTAATACACCTTTTCTTACCTCACTTGACATGGAAAAAACTTATCGGAAATTTCATGCTATCGGAACTCTAGAAACAGTATTGGGTATGGCTATTAGTCTAACTAATGAAGGAGTGCCATGTTGGATTGAGTGACTTGACCGCCTTAAGTTTTCTATGATTGTCTCATTGTTGACGTGCTTCTCCGAATATCCTCTAGAACTTGAGAGACTATTAGCTCTTTAAGTGTGGTGGTCTTGACAACTATCAATTTTTGAAAACATGGGCTCTAGCTGACCTTCTGCCACACATTTTGTATTGTATTGTTTTGTTTTTTATCTTTCGTTTTTCGTTTTTGTTTTTTTGTTTTTGTTTTTTGGGGAGAAAATAAGGGTGAGGGAAAGCTTTCATTTAGGGCGTCTCCTGTGGTCCTATTAAAAGATTCTGCTTCATTATTGCTGGGTTATTATTCTTATTGTTTCCTTTTTTTTAAATCCTGAATAGTAATGTGGTTCTTTTTGGTGGGGATACTCTTTATGCAATTTTTTCTATGTGATTGTTTAGATTTACATCGTTGCTGTCCATTCTATGTGTGATTTTACTGTCATAGTATACTTACATATCATCGTCATTATGTTGTCATTTTCCGGATATCCGAACGGCTCTTGGTTGATTTCCTTTATTTATTTATGTTTTAATTTTTTATGTGGTTTCTTTTACTTAGTAGATGTGGTTTCGACTTGTGTTTTGTTTCCACAATATTTTCCATAATGTTTTCCCTGATTTTACTTTTATAGTATATTGTGTAAATCTTTTTATTTTTAAGCATTTTTTTTTTGGCTGGAAATTAATAAACAAGTATTTGTTTGTCAAAAAGGTTTTCCGTTGCTATACAGCACAATTCTTGATATAAAGATGGGGATAGTTAGATTGATAAATGTGAAGAGGTGATATGCTAGAGTTGGATTGTCCAGTCAGCCTGGTTTATAAAATAAAGTGATAGGTAGTAAAAATAAAGAATAGAGAGGGGAAAAAAATTTATTTCCTGCTGTATAAGATGAGAGGGGGAAAGGTTTGATTGATCGAAGATGTGAATGAGTGTGTGTGTGTGTGTTTTAAAACATGTTGTCTTAGCCTTGTTGAAATAGGAAGTTTGATTTCCCTGTTTATGTGGTGCTACAGATCTTAATGCTGAGTGCGAATCTGGAAGTCCTGAAGCAGATAGCCAGCTTGAAAGACGGATGAGGAAAAGAAGAGATAGTTCTATTGATATGGGCAAGCGTCAAGATGATGTGGGAGACATCAGTGATAGAAGATTATCTTCTAGGGATGATATTGGCAAGGATGGAAAACAGAAAGATGAGAGACGCAAAGAGGAAAGATACAAAGAGGACAGATACAAAGAGAAGCATCGAGAAGATGTTGACAGGGACAGCAAGCATCGAGATGATCGACAAAGAGAGGAGCGCTCCACAAAAGATCATCTTGGCAGCAAATCTGAAGATAAGCATGTGAGGGATGAAAAAGACACTGCAGAAATGCAAAGTAAGACATCTAAACTTCATGATGGTGAGCGCAAAGGAGAGAATGATCGGGATCGTGATCGCGATCGCCATCGTGACTTAAATCCTATTAGGGATCGCGATCGTGACCGCCATCATGATCGTGAGCGTGAGCATGAACGGGAGCGCGCTCGTGATCGTGATTATGATCGTGACCATGAGTGGGATTGGGATGGGGATCGGGATCGGGATCGTGATCGAGAGCGCAATCGTGAGCGTGAGAGAGAACGGGACCGTGACCGAGACCGAGACTATGATCGAGGCCATGACTTTGATCGGGATTATGGTAGCTCTCATCTTGATGATCGGACTACCAGATACAAAGATAGCAGCAGGGCAAAAAGAAGATCTCCTGATGATCGTGATGATTTAACTGATATTCCATCTAGAGGTTCCAAAGCTCGTTACTCTGATGTGGAAAAGAAGTCAGTAAGTGGTGATCGAACGGAGTCAGATGCTAATAAGAGAAGATCTCATTCACGGCAAACTCATGTAGACATGATTGCTAGCAATGACAAACAGAGGAATTCGCCCAGCTCTAGTCCGCATGTTGGTTTAGATGAATCCAGGTATTTTATTTTATTTTCTTTTCATATTTTGATGAAGTTGAAAACGTATTGGACCCGGCATGATTCAAGTTCTGTAATTTTTAGGTTATTTAATGACGTGAACGCTAACCATAAACCGGTTCTGCTTGAATGCAACTATTGGAAAAGAGATTTGGCGATATATCATTTATATTTTTCCTACGTTGGTTGTGTAACAATACTAATGATATCCTGAAGATGCTCAAACTTCAAAGGTCCATAGATTTTGTCCATTATACACGTCAACAACATGCTTAAGGGAGTTGTTTCGAACAGCTGTTCTTTCAAGAGTAACTAGTATATTTTATGTTGCGTTCTTGACAACTTTACTTTTTTGAACTTTTACAATCTCATTACGAAAGTAGTGTCTTTAGTGGCCATTTCTCTTATGATGACATGTAGTTTTCCTTCTAAGCTATTTTGTGTGGATGCATACGGTAATTCTCTACCTTAAAGATAATTGATTTTATTATAAATTGCCTAATATATCCAAACTGGGAGACTTGCCACAGTGAGATGTAAATACCTAACATGTTAGAATCATTAAAACCTTGTCTTCATTTTCTTTTTTAAGGGGAAAAAAAAAGTCTTGACGAGGACTGTTCAAGCATGGCATGTACCCATGGAAAGTCTTGATGATGATGTTTCACCTAAGTAAAGGATTTTTCTTATATTTAGTGATCTCCCACATAAATTTAGAATTTACATGTAATGTTTGATGGAGGATACATTGCACTTTCTTTCGTGAAGCATCAGTTGGATCCAATATTAAATTCTCATCACTTTCCTCGTAATACAGGTATGTAAATCCAGAAGATTTGAAGTACAGGGATTCTACAGCAGAACAAAGGTCCAAAGCAGTTCCTTCTAAAGATGCATCTGGATTTTCTGGAGCATTAGAAAGAGGTTCCAAACACAGATCGATGGAGAAATCATCTAAAATGGATGACACTACGTTGGGAGAGCTGTCAAATGAAAAGTCTTCAAGTTCTAAGGCTTCACCCTTGGGTTTGATTGAGAGATCTCCTTCATCTTCAAGTATTGACCGTAGGTACATGAATAGGACTGGTGCTAGGAGGAGCCTTGACATTGAAGAAACGGGGCGGAGAAGCACTGCTTCCATTGATAATAGGGATTTTGATGATAGACTCAGTCGAGACTTGCCATCAGAGAAACCTTTGGTGGACGAATCCTCTCCAGTTGATTCGTCATTTTACAATAGAAATAATCAGGCTAACACATCTTCGATTCCTCCTCACCCTGCTTTCAGGGCTGGAGTTGATAGCCCTTTTGTTGGTTCTTTGGAAGATGATGGTAGGGTTAATTCCAGTTCACGTTACCGGAGGAATGGTGATCCCAATATGGGAAGAGGGCATAATAATGCTTGGAGAGGTGTTCCAAACTGGACTTCACCACTACCCAATGGCTTCATTCCTTTCCAACATGGGCCACCTGGAACTTTTCAAGGGATAATGCCGCAGTTTCCGGGTCCAATTTTCGGTGTTAGACCCTCCTTGGATATCAATCACAGTGGGATGCCTTATCACATCCCGGATGCTGACAGATTTTCCAGTCACTTGCGTCCACTTGGGTGGCAGAATATGATGGATGCCACAGGGCCCTCTCATTTGCATGGCTGGGATGGAAGTAATGGTGTCTTTAGGGATGACCCTCACTTGTTCGGGGCAGCTGAGTGGGAGCAGAACAGGCATCCAATGAATACTCGGGGAAGGGAATCCAGTGTCGACACATGGAAAGGACAAAATGGCGACGCCAAAAGGGATTTGCTTTCTCCATCCCATAAAGATGATTATCCTGTGCAGGCCTCAGTGGATGATGCTTTGGCTGTTCAGGTTGGTCAGATGTCTAATCATGAAGATAATCGTGAACATGGGATTCAAGGGAAATTATCTGAAACAAGGTCTGGTGTGACTTCTTCTGCAGAAGAGTCTACACCTAAAGTTATTCATGAGAAGAAAGTTGAGTCTTCTAAATCTTCGAAGGATGATGTTTCCTGCTTAAGCCGTTATTATCTCTCTAAGCTTGACATATCTGCTGAACTTGCACGTCCAGAGTTGTATAACCAGTGTATGAGCTTACTAGACATTGATCAAAGTGAAACTACTGATGAAGAGACAATTAGGCTGATAATGTCAAAGGTATGAATTGCTGCACGGACAATGGTTCCTCATTTTTTTTTTCTCTTTCATTTCAGGCTGACTAAAAATTTGTGTTTCCACCTCTGTTCCCTCCTATTTCACAGGACTATTTAAGAGCTGGAGCCAAATCATCTAAAACATTGTGGATTTCCTCACATTTTCCTTCCATAAAGGATTCCGTCTTTCAGGTAAAGCATGACGGACGATTATGTTGAATTATTGGTGTCAATTGATGTCTTATTTTTTCATTTTTCCTGCAAAATATCTGTCGCTGGATTCTGAAATTTTTTATTCTTGCGATCTTATTGCAAGCTCTCTCTATCCTCTCTCTCTCTCTCTCTCTCACACACACACACGGATTTGTCTAGACTTATTTTGAGGCTGTTCTGCAATCTTACTTTTACTTGGTTGGGTAGTTGTGGTTAATTTTTTGAGAAAGGCATGTCTTTGTTAATAGAAGATGAGTTGACTTGTGACTACTAGACAAGGAGTACTGTAGAGAGATAACTGGACTAGAAGTTGTGTAGTCAGGACTCTATCGAGAAGTGGATTGCAACTTTATAGTCCTGGGTGGCCTGATCTTGATTATCTTATGGCAACTATATTTTCAGATGTGTGCACAGAAAAGTAATTCTGTTTTCTGTGTTTTTAAATTAATTTGGAAAAGTGCACAGCTTTGTCTTGATCTGAAATAGTATTCGAAATTATCTTTGTATCAAAAATTTATATACTTTTGCGTAGAAAGTTACGAGTAGAATATACCATTCTGCCTCGCAGTTGGTTGATGTTGTTATTCGTGTATTGCAGAGGGCTATGAATCTTTATAGGAAAGAGCGCATTGAAGCAGGAAGTATACCATTTTTGTCGAAGAGAACATTAGATATTGTATCAAAACCCAAAAAAGAAAATGTGGAAGAACAGATCCATGGTGATGAGGAAAAAGTTGAGGACCCAGTTCCAACTTCAGATACAGAAATGGTGGATGCACTGAATACGGGTCTGGATGTGGAGAATGTAGAAGCTGTTTCCTCGGTCGCTGCTGAGGAGAAAATGGAGGTGGAGGTGATTTCAATTCCTTGTCACGAGGAGCAGAATCACAATTGTTCACGTTCCACAAGGTTGGAGGTGCTGGTTAAAGAGGACTTCCCAGACAACTTAGGGGAGACACTAGCCACTTCCAATGGGGTGGAAGCGGAAGCGATATCTTCCGAGGTGGTGATATCAGAGGATACAACTGCCGATGGCATTGCCTCACTTGACAATGCATCACTGCCCGTGGCGCCTCTATCTAGCGAGGGAGATAAGTTAAACAGAAGTGGTGAAGCCAATGGCGGCCACTGTGTTAACCATGTGGAGGAAGGTATGGCGTTTAGTGATGGATTGAGTGGTCGTGTGTTAGTGCCAGATGATGGTTCTCCCAAGGATAGTGAGGCTGTGATGTCAGGGTCAAATGAGTCTGAGTCGGTAAATATAAGTCGGATACATCATTCTCCTGAAAGTACACATTGAGACAATTTCTATATCCATCTTCTTTTTATTGCCCTTTTGGTAAGTTAAGTGTTTTTTTTTTCTTATTTTCTTCTTATTTTGCTGTTCCATTTCTTGTTGCCCTGTTCGTTTTATCAAGGAAATAAAACTCAAAATATGTCCCTTTTTTTTTTCTCTCTCTCTCTCTCTCTCTCCCTTGTCGATGTGATTCTCAATTCCGCAAGGTCTCAAAATCTTTTTCTTTGTCGCCTGATTTTCTTACTGGGTGTGTTATCTTGCTAGCTTCTAAGTTGCTATTCTTCTTCCTCCTCTTTTTTAATTTTTAAATTTATTTTATTTTTGTGGGGTAGTGTTCATTGAATTTTGTCCAATGTTTGGGAACTTATAGGGAGGATTTTCAGATAGATTCAAGTAGCTTTTTTATTATTATTTTTATTTGTGTTATTCTTCTTTTGTGGTTGTGCCTCTTTTATTTTATTTTATTTTATTTTTGTTTGTTTCAGGTAAGTGCCTCTTTTCCAATTCCTTTTTTTAAGTTGAGTTTCTCCTTTTTCATTTAAAAAAAATTTTCCTGCTTTTTACGCTCTCTTCCTTTTCCGGCTAATTTGGTCCGATGTGAAAGTTCACTTATCAGTTCCTTTTTAGTGGCTTGGGGCTGTCTGATTTGAAAATAAGATTTACACAATTATTAATTTTCAAAAAGAATTTTTGGTGACATTACACAATTGCAAAGCAATTTGAAATTATTCAATCCAACTTTTGGATATGTTTTTATATTTATATTTATATTTATTTTTAATTTAGTCTAATACTTTTTTTAGCAGTTATGGTTAACAAATGTTCTTAAGGTAGTATTGTGATAGTATTCTTTAATTTTATTAGAATTGTATTTAGTCGGTCACGTTTCTAAGAAATTCTGAACTATTGACAAAGTATAAGCAAATACTTTATCAAAAAAAAAAAAAAAAAAAAGGGTAAAAGCAAATACTAGGAGACCGTGGGTCGCGGCGTTTCTATGGTTAACCGACAACATGTAGTTGGTGACTGTCGGTATTCAGGCTAAACCATTACAAATCACATGGGAGAATGGATGCGGCATTAAGAATTTTATTTATTTTTAATTTAAGTGCAAAAAAGTTGTTATTTTTCAAACTTTCTTTTATTTAAATAAAAATGAGATCGAGTCCACAACCTCGTCGAAGTCCCATCTCTCATTCTAGCTATTCGATATCACTAGATCGAGCAGTCTCTAGATGCAAAAAGATTTTGTAAAGCTAGTTTTCCAGCTTGAGCCATCTACTAATGTGTTCCTTACTATTGTGTTCAGTACTAGAACGAACCAGAGTTTATATCCCGATTTTGAATGATTAATGAGTCGTTCTCCTCCTCTTTCATGTAAAAATAATGAATTAATCATTTGAAACAAAAAATTAAATAACATGCTACAACTTTAATATGTCCGCTTAAATCACATCGTTAATGTGGTGGGTTTCAACGCTTGCTCTCATGAAAAGTTGGTTCGCCATGGATCAATGAGTATTTTTGTAAATTATAGAATGAGCAAGTGGATGATAATTTTTAAAGAATGAAATCATTATTTAAGTGATCAAAATTAGCCGTAAAAATGTTAATATAACCTGAAATTAAAGTTAAAAAATAAAGTTTTGACAACATTTGTACAAGCCTAAAATAGAGGTTATAAATCAGTAAATAATCCAACAAGATAAAAGATAAAATGTTGAATTGGTCTTGCCTTCCTAGAGGAGACTAAGGGGGTGTTTGGTGAATAAATTAAGGGGGTGTTTGGTGTGTAAGTTTGAGTTGAAATTGATAAGTTTAAATAGTAATTTTTGTTGACTTTTTCAGAAAAGACAAAAAACTTAGTTTAAGATTTTTAAGTTTTAATAGTAATTTTTATTGACTTTTTAGAAAAGACAAAAAACTTTTTCAAAAAAGACAGAAATTTTTTTTTCAAAAAAAGACAAAAATCATGATAAAAAAAGTACAATTTAATTTAAAATAAACTTTAAGCCAAATAAGGTCTAAAAAAATAAAATAAAAAAATCTCTCCTCTCTCTCTTCTTTTTGCCCTCAAAAAAAAAAAAAAAAAAAAAAACATGTTGCATTCGTGGTAGTGAATGCTTGTGAATTAATTATATGGCCAAGTGGTGGGTTGAAAGCTCTCCACATGGCACATCTATTTATGGCCTCAACCAAACCTGGAATTATGTCCACTCGTGGACAGATTCCCCTCCTCCATTTTCCATCATTTTATCATAAGATAAAATCATTTTATTATAAGATTAGATGTTGGAATCCTTTATCTCTAACTAAAAAAAAGCTTTACTGGTATAGATTTTTTTTCTTATTACACTAAGATTTTAATTTTATATTCCCAATATGCACATGCAAGAGAGAGAACCATGAGATGTTAAAGACGACTCTTAAATAAACAACAAGAGTCAAAACAGAACCAAAAAGGCAAAAAGCCATGGCTCATTTGCTAAGAAGCTATCCCAACACCAACACATCAATAAAATTCTCCTCAAAACCTTACACACTTGTTAAACGACTCAATAAAGATCTGCGTTTTGGGCACTCGGAGAAACCAAGAAACTTTGCATTACAGAGCTTTAGCAGCAGCAGCAGAACTGAGGAAGTTGGGTTTGTGGAGAGTAATGGAACAAGTAGTAGTAGTAATAGTGCCATTAAAAGCAATGATAATGGGGATGAGTTTGAGTATTTGGCGAGTGATTTTGGGTGGAAAGTGAGGATATTGGGTCAGATTGGTGAGGAGATTCGAAGTGCTGCTCGTGTTCAAGCTGAAGCTTTTTATGAACCTGCCATTCTCTTCAATGATTTCTTCTTTGAGTTCTTTCAGGTATATATCTATATCTATATATATATATATATGTTGCGTATGGATTGTTTTCAAGAACTTTTTGATACGCAGATTATATTATTACCCCGCCGGTGTTAGCTCGGTCGGGCAAGGGAAGAGATTTGAATAGGAGCTCTTAGATTTGAAATCTAGGAAGTGTTTTGTTTCTTTTTAATAAGCGGAAGTCATAAACCCGGAAGGAAAAAAAAATTATGCACTTTATATTTTTATGTTTACTGTCATTGGTTTTCACATACAGGCTGAAGTGCTTGCTGGGTTAATCTATAAACTAAGAAACTCACCCCCAAACAGGTACTAATGCATATGCAAAAATCTGGTTTGACGAGAGTAGAAAAATGCTTCGGAACACCACTGATGCTAAACATCACCACAAAGAGAAGGTGGGTCCCATTTATAAATCACATATTGTGGGATCCAAATTCTGTTGATGGGTGGTGCTTAACACTACCGGTGTCTTATAACATTGTTCAAACTATTAAGATGAGTGTTGAGATTTAAAAAAAAAAAAAAAAAGAAGCATTTTTGAGTCTATCTTAAGTTTTGATGAGAATGTTTATTGATAAACTAATGGAAATGACTTGAAAATAGGTATGCTTGCTTGGTTGCTGTGCCGGAAAGTGAAGCTTCCAACACACAACAACAAGAACAACAGCTAGTTGGGGTTGTTGATGCTACAGTTTTGAGAGACCAAAATGTGCTTAAAAATCTCCCAACCGATGCAGAGGAATATCTTTACATCTCCGGAATCGCGGTTTTGGAAAATTTCAGGTATCTTTTTTCACTCTCGATCCGTAAACAAGGGTAACCATTTATATAAATTTCCTAGTTATTTTTCTGAAGAGATTCTTTGTAACGTGTATAACAAAACAGGAGGAGGAAAATAGCGACAGTGTTGCTAAAAGCTTGTGACATGCTGGCAATTATATGGGGATACAAGTATCAAGTGCTGAGGGCTTATGAAGACGATTTAGGTGCCCGAGAACTGTACAGTAATGCAGGGTACAAAGTTGTGTCCGGTGATCCTCCATGGCTGACCACATGGATCGGAAGAAAGCGCCGTGTTCTCATGATCAGACAGTCACATTTAACCTCCACACAAAGAGTGTCTTAAAATGTCCTCCAACCAAAGAGCTAACATTGATGAGTTTACTTATTCAATCATTCGTGTTCTTATGCCTTTTTTTTTTTTTTTAAGCATTTTTTTAACTAAATTGAAGAATTAAAAAAAAAAAAAAAAGATCGGTGGTATTCTAACGCCCCTCGTCCACATTCCATTGGGAAATCTAGTGAGGTTCGATTGGATGTGTTGGGTAACTCAAGTTAGTTTTTGGGTAAGTTGTTATTTTGTGAGTTTGAGAAAGTTGTATTTTTATGTCCTATTGAGAGCCTATAAATAGGTGTGTTATGTTATGAGTTATGTGAGTATATTTAGAAAAATAATGAGTGTACGTCTCATTTTGAGAAAAAGTGAGAAGAGATAGGCAAAGGGTGTAAGGTGTTTTGAGTAGAGAGAGATTAAGAAAGTTTGCTGAGTTTGTAACTGTGAAAGTGTTAGTGAATTTATTTTTCCTCTCCCATAAACATAGACAATTTTGCCAAATTATGTAAATTTATTATCATTCTTTTTTATTTCGGTTTAGTTTATTTTTCTGTTGCTCTTCGGGTAAATGGCTTTCCCCAACAGGATGCAACATAACTTTTGTTCTCTAGAACGACAAGAGAAACAGAGATTATGACCCCGATTTCCAAAGGAAGGGAACAACAAAAAGAAAAAGCTGTTTTGTTCTACTTCTCTAAGAAGTTCAAACACCAGGAAGAATTATAGGCAAGTGAAAATTTTTGGTAGATTTTGAGGATGGTCATACTATACATTGAGATTTATATTCGATTTATCCTATATATATATATATATATATATATATATATTTTAAGAAGTATAATTCCAGCAAAAGAATCATCAAAAAAATTGTTGCTGGGATGAAGAGTTTATGAAGTACCCATTCGGCCTCCTCCAAGTGATTTTCTTTCAATCAAACAGACGAAAAAAAACGACAGAAAACCAAGAAAAACACAAGAACCTAAGAAGAGCAACTTGAAAAAGACCACAAAGTAAAACATCACGAGGGAAACGACAATAAAAAAACGACATCTACAGGAAAAGAATCAAACACAAGACAACCTCATTTAGTAAACTATAAAATCCTTCTAAAACGACAACTAATGAGCAAATCAACATCAACTTCATAACCACATATTACAGAAACGACATCATTTCAAAACTGTAATACTTTAAGACGACAAAAGTACTGAACGTTTTCATTTGAGTAGCGACAATAACCTGAGAAAGAACAATAATAATCCAACTACGACATGAGCCAAACTATCTACCAAGAAACGAGGAGAATACAAATAGTACGCCCAAATAATAAATAAATGACTTAAGATGGACAATAACAAACTGGCATAGACTAAGCCTCCGTTTGGTGTTACGGTTGGTGTTGAAAATTTTAAATTGGAGTTGGTTAATTTTTTAAAAACTAGTTATAATTTTTGTTGACTTTTCATAAAAAGACAAAACTGAGATGAAAAATATAAATTTGAGTAGAGCATAAATGGATTTAAATTAAACGAACGTGGGCATTACATCAACAAAGAAACAAAGTTTAGGTAAAGGACAAAAACCTGAGAAAACGGCAATAATCCAAAAACGACATAAAACACAAACGACATCTATGTAGGACAATAGAAACGACAGCTTTAGTAAACGACAATTACATTGTAAATTTTTTTCCCCCTTTTTGCTTTAAAATAAAATGGGTAAAGGACAAAAACTTGGGAAAACTGACCCAAAAAACGACATTAAAATATAAACGACATCTATGTAGGACAGCGTAAACGACATCGTTAACAAATGACAATTACTTTGTAAGTTGTTTTTTCTTTGTTAACTTATTTATTTTTATTTTTATTTTTCCTTGGTTGGGAGGGGGGAGGACAAAACCTGGGAAAACAGCAATAATCCAAAAATGACAACAAAAACGACATCTTTAACAAACGACAATTACATTGTAAATTTTGTTTGTTTTTTTTTTTCGTTGTGGTGGGACATTAGATTATCAGAAAAGGGAAATAACCAAAACCGACCTCATCAACGCGACATGTACTATCAAACGACAACAATGCCGAAAGATATTTTTTAAAGAAACGACCATAGCATTGAAGAACGTCAGTAATTAGTGAACAACATTTAAAACAAAACAACATTACATATTTTAGCCAAACGACATGAAAATTAGAAACGGCAATTACATAAAACGACATCAACTTCAATGACCGAAAACGACATGAAGCATGAAGCAACGATAACAAACGAACCCAAACCAACTGGGTGAGGAAAAAACCAACTTCCAAGGTGGTTGCAGGCATATTTTAACCTAAAACCGACATATTTTAGCCAAACGACATTAAAATTAGAAATGGTACCCGATTTTAAAAAAAAAAAAACTTGGTACGTCCAAGAATTTAAACATTGCAAATAAAAAATTTCTGTGTCTTATACAAGTGCGAAAGTCAACGTTAAAGTACACGAGAGAGAGAGGCACAAGGAAGTGCCATTTTTTAAACAAAGCATTGACTTCACAACATTGGCAGTAAACTTTAAAATAAAAAATAAATAAAAAAAACGAGGGGAAGTACGTAGACAATAATACACAAATGCCGAAAGCCAAAAAGCTGGCAAATTTATAGCTTTTATTAAGCTTTAAAAGATCCAAACAAAATTACAACAAAAAAGGAAAAGGAAAAAGAATTACACCCTACTACCTTTTTCTCTTTTCTTTTCTTTTTTTTTTTCCTCGAAAAATTACAAATTTTGGTATAAGAACTGTGAGATCCCGCGAAAGAGGGAATGGGTTAGTGATCCTTGCGGAGAAACAATGGCTGTGCAATCGTTGTATCCTAATTCATGAACTGTCGACAGTTTGGAGCTTTACACAAACAAGGGACTTTGAATTCTTCCGGTTCATCGGGATCAAACAAGTAGTCATACCTATCAAAGCCAAAACAAAAAATAAAAATAAAAATATTGTAGCTCGATTACAAAATCTGATAATCCAAAGGGAAGCCACAGAGAGAGAGAGAGAGATTACGTTAGCTCGTCGCCAGCAGCTACGTTAGTCTTGGCAATAAGTACAATCCGGCTTTCATCGTCGCCAACACTCATGATCCTCGCATAGCAATTGGGCATGCACTACATTTATCAAAGTTGGCCAAGGACAAAAGAAGTAAGATTGACCTTCTATAGGCTTTACTTTGTCAATGTTAATGGACCTTCTAACACTAATCACAATCTTAACTTACCGAATGATTGATTAAGCGTGCTATGTTCCCTTTATCAGTAGCATCCACCACTACTTCTTCACTGATCTTAAAGAGCTGCCAAAAAAAAAAAAAAAATCAAATTAGCTTCTAAGATATAGGAAGGAATAAAGGAATATGCCAGAATTGATCAAAGTAATTCAACACTTCCGAGTTTGTCTCACTAGTAACAGAACTTTTCATCTTTCTATATTTGACAAATTGGTGGAGGAAGGAAAGGAACTTACATAGCAGTCTTTTCCTTCCAATCTGTAACGTGCCTCTCTGAGATCTGCAATACTACGCCTCACCTGCTCTCCACGATATTCAAGAACCTGCAGACAAACAGATGCTTCTCATTCATCGCCGAAATCTAAATATTGTTTGAGGCAGCCTAACTGAAGAATGACCTAAAATGAAAAGAACGAGCAAAAAGAGGCTGTTTATTTTTAGTTTCTACCATATCTCCTTCTTGAATAGTTTTACGTGCAAAGAGACCCCAGCCATGTATGCCAGATCTACCAAAGCAAACGCGATCATTTTCGGTTCTCTGCGGTCAAATAAACACAAATAACAGTCAAAATCAAGTCCAGAAAGTTAATTATAGAGAGTAGAAAGGATTAAGATTGTGCCTGTAAGTGGTAAAGCCGATCTCTGAAAGAAGAAAAGGTTTTCGGCTCCTCAGGAAGCTGCTGAAAAAAAAATAAAAAAAATACACACACACAGCCACACCAAGCGTGTCACCTTGAGATAAAAATAAAAAATCGATATTTGGAACAGAATTTTACACGGTTGAGGAAAATTTACCATGAAAGTATTCAAGCTTTGTATTGCTCCTAAGGGATGATGGGAATGCCCTTTAACTTGGTGAGTAATGGTTTCTTCTGCCGTTCTCTAGCAACCAGAAAAATTAAATGTGAAAAAGAATGGGCAGATCTCACAAATATTAGACAATGATAAAGGCTGGAACATTTATTAACGTCAAAGAAGCAAAATTGAATCTCACGCTTAAATGCATTTTTACTGATCGAATGTACAAAAAGAACTAATAAGAACTTGCCTACTTAAATGCTGATTCACGCACATGTTTTGCTATCCAATTACTGGTGGTAGATATATTAATGAAGAAACAATAGTGTCAAGAATTAGGTATTAGTATTTTGTTATTAACTTATTATCTTGTGTGCTACCAAGTGACCAGTAGCATATATAAGAGGAGAATATGAAGCCCCAATTTCCCCTAAATTCACCTGAAAATCATTTAAAGCATACCCCTATTGATTAGAATGAATAATTGCTTTTGCATTTATTCTCTCCATATTGGACTTGCTTTGATTATATAATACCTAAATGGCACATTCGCCTTATTAACAGATTATTTAGCTCCCAGAAGACGAGAAGAAGAAGAAAGAGAAAAAGAGAAAGGCGGAAGGGAAAATTAAGACTAAGGCAACAAAGAAGAAGATTAAGAAGGAACAGATGAGGAAATAAATATGAAAGCAATTTACCTTCTTGTTATTGTTTGATCTCTTGAATACCCGGCACCTTGTGGCAGATAACGGCTCAGGCTCGGTAGTTTCAACAGGTGGAACCTCTTCCGCTTTCGTTCTATTTGATGAAATTAACCTTGAACCAGCCCTCTTCTTTTGGAGGAGGTTTTTGGCTGAAAAAATACCTAGCGGGGTCTGTATAATTAAGACAGTATCTGGATTTGGAGCCCTGCATCAAAAATGGAAAAAAATTAAATTTCTCTATGTTTGCAACACGTAGAAAAAAATTAAATCTACACGGAAATCATAATTTCAAACCTGTGATAAGCACAATACGAAACCATTTTTGTACTCTGCTTGCCATTCTTTTCAGAGCAGTGTAGCTGTATTAAAATAAAAGCATAAATCAATGCTTTTCAGGTGGTGAAAATAATGTTGAACAGTATAAAGCACCAAAAGACAGCATCAAGAATCTAACCTCCATTCTATACCCTGCCCTTGATGCACACATTGCATGGTAATAGGTGGAGCACTTGCAACATTGCATGCACGAACCATGAATTTGCTTACAAATAACACAAATCTGAAGTACAAGAAAAGAAGCACACTTAATACCACATCAGCTAAATATTTCAGCAGGTCTTTAGCAAGACCATGAATGGTAAATTAGTCTTCTAGTAAATAAGAAAGTACACTGAGTATCAAAATATTAAAAGAATTGGCAGTAGCATATATTATGTAACTGAAATAAGGCAGCTATGAGGAGGTTTTGCCTAAAGCAAATAATCCACCTTAACAAAAGAATTAGATGGAATGCTCAAGATCCCAAGAGCAGGCTCCATCTTTTCATCACTTGCAAAAGCAACTTCGGGTCTGAACCAAGCGCATGTAACATGAACCCACAATGTCTCAATATCAGTTGGCTTTAAAGCACCTCCTGTGCCAAACACAAAATCAAAGATGTCAACTTATAACATCAAAATGAAACCAAACTTAATAAGAATTGAAAAAATAAATAATAATAAAAAAATAAATAAATAAATAAAGCTCTGCATTTCATCATAAGTTGATTAATAAAGACATCAATGACCAGAGATAACAGAGAGGAAAGAAATTCAAACGAGGAGCTATAGAATCATCTTTAAGCAGAGGAAGACTGTGATCATATGAATGGTTGTTCTTCTAAGTAATACTCACATTACTAACTGACCAAACTTTTTGGAAAAAAAGCAGAACATTGCATAAACGAGGAGAAAATGTGCACTATGTCTGATGGCATGATTGAAATTTAGACAATGAAGACAGCTACGAGACAAGTGCGTTGTGAAAAGAAACCTTTAACCTCTTTCATGCTGAAAAAATGCCACAACACTTTAAAAGACTTGCCTTTTACAGGACAGAGGCAACATTCTCTCTTGATTTCAGGTGTTTCACATGCTTTGCAAACCCATGAAGTGAAATCCCGAACATTTCGTGCCCCATAACATTCTTGATGTACAGCTATTTGGCATCTGACAGAAAAAATGGAGACTTACGTAAGTTTCATATATACATATACACACACACTAGCAATCAACAACCTAAAAAATGTACCGAATGCAGCTATCCTGAGCAATTTTTGCAAAAATCTAGTGTGCCTATACACTTCCAAATTGCACCACATATATTCTTTTTGACCTATTCAGCAATAGATGAAATCCAAATATTGCTCCTGCTGAATTTATAATTAGGCAATAACTCTCAGACAGTTGCCCACAAGATAGTACCTGTTGCAGATGATAATCTTGTTGTAATCCCAATCTTCAACCCATCTACATACAGCACATCGTTCTGTGGTCCACTTAGCATAAACAGGCTCGTACTTCTCTGTCATAGCAAGTATGAGAATGCAGTTAGCTTTCACCAGATCAGATGGTTACTGAAACAAATGTTCAAATCACAATTGTTTTTCTACATAACAAAAAAAATTACCTTGCAAAAAGGCAAGCAACTTCTGCTTTCGTTCTTTCATAGAAGGCCTTTTAGCAGGTTTTGCAGACACGAGAGCACTTTCATGATACTCTGCTAACTGCAGCATCTGCACAGTGAAATGCGAACCCATCAAACTAATATTCATCCATACTACATCATCATTAACTATCAACCCAACACATAATTTTCTTTCCACACGAAAAACTATCCTTACCATGTCAAGAAACATGTGTTTGATATTTAAAAATAAAGAATCAATTCCCAAAATAGTTTGAAAAAATAGAGTAGAGTAGAGTAGAGTAGAGTACAAACCCATTGTTCCAACGGCAGCATAGAACCTTTCACCCTAACACTTGTCTTCCAGTTTCTCGATTTGGAACCTGAGTGGCGCTCCCATTCACTAAGTGCTTGCTTTTCGGAGCCACAGAACCCACATTTGCAAACAACCCTGGGATATAAAAATAAAATAAAATAAAATAAAATAAGTTAATATTAAGGATTGTAAAGTTAAAAATGAAAAATAAATTGAAAATTCAAATAAACAGTACAAAGAAGCATTGATATATGTCAATTTGTTCATTGAGCAATTGACGTTTCTTTTCTGAAAAGAGTCTGAATTACGAATACTAGAGAAATAACCGAAGAATAAAAGTAACAGAAATAATGATCATAGTGACAAGATTGACGGAAAATACAATGAATTTGAGCCACTTAAGCTTACAAGTGAAGGCTTGGAAAATATGTGCCTTCCACACCATTGCAAACAACTGTAACCTTGTTAGGCAGCACCAATTGACCATGACTTTTGTTCCATCTGCATCAGGAAGCATATTTGTTAGACATAAAGGAGGTGGAAAGAATAACCACTCAATTAGAAAAGGCAACCTGTATTTAAAAAAAAAAAAAAAACACAACAAAAACAAACTACAATAATAATATGAATCATGCAATGGAAAATGAGTCCAAAAAGTTTTAACAAAACTAAAATGGGGTTCCACAGTCTTACTTGACTCTTGGTTGTCCCTTCTCTGAATCTGATAATTCAAAATTGAACTTCGCTTTGCAAGTTGGACAGTAATAGTCAGTGCCACCCAGATTCTTTGGGAAAAAAAAAAAAAGGGGGAACAATTTTGTCAGGAAAGTGTGCAATGTCTCGTTAATCATTATTCTTCTTATTTTGCAAATAGAAAGAAAAACAACATCAAACATATAGTTTGATCAACAGACCTTGAAAAGGTTGCTGGAAATTTTGTCACATTCTGCATGAACCCAAACTTTACAACCATCACATCGAACCTGTTAAAAGCGGGAAGTTTTTAAAACTAATAATGACTAGCATTCATGTACAATAAAGTTTTTGTATAGCTCTCTCTTACCCAACTTCCACTGTCTGAGTGATTCCAGATTTTCTTGCATATGCCGCAAAAGTGGTTTGACTTTACTAACTGCAATAAAAATTCATATATATGAAGAATGCAGAAAAACTTGCAGATCCAAAGTTATTACAGCAAACAAATGGCTCACATAAAATAATAAACACACAAAACAAGGCATGTCATACGAACCCTTGCACACGTTTTGCACAAAAATTGGTCAGACGGAGTTGAAACCTTCATTCTTTTTGTTGCTTTAAGAGGAAGAATCGTGCCACATCCTTCGCAGAGCCGTGAGTCTTTCCTCTTATCAAATAGATCCTGCATACAGGACCGATATTCAAATGAATGACATTAGGCAATTAAGAGAACTCGAAAGAGCTGTGATTTATGTGTCTTCCGTAGCCAGATAATAGATGTTAAATTGTTAATTAAGCCAAAACAATTTATCAGCTCCAGCCACACATCAAACGCATTCTCAGATTACTTGAATAACAAAAAAAACTCTAACTGTAATTAGCCAATGGCAAAGACAAAATTCCATGAGGAAAATCCCTAGGTGATAGTGGACCAAAACTGAGTCGAACATTATTGAATTCAATCAATTACTCAACATTTAAAAGCATAAGACTCCAAGACAACTTGCCTGATCCTGGTTTGAACCAGTAGCCTCTTGAATTCCCCTAAGAATAGATTCATCGTACGTTACATTCCCAGCTGCCATGTTTATATCAGCAATCAGTTTCTCCGTAAACCCTTGTTCTGCCAAAAAGGCCTCTTCTATTGCCATTTGGAAATCACAGGGTGCACAATCATTTACACCGGACTGCCCCTGGAACCTACGCCACGTAAAGTATTGCCTCAGCACCAAAGATATTTCTACATTACAATGCAAGTAACCATCTGAAAATTAAAACCACTACAATACACACCTGTCTACATAATCCATAAATGGAAATATGTTGCCCCGTCTAACCCATGCATAATCCTGGTAAATATCATTGAAGTACCACAATTAATGTTAAATAAATAAAAATAACCATACTATTATTAATACAATCCACTACTTAAATTGAACTCTTTTCAGAACTAATCCATACCCTTTGGTTTTCGTTTCCAGAGTATCCAAAGAACATCACACAAGCAGCATCAGGGATGCAAGCCCTCAAAACTAGCTCGGGCGCTTGTGACAACGGGTCGATGACAATGGCGGGCCAGAAGGGCTCCTTCTTCCCTGGCTTTGCCCACACTATATCACCGGAATAAAAGTCTTCAGGTCCATACAACCCGTCAGTCCTCTCACTACACCCTCTACGAAAACTCTCGTCAGCTTGTCCATCCATTGCCTCGACTGCGAACCTCTCATCTACAACCACTTGCTCATGTATGGACGTAAGCGAACTCCGAGAACTGGAATGCTTCTTCATGTAAAAATTCTTCACAGCCGTGTACTTCTCCACTTCGCCGTCCTCGTCCTCGCACAATGCAGAATACTTAATGCACTTAAATCCATTCCTATCTATGTTGTTCATCTTTTTCACATTCTGACTACAAGTTTTCGGTGTCCTAAAGCTAAATTTCTCCTTCTTACACTCAATCTCCTCATCAAAACTATAATCACGCAAGCTAGTCTTACTTTCTTTCCTCCAATTCTCAATCACAGAATCATTAAAGCGAGAAGGCAGAACCTGAACTCGACCCCTCGAAGTCCTCACCAGAGGTGGCCTCTGAACCTCGACCTTGCCGTTGATCTTCTCGGCCGTTGAATCTCGGCCGTTTGACTTCAACTCCTCGACCTCGGGAGAGCACGACACCTCAGTGCACCACGACGCAGAGAAGCCTCTCTTGGCGGCGGCGACGGAGCTGAGAACCAAGCCATGGAGGCTGACGGGTATAATCCCCGCCGCGACCTCGCCGAGCAGATTGAGAGGGTAATAACCGTTCGTCGTTTTCCTCTTCTTCCTCGCGGAGCTCTCGTCGTCCTCGACGGCCGAATCGCCGGGCTTGCACCGCTTCAGACGCGGCATTTGGGATTTCAAATTCCGCTTGATTATCATCGTCCCAGAGATTCAGAAAAAAACCCACAACTCGAATCCTCAAAATTCCCAAAAGTTTTTCTCCTTTCCTTCCCTCCCAAAGCAATCTCAATCGTTTCAAATCAAAACCCCAATTCTCCGTACGCGAATCATAAACCCTAATCTTCCATAGATTCCGAGAAACAGAGCAAAATCGGGAGAGGACAAACAAAGCGACGGAGAACAATTCCACAAACTATCACCGGAAAAGGAAACTCCGACGAAGAAAGGGAATTCACAGAACAGAATGCCTGAGAATTTGCCGAGGAAAAAGGATCGAATTCGTTAGAGAGAGAAATAGGGATCTGTTCCAAAGCGGTGTTTCTCTCTAACTGCCTCAGATAGCACAGAGAGCGAGAGAGAGAACTAGACAAGTTTATTAGACATAAAATTGCAATTTAATTATGTAAATAGTGAAGAGTTTTGAGTTTGGGTTCTTTTTTCGCAAAATTCTAGAGAGAGAAAGCGGGGGTGAGTGGTGACAGAGTTCAAGAGAGAGAGAGAGAGAGAGAGGGAGGGAGAGAAGGGTCGGCGTTATCTTGTAAAAGTGTTATATTAGATGAGAGAGAGAGAGAGAGAGAGAGAGAGGAGAGAGAAACGGGTCGAGGCTAACTTGCGCATTACGTGTTAGGAGCGCAAAATCTTCAGCCCCGGCCTGGTCTGGTCATGAGCCCGGTAGGCGTTCTGGTATGTAATGGTTTTGTGACCTTTTTTTTTTTTTTTTTTTTTTTTGTGCGTGTGTGTGTTTTTATTTGGTGAATTTTGGTTGTGGATATCGAATTTTTTTTTTAATTTCATTTTTTTTTTGTCACTGGAAAAATAACATAGAATCCAGTCAGTTCCAAGAAATTTGGAACTCCAAAAATGTGTCATGTACTTTAAAGAAACATTACTACGTTTTTGAACCTGCAAAAGTTGTCCAATTTTCACCTCAAATAATGGGGGAGTTTGGTTCCAAGGAATGTTTTTGTGTGCAATTCTCTGCAAATTGGTAAGGTTTCAACTTTCTGAGCAATCGCCGGAAAAAAAGAGTTTTTATCTTCTTCTTTTTTTTTTTTTTCCTTTTTTTGGGGTTGTTGGGTCTTTCTTTTTATGTGGGTGGTCACTGCTCTACTGGTTTGATGGACGTGAAGGCAACGGTATGACATGAAAAAAAAATAAAGGGAACAATTAAATTTGTGAATTTCCCCCCAAGTTTTTGGAGGGGTATTTTAGTATTTTCAAAGTTTAAACAGATTATCTTCAATCTGATTTTCAGTGGATTTTTTTTTTTTTGGGGTAAAAATTTTAAAATAGCTTTCCTTGTAACAGAATTCCACCCTCGGTTTCGTATGTAATAATTCGAAACTCTGATGAAATTGACGAAGATTACCTCTTAAAAAAAAAAATCATCTTTTTTAACTCCTATATTGTGATTTCGATAAATGGGTTTGTACTGTTGATCCGATAGGAGGTGTTGGCACAAGTTAGCTACGAAATTTTTTGTGGGTTCCTCCTTTTTTTTTTTTTGGCCTATTTTTTCTGTATGTTTGAGATGGATTTTCCTTGTTATGGGGATTTTAGGATGTTTCTGGTAGATGGGTTTGGTGGTCAAACCGTCGGAATGAGTTTGAAAGGTTCAACAAGGGAAAAAAACGAATAAATAAAAGGAAGATCTGCCTGATTTTTACTCGAGACTTTTTTCTTTTTATGGTAAAATGGCGAAGGGCACATCTTAAAACTGAAATGGGCATGTTAGATCACGTGGAAACTTATAAAAGAAAAAAAAAAAAAAATTTTTGAGTTCTTTAATATGGTACATAATATGTACCGTTTGGTTTGGGTTTTCCCATATTTTTTTGGGTTCTGACCATTATGGCAGAAGTATTAAAATGTCTCGGTGGTTCATTTATGAAGTGGGTTTGTGCTGTTTTAGGTGGTTCAATCTGAAATTTTTGTAACCAGCAAAAAAAAAAGAAAAAAGAAAAAAAATCTGAAATTTTTGTGCTCTTAAAATGGTATTATGAAAATGTTTCTATTTATCTTTTAAGATCTCTCTCTTCATTTCTTTATTCTATCTTGATCTGTTATAAAAAATATCCCTGCAAGTGGGTGTTGAAGGAGAAGCTCTTCCCGGAGAAACAACCTATTTGGGTGATTAAATTTTTTTTTTTTTTTTTTTTTCTGATTTGTAAAGTTTTGTTTTTTATTTTTGATTTTGTTTTCTTTTGGAAATGGGTTTGTTAACGAGTTGACTCCAGAACTAGTGTTGCCACAAAGGATTTCAGTGGGCACGTAACTATATTGATTCTTTCTCATCTCCCTAATTTGTTTGTATTTATTTTGTTGTTGTTGTAGATAGTGGATGTGTGATTAGTTTATTTGGTCAATGTTTTCCACGGATTTGTTAAACCAATTTAGTGGGTCATCTTCAAACCTTTAGTCTTCGGGTCTGAGCCGCAAATTGGAGTTTGATGAAAGATAATCAGCGTCATGATTAGTGATAAGTAGTTATTGACTGGATTCTATTTGTTTAGTGACACATATAATTATTGAAATTCAGAAATCTTTTTTATTATTATTATTATTATTGTTTTTATTTAATGGGTAAACTCAAGGAAGAAGGTGACCTATATTTGCAAGGAAGTTAGAAGCTTTCTCTGAATTTTGATTTGAAAAAGGTCTCCTTTCCGCGTCATGGAATTTGCTGAACTTCTTCTTCAGTTTGCACTTTGCAGTCCCAGCTATAGTTGGACACCGGTGTAAAATGGTAAGGTAGTTCGTTCTCCTTCTCAATGAAGTGTTAGTTTTAGCAGTTTCGTTATGGTGCACGAAATATATTCATGGACAATTTACTTCGTGACAGACTTGTTTACTAGAAACTAATAGTGAAGGTTGTATGAGAGATCGAATCAACACTCGTCATGATCGTGCTAATTCTCGTAGACAACCCTGGAACTAGAACTAGAACGAGAACCGAATCCGTCTTGTTCCTCCTACCCTTCTTTCACGAATCGCGATTTTAGGAGTGAACGTGCTAAGCCAGATGTTTCTCTCCGGCCCGTCGGGATAGGAGGTTACATGACTTGCCTGCTTGAGACTATCAAAACCTCGAAAGAAGAAGATATCAAATCAGAGGTTCATCAGTTTCATTTTATGGTCTTTAGTCTTTGTTGGGACTGCAAATGTTAAGATAGTTTAGCTCATTTATGTACATGAAGGAAGGAAGACGATGTTTACAAGGAGTTTTTGATATTTACAAGGTTTCTTTTTTGTGTATTTATTTTAAAATTATTATTGTCGTTGGGTGTCTGGAGTGAGCTATTTGTTAGAAGGGACATGGAAAAGCTGTGAATTATGATGTGTTTTGGGCAATAGAATGGGAATCCATCTAAAATAGTCATGGGCTCCTCCAACTTGGGCCAACAAGTTTGATGATGTCAAATCTAAGCAACCAAGTAAGGCATATTCCACTCTCATCCACGTTTGATAAGAGTACAAAATTAAAAGGAAAGAGATGATTGGAGAGATTTCAGAGTAAAAAAAAAAGAATATCCGATTATTTAGTAATATATATATATTTATTTATTTAAAAAAAAAAAAGAAGAGAAATGATTGGAGATATCTCAGAGTGAAAAAGACAATCTTGAGTTGTTTGGTAGAGTAGAAAAATAAAAATAAAAATAAAGAAATGGTTTGAGATATGAAAAAGAGAACATCGGGCTGTTTGGTAGAATAGAAAAGTAAAAGAGACGAAATGATTGGGGAGATTTTCAGAGTGAAAAAGAGAATATCGGATTGTTTGATAGAGATAAAATTGAGAAGAACAAACGTAAAATCCATGAACCGACCGTTTTCGGATCCTTCTAATTTTGGGGAAAAAAATGAGAGGAGAAAATTTTGCATACAAAATAAGGGTTTAAATAACTATTTTGTTCTAAGTTACACCTCATTCACCGACTTTGTAAAAAAGACATAATTGACAATTTCTCTCACACTTTTGTTTCTCTTATCCAAAACATGAGGATAGAAAAACTAGTTCTTTCCTTTTTATTTTCTTCACTTGTGTTTTTGTCTTCTTGTCAAAAAAGTCATGCGGCAATCAAAGAAGGAAGAATGAGGAGAGGAGTTACACTTATGAGATGGTCAAATTGAAATCTAGTACTTTCTTTTGAAGTGACATAAATGTCTCAAGATATTATTACATTTCACAACATATTTATATGAACAAGTACAACTTAGTTTAGACTCCCCTTTTTTATTTATTTATTTATGTATATAGCATAATACCCTATTTACAACTCTACAAGGCCATGTAGTTCTACAGAGGAGGTTATTACAGCAACAAGAGAACTACCACTACTGCTACTACTTTGCAGGACTGAGGGGGTGGGTTTTATTGAGCAACATCTTCGGATCTAGCTACTTCATTCCTAGGCTTCTCCTCACTATATGGTAAGTCAAAAGTCATTGCCTCTTGCTGTCTGATTCTTCGGTCTTCGCAAACCTTCCGCGGATCCTTGGTTGGCTGTCAGCAAGAGCCTTCCTGCACGCATACTGAAAAAGAAAGAAAGAAAGAAACAAACAAACGTATATTTCTTAGCGAGGAACGCGTTAATGGGCTCATCTGATGTGCCGAAAAGTACTGGAAGAGTAAATGAAAGCCTTTTGCAACAAGTGACGAGTACTAGTTTCTCAAAGCAACGGAATAACTGTCTAAACAGTTTCTTGGAATGAATCCCGAATGCTGAGTTTACAAGTTTGTACGGCACATTCACGTAAGAAAGGATAACAAATTTTTACCTTGATCTTCCTTCCGAAGTTCCTCTTGGTCTTCTTGTTCCTGTATCTAGAAAGCTTTTCCTTGCGTTCCTCGGAGATGCTTTTGGTGATGATCATCGGCCGCTCGTGAGGAGAGTGGATGATGCCCATGCTACCATTGCCAAGTGTCTGTCATAAAAGTTCAGAATCAATGACTCAGCCCCATCCTGTGGAAATGGCCAGACAGAAACATCTAAACATTTCTCAGTCCTTAGACTTAGTTAGAAGCCTGATATCATGCTTGGTGCTTAATTTCAAATGAATTCGTCGTTTTAATACTGTGGAAAAGAAGATCCTTTGGTTGCAACTTTGAGAGAGACGTTTCTTTTTATGCCTCCATAGACTCCTCCATCTCTAGATAACATCGTTTTTTCCTCAATATAAGGATATACACAACATTGGAAAAACGATATGAATGAAAAAAAATCTGACCTTAATGTCACCTTCACTAAACGCACGTCGCATCCCGTAGGCAGCACCCAAATCCATTCCACGAAAATCCAGAAAACTTGGTGTCGTCATAGGCCCATGCATCCAGTCCATTGAGCTTAAACATTCCGAGCTAACACTCTTCTGGAACGACGAATCAGAAAGCGGTTTGTTCTCTGGAATTTGGTTTCCATCGATCCTCAAAGAAGGAATCTTGATTTCAAGGACTTCAGAAAGAGGTATTTCCATCGCCGCCTGTTCTAAGAGATCCCTCTCACACTCGTAAAAGACCTCGCTCAAAAGCTGCTCCTTCTGAAGCGATTCAATGTCTGCAACCTTGAGCGCTTGGCGAGAGATAACATCTTCACCGCATGATATCATAGAAATCGCTGCTGACACGGGATCAAGCCCCATGAGTGGCTCTTCTATAATGGGTTCTGGAGCCTTGAACAGATCTCCTTCCCCTCCCATGTCATATTCTGATATCATGGACGTCTGAACAAGGTTGCTCTGAACCGAACGAAATAAAAAGACTTGAAAATTAGCAAAAAAAAAAACAGCAACATCAACAAAATGAGATCAGCTAAACAAGATGTTGCTGGTTCTGCAGAAATTATCCAAATGATAGTGATTAAGTTAGGTGTGAATCTGTGATTAGCAACTTCTTTGTAACTCCTAGCATCGAATCCGTGACACAAATAACACCCGAGATCAATCCAAACTAGAATGCTACAAACAGAAATTCAATCATTTTTCACAAAACATCAGCAGCTAAGTTCCTAAAAATTCTCATCGAATCCGAATATGCATTCATATAACTGGTGCAGTGTCGTCTATTTGTACAGAACACACTTAACTCGTCCCATGAAAGGAACTATTGGTGCATAAAATTTCGAGATAAAATCAAATTCACTCCATCAAATCAGAGGGGGAAAAAAATTTATTTAAGAAATGAAACCTCATTATCTTTGTGAAATTTCATGAAGATTTACACTGAAAAACTGAGAGAGCACCAATAAGTGCTTCAAAGTTTATAGATGTAAGTTAAATCCTTAACTATGTAAAACACCAAAACATTCATTAAAGGGAACAAAAGCATAGCCATGGAATGAAAAGTCTTTAGGATTATTCCTTTCCAACTCCTCTATAAAAATTTTACCTTTTAACTACAAAGAAATGACCATGGGATCTAAATTAAGGAGAATTTAACTCACACTTTCCCATTAACTTTTTTTCCCCCAAACCCCTCACCCCTAAAGAAAAGGAAAAGAGAACTTTATTCATCTTTTAGTATTTTTTGTAAGTGCGGTGGAAAAGGCAAAAATCCCAACTATGAGTTCACATCAGAATTGTAAAGAAACTGCAGGAAAGATTATGGAACGTAAGGATGATTTTTTTTATAAAAAAAAAATTGAAATAAATTCTTTTTTTTTTTTTTTCCACTTCTATACTTTCTTTTTGCCTTTTCTATCCTTTTCCAGATCCAGCATAAAAAGCCAGCTCCAGCTGTTTCCACTTCTGCTTTGAGAAAATTATGCTGGAAAATAAAAAATCTCCTTTCCTTTTTTGTTTTTTATTTTGAAAAAAAAAATTTCTACATAAGTTGAAGAAAAAAGGACCCAAAAAAAAAATTTGGACTTGCCCCCCAAACAAATTCAGCTTAAAATCAAGTTCTTTAGCCCCATTTTATCAGAACACATAAAAGATGATCATTGACAGAGAAATCTAAAACTCCAAAATTTATGTAAAATGAGTAAAAAGCCACCTTAGGAAGAATCAAATAAATCCAAATCAAGCTAAAAACAAAGCAAGTGAGTAGAAATACAGAGACGTTTAAATAAATATATATGTGTGTGTATATATATAACGATTTAAATGGAGGAGGAGATAGAAAGAGAGTAGTTACCATTGAGGCATTGGACTTCTGGGATTTGCACAAATCCTCAAATTGCTGAACTTCATGAGAGAAATTCAGGAAACAAGGGAACAGAAGCTCTGTCTCTGCATACATTTCTCAAATCCAAACCTTCAAGCAGATATTTTTTTAATTTAATTTTATTGTTTTATTTCCCAAGCAGAGAGGAAAAAACAGAGAGTAAGAGAAGCACACTGAAAACAGAGCAGCCAAAATACAGAGGAAGAGAGGAGAGAGAGAGAGAAGAAAAGAGTAATTGGTCTGGTATTTGACGATTTAGGAGTTGGGTAGGAGAGAGAATTTATATATATAATAATGACGGGAGTGGTAATTGAGTAAATATTGAAAGTGATGATGTTATATAATACAACGAGGACAAAATATGAAAAAGGACATGATTATTTCTGTAATGCTTGTCCCTATGTCTCTTGTCTTAGTCCATTCTTTTTTTTTCTTTTAAATAATAATACAATTTGCTATTTCATTGTTGTTAGAATATGAAATTATAGTTGGTTTACTTTTTAATATTTAAATTTTTGAGATGAATTGATATATTAAAATGATATTAAGAAAAGAAGTCTTGAGTTCGAATATCAGCATTTACATTCTTCATTCTATTTAATATTTTTTTTATATGTTAGATTTTTAATATGTTTTAGATTTATTCTTAAATATTTATATTAGTTTTTAAATTCATATATATCTGTATGTTTATTTATTGGTTGATTTGTATACGAAAGGAAGTGTTTGAATATTAAACTATTATTAATTTATTTCTAGTAATTTAAACTTTTGAGATGAATTAATAAATTAACTGTAATAATATTTTAAGTTTTTATTATGAATAAGAATTGTTATTTAAATGATTTACCAAGAGGAATTATTATTTAAATTTGGTATTTTGTTGGGGAATATTATTACATGTTTCGGGTATTATAATATATATATAATAATGCAAATTGTATTGTATATTAATATTATTAAAAAAAGGGATGGTGAAATGCACCAAGCCAATATTTGTGGACAAGTTTCTGGGCTGTTCTGTAGTCGTCAGTCGTCAGTAGTCAGAGTATTCAAGCTGTAGCAGAAAGTGCCACGCGCTTTTAGGTCGCGTGCACAATCTCCAATGCATCTTAAGTATGCTACTTCTTTTGGTAAATTTGCAAGTGTGCAACTTGGTAGTTGGCACACATTGCCCTGTTTTAGGTTTCTGTTTCTATGCTTGTTTTTCACTTCTTACTCTCGATTCCTCGGAAACTTTCATGGCGTCGGGTTTCGGTATTGGTGTTTGAAATATATTAATTTATATTTTTTACTATTAGAGTTTGATAACCTGAATTTTTTTTATCAGGTCTGAAAAACTCGCGGTATGATATTTGTAGTGAAGTTTTAATTATGAGATTTTTTTGAGACTTTGTAGTACGAAGCAATCCGGTTTTTATTCGGATCCGATTTTAGGGTTTTGGTATATATATGATGTAATTTTAGGGTTTTATGATTATGTTCTTTTGTAGTAGCCGTTCCTCTTATACCAATCTTTAATTTAGTGGATTTCTTCTCCTCTGTCCGTGATTTTTTCCTGTTTAGGATTTTTCACGTAAATCTGTGTATATTCTTATTTTTCGTTTCCTTTGTTGCCTATTTTCATTGCTTATTTCGTAACATTTATGTTACAACTTGTGAATTCAATTTATCAAAAAAAAAAAAAAACTTGTGATTTCAAAATTGTATAAATATAAATAAAGATTGGTTGTGAATTTTGAAGAAAATATGACAAGTTGCATATCATTCAAGTAGTAAAATTTACTATATAGACTTAAAGACCAACATCAATGTCGTTAAGGCACCATAAAACTTGATGAAGTTCAAAACTATATTTACCGATAGATTTTGTTTTTTATTCCATACCATAATTCTCAATTAAGAATACATGTGTCTGATAAAGCTGGCGCAATTTATATATGTACTTCTAATTGACAACATGTGTTTTATGCGTGTAGGATAAAAGAGCCGTCACGTGATGAATATAAAGATTATGACGAGAGATTAAGATATATTTTAAATCGTTTTTTTTTTTTTTAGTAGTTGTGAAGAATTTGAAATGCATTTCTTCACTTTTACATTGAGAACCACGAAAGATAAATCAAATGGTATACAGCTTGACCAACTACTTAGTTTATCAGTACGTTATGAGAGATCTCCAAATGATTGCAACTTCTTAAAATGGAATTAATCATTTATATTCATATAAATAAAGAAATTGCCCTAAAACGAGAGGAAATAATTTTAACTGCATGTATGAAATCTCATATTTAAAAGAAACTATTCTTGTCAAGGGGAAAGGCTGGTCTTTCTTTCTATGGACCTTTTATGTGTCAACTTATCCGACTTACCAAACATATTAGTGACAACCATCTGAACATTTTATGTCCACTAAAAATGACGGCTAAGAGGTGTTAGATTTGCTTTTATCAATTACCGAGTATAATTAAATTGTCAATTAAATTAAATTATTGAAAGCGTAATAAAATAAAGTATATAGAAAATTTTTACGAGGTTCGGTCACACCTACTCCTCGGAGTCACGCCCAGTTATTAAACACTACATTAATCTTAAAATGATTACAAGTACACTCGGACTTAAACAACTTAAAAAATCCATCTTCCTATTGATGCCGGTCATTTTGAACCTATTAACCGAATGTGTTTAGCGAGTACCACTCGTCTTGACATTGAACTCCCTTCAACTGAAAATCCCTTCTTCCGAAAGCTTCAAGTTCCTTTCCCGAAGAACGATACCGTCTCCTCCCAAAGACTCCAAATTTTTCTCCCAAAGAAGGAAAATCACGTCAAAAGACTAAGTCTCAAAATATGATGTAAAATTCTCTCTGTGCTCGTGCTCCACAATCTGTATTTGAGACTATAAATAAGCAGCCACATAGCCTTCACAAAATCTCAGACTAAAAAAATAATTTATATTTCAAAGTGTTTCTCGATTTGTTACAATACTTCTAGAAATACTCTGAAATTCAAATATGGAAATTTCCTTAATAATCCGAATTTACTTTCCTTCATAATAGCTATTGATAAATCACGAAAAACCTTTAAGAAACTCCAGAAATAAAATCTTCCAACCTTCCAGATTTCAAATGCAAGATTTTTATCTTTTTGGGAAAGTTTGAATTTCTAGTTTAAATAGGAAAAGGAAACTTACTCAAATTAGAAATCTCTTTTTAAATGAAATCCCAAAATGATATCTAATTCAATGCACGCAATCATACTTGATATTTACTAAAATAGAAACTGTCAATTTATAGATTATGTAGATCAAATCAAATACACTATGTCACGTCAGCTTCCAAAACAAGTAACTTACCCAACTTCCAAAACAAGCAGCTAGCCATATTTTCAAAATAAGTAAGTTACCCAACTTTCTAATGGGGTGTTTGGTGAATAAGTTTAGTTTAAGATTTTTAAGTTTCAATAGTAATTTTTCAAAAAAGACAAAAAAAAAAAATTTCAGAAAAAGACAAAAATCATGATGAAAAAAGTATAATTTAGTTTAAAATGAGTGTATTACCAAACGGGCCCTAAAGCTAGCTAACAAAATATTATTTTTGATTTTACTAACAAAGTTGCCATAAATGCCAACATACCAAAAACCTTACAAGAGGGAAGATTATTAATACATATTCCATGCACAAGTTTTGTCCACAAATTAATAGACTTTAGTGTTTTGCTATTTCCCTTTTTTCAAACAAGTCAAATTTTCTAAAATACAACGTCAAAATAAAAATGTCAGCATTTTGTTTAGCTCAACACTTTGAATATTTTTTAAGAGTATTCTCTATAGCTAAAACTCAATTTTGAGTTCTTATGGGTGTGTATATATATATATATATATCAAATTTTCTTAAATTGGCATACTTCTCTTAATTCGATCTAAAGGTTAAAAATTTTATATATAAAAAGAGTAGGGTTTTTTTTTTTTTTTTTTTTTTTTTGGTCCTCCCTATATTTTTAACGTCAACAAAATTTTGAGTCGATTTTTTTGTACTATTGTTACTTCGCCTTTTTTATTCCCTCCCTTCCAGTTGGTTTGGGTAAAAAGTAGCTGTGACAAGAGTCAAGTGGATAAGAGAAATAAACATATTTAATTAGAGAGTTAAAAAATATATTTTATTTTCAACGTAAGCTAGAGAAAAAATTATAAAAGATGCAATATAGAAAACAAGGATTAATGTGATTGCAAAAGGCTTTAAAATAAACCAACTATCCATCATCAATATTTGACAATAAAGTAATTTTCAAAAGTCCCATCTACAATACACTTCAACCCATCAACTTGCAATCTAATAATAATATGGAAATATCTTCCTTATAAAATATTGGTATATATTATAACTTTGCCTACAATCATTGACATTACTTAATTTAGATGTGCGTGGCTTTGGAGGCAGATTTTAACATTTATTTTCTGTTTTTATTTCTCTCCTTAGTTGCTAAAAGAGGAAGAAATTATATCATTTTGTGCGTTCTACACCTGATCAATAATACATATTTCTGAATGTTTACTAAACATAAATTATACAAAATTGACTGCTTATAATACAAATAGGGCAATTCAAAATAAAATGATCACATTAAAATAAATAAAAAATATGTAAGATATTTTTCTTGTTCTACTATATATCTATGTATATATTTATATACACATGCATTACATAGATGATCAATACCTCAACTAAACTGTACCTAACCTTCCTCGGTTTGCTAAGTAAATAGTTAATAAAATTAAATTAAAAAAAAAAAAGAGGTCTTATTCAAAGTCCTACTAAGATATTTCTGGTTTATGCCAAAAGCCAGCAGTGGCTTAGTTGGTTTTGATTGAAAAACTATCATTAAGTAATTTAATACAGCTAGAGCTGATAAATTTCCACTATAATATATCCTAATGAGAAAGTGTTTGGACCCTCACTAGGGAAGGTACCTTTAAACTTTTTTTATCCCAAATTATCTTATCCTAATTTGATTTAAAAAAATTCACAAAATACGCCAAATGATGTCTATAAAACTTTTATTTGTAATTATTATTATTTTTTAAAAGAGAGAATTGGAAAAATATTTATTAAAATAGTATAATAGCTGTAAAAAGATAGAAAGATAGGATTCTGTATTCCAATATGATGAAAATATTCAAATTCTCTTTCAATGTGGTGAGCCCTATACGTCCACATTTGCCAAATGGAATTAAATAAAATGATGGGTTAAAAGCGTCAACCAAACTTTTGTCCCTTTCTCAAACTCAAAGCATAAAGTAAAAGAATAAAGTCTTGCATCAAAGTAAACCAATTTTTTTTTTTTTTTTATTTAAGTAAACCGTCTTACTGTTAAAGACTATTACTTTCTAAAAATACAATCCCAAAATCTGTGTTAAATTCTATAACATTTCGTTATTTTTTATTTTTATTTTTATTTTGTTGCCATCAAATTACAATCCCTAAATTCGATAATCTTTTAGTCCATGCATTTTATAAATTTTTCAATGGATTTTTTTTCCCTAAATTTGAAGAATCCAATTTAAAAAAAAAAAAAAAGGATATGAGGCAAAATACGCAAACTCGGAAATCTTCTAATTAAACACATAGATTTGCATGAGTGATAAAATTTAACTTAACAAACCAACAAGATGATAAGATTATTGTAATACGTAGTTAAACGAAATCGAAATCAAGTACTTTAAATAGAATAAGTGTAACAAGAAGAGGCTTAAAGTTAACATTGCATGAATCTAACAATTTTCTTCATTATGTATTATAATTTTATTGTTCTGCTGGAACCTTATTGTAATATGAAAACTATATGTGAAAGCAAAAGCCTCAATACTTAGGGAATAGGGATACCCACTAAGAGATTTCGCTTTCAGAAGCATAGTTTAATTATTATTAAGGTCAAATTAGCTTTCAAGTGTGAAAGAAAATTCATGTGAGGAATATATATGAACCTTGGCCGTAAAGTAAACAATCTATAATAAATAAATAAAAAGATAAAAGAATTTCAACCAATTAAAGGCTTTAAAATCTGAATTATGGAATGTATATGCTCTCTCCACTTTTTACTTTTTTTTTTTTTTTTTTTTTTAAGGGCATAAGAAGAGAAGTGAAGAGGAATGCACATTTTGGGATGGCCAACTGCAGTACATGTAAAGTATAAACCTTAAACTTGCCCACATTAGGAAAAAGAAATTGTAAAAAAGAAGCTCTACAAAAACCTTTACAAGAGGCTTTTTGGTTGGTTCACACAAAGCTCAAATTCTTTCTTTGGTGGTCTAGGTCATGGGAGATAGCTAGTATCGACCAATCGGACGATCCCACATGTCGCATTCATATTTCAACACTTGGCATACTGGAATGTAAGTAGTGGACTTTAGCAGACAAAGAATGTAAATAATGGAAAAAGGCAAAAACGTCCTAGTTAAATATGTGTGTGTGTATATCATGGGAAATCATTGAGGGTTCGGGCCACAAATATTGGTCGGCAATGTGCCAAATGAATATTTTGGAAGGAATATGTGAACCATTGAAGTGCACTCATGATTATGAATCAAACACGGAAATATGACAGTTTTTGATAAATGCTTTTTGATAAGATATAATATGGAAACTTGGTAGAAAAACCATATGCTACTATAACCTAATTTCCCAATAAATTCAGTGACTTCCAAAACAAATAGAATTTTCCAATGAAGAAGATGAAACGAATTTAGACATTTTCTTTTTCAAGTTTAAAGCATCATCTCCGCTTTTTTTTTTTTTTTTTTTTTGCCCTTTGTGAAAAGAGGCACCATTGAGCTCCTACTATGCTAGTTATTTATTTACTTGATGTAATTATCATTGGAATCATACTGTAATAGTCAACAAGGAACATGGGATTCCCCTTACTGCGGCTACCTAATGGCATGGGGTGTACCTCAATGGGTTATTGAGACTGAGTTCTCGGAGTAAATCATAGTTTTAAACTGTTAGATTTTAATTAAAATATGTTATAATTATTTTATTTCTATCTGATATGATTGAAACATAATTTAATAATTTAGAATTGTCTATCGGGAAATAATTTGAATAATAATTCATGAAAATTTTGAATACGAACAAGAAGTGTAGTAGTCTTGAGACACGGTATGGGATGGATGTAATAAAATGTCAAATTAATAAAAGGGATTCTGGCCCTTGGTGGAGATGAAATTTAGGAATGTGGTGAGAGAAAAATACAAAGGCGAAAGAGATGGGTTATAGAAAACAGCTGGAGAGGATTGTCCCATAGTGCTTTTGTCTCTTTGTGTTTCTTTTTTTTTTTTTTTTTTTCTTTCTTTTTTCTTTTTTGGAAAATGTCTTGTCTTTCTATTTAAGAGACGAGTTGTAATTGGAATTGCTTTGGTAGGTGGACCCTAATAAGGCAGACATCTTTCGGATTCCTATATGGTGACTTGAATGCATGAGATGATGATGATGTTTGTGTGTGAAATAAGAGGGGGATTTCCATTTTTTATAACCCCAGTTGATAATGACAAAAAATAAGTGCCAAGATACTCTTATTCGACAAGGCTAACAATGCACACTTTTGAGTTTTGAGACCATGTTATTGGATCAAATAATGAAGATTTCCATATTGGAAGCCGAAAAATTAAGCTTATATTTAGTATCCAAGTTTAACTCTAATTAAATTATATTTTTTCATCTTAATTTTTATCTTTTTTTTTTTTAAAACGTCAATAAATTTTATAATTAATTTTTAAAAAATCAACCAACTCAAACTTAAAAAATTTCATATCATCTCAAACTCAACCCAAACACCAAACGAATACTAAATCATTTGTTTTTCAATTATTAGATCATGAGGGACGGATTATTAAAACTTTATTTGGTACTTGTTATTTTTGATAATAAAATACCAATGAAAACATTAGCAAAAAAATATTCCTAACAAGATTTATATATATATATATATATATAAACTGTTTATTCAAAATTTGTTTATTTGAAACCATTTTAATTAGATTTAATGATTTAATAATGCAACTCTAAAATAAAATGAGGGATTTATAAAATATTTGTATCGATGGGAGGTTGTTTTGAACCAATCTCTACCAAGTTCTTCAATTTTGCATATATTAATGTTCTTAGCATACATTTGGGAATTAGCACGTCTTTCACAAATTGATTAAGAAAGATCCATTTATATATAACCATTTAAATTAAACATTTTCAAAAAAAAAAAAAAAGTCCATTTAATGAATTGAGATTACGAATTAGTCCAAAGAATCATGGTCCATTAATACACGAATACTAGTGACTAAGTGGACAAGTTAGGTAGCATAAACCCATCATGATTGGACAAAAGCGTTGTTTGTTTTTGTCATCTTATGTAGTTTTTAAGTTGTTCTGTTTTTGTTTTTTGTGATTTACTGGAGGAAAAATCAAAAAGGAAAAGGAAAAGGTTTAATAAAAACAAGGAAGATTGGGTTTCGTATCACTCTTGTATGACAGAAAACTAGACAAGTAAAGAACTTGAAAATTGTTCAAAAGTTTCACTAACTTAATTTCTCTGTCTCTCCTTTTATGATAGAAAAATCCAATTTCTTGTGGTGCCATTTTCTCTTCGAATACTGTGATTTAATGACTTTTGATCAGACTTATGCATATATCATACATAACATTAATTGCAGTGAATTGGGGTTTTTTTTAAGGAGCTAAATTTAATTTTAGAAGTTTCAAATAACAAATTTTGTTGTAATAATTTTATAGAAAAATCATTAGGAGCGTCACAATCTTGCAACTAATAGAAGTAAGTTTCTTTATTACTGTCGATTTTTTATTTTTAGTCGTTAGCCACAGGAAAAAAAGGAACATTTTAATGCACAAAGCTTGTAATTACAATTGGACATGCAAATGATTATAACATATTTAGAAAAGGGGAATGTATTGAAATTTCAATATTAGAAATACTTTAATGTTTTTGTTTTTTTTTCTAAGAAAGAAAATATCATTGATGTTATCTCGTTTACAATTTATAATAACTATTATGCATTTTTTATCATCCGATTATGAACATAGTTTCACTCTCACCATCAAAGTAGGATGCATTATGATAGGTCCAAAGGGAGAGATCCTCCATCCACCTCTCATCTTCCTCCTCATTTCCTTCCAACCAAACAATGGAAGTGGACGCTCCCCTCACCCCTTTCCCTCCCTCCATCTCTCCCTTCAACCAATCACACCCTAAGAGTATGTTTGGTTGGTGGGAGAGAAGAATTGATAGAGAGGGGTGGAGAGAGAGTCATCATCCCTTGTTTGGTTGGAGGGAGGACAAGAGGGAGAGGAGAGGTGGAGAGGACCTTCATCCATCAGGGTCCACCAATTTACATCCTTCCAAATATAGAAAGATCCTTCCAAATATAGAAAGATGTAAGCTCTCCCTCCATTTGAGCTTGAAAACACAATTCTTTCCTCCAAAAAATTAAAAAAAAAAATTAAAAATGGACAATATAGTAATTCAAAACAAATTAGTATCCATCATTTTAACTCTCTTACCAAGCAACATAAAAGATTCATACAATCCTCTTCATCCTTCACATTCTCCATCACTCCAACTCTCTCCATCCCTCCTACCAAACATAGCCTAAGAGTAAGAGCCTCTGCAGTACGACATATCAAAGAAAGAAGAGAAAACGCCAAACTACGTGGCATCCCATGATGTGATGCGCAGTAACACCACCATGAAACATATATTATTTATAAATTAAATCAATCTTATTCATGGGCGTGAATTTGAGTGACAACCAACCAAACTTATAAATCTAATTACCATGGTTGAAGTGACATGTGAGTTCCAAACACCACTAGTGCTACCGCTATTCTTTTGAGAAGATATTAAAATCTTCAATCTAAGTATTTTTTATAGTTGAATCATGATTTTATATGTTCAACACCAATAATTATAGTCTAACTATATATATATATATATATATATTGTCACGTGATGCCCTAACTTATTTTTATTTAACATTTGTGCAATGTTCTTTTTTCTTTCTGGTTTAAAAAACCTTTGCAATAGTCTATGAGCAGAACCTCATGGCGTTCACTGTCCAAACATTAAGAGACCCATGGTGGTCCAAATACAAGTGGAAGTCCACTTGTGCGGTTGTATTTTTTAGGACTCCAAAATTTAGAGCCAAGTGTCATGCCACATCATATTTGTCTATTTGAATATATATCCACCTTCACATACATGTGTTTTAAAATTAAGAAAATATATTCTTACTGTCATGCATAAATTAATCCTCAGCCAAAAACCATATGTATATATTAATACATAATGACTCATAATATAGTACAAGACTCGATAATTTTTGTTTCCTTATACTGCCAAATGTATTTTCTAAATGCTTTTTTAAAGAATAACAAAATTACCAAATATAAGGCAAAAGTACACATTTCTTATTATAAAATTTTCCTTAAAATTGGAAAGAATGCACATACTTGAATTTTTTTTTAAAAGTACTTAATGTATGTTTCACTTAAACAACGCTTAAACGATTACATATTCAGTTTAGTTGCAATATTGCTAGGTCTTGGGGGCCTATATATTTTTGGACATGTCGTATTTCATTAGCCAGATTCCACTTGGTGACAATGTTGTCCTATGTGTCGGACCATGCGTGGGGTGATAAGACGTCAGTTTGCATTATTTTGAACCATTTGGCATTTTCTGAATTTGGCAACTTTTTGTGCCACTTGCCAATATAGACCAAAACATACATACATACATCCATATGCAATCCCATTTCATTCATTCATAACCTTTAAAGGAAAAAAAAGGAGGAAAACGATTGGTCGTGTATAAAGGGGCGTCCTCTCAAATCCTCTCTCTCTCTCTCTCTATATATATATATATATATGTGTGTATATATATATGCACCACAAATGGCGTTGCCTATTCGAACTATATATGTTTGTGCAATGTCTATCAAGAAAACTGTCCAGAAATGAAATAATTTTTATGGTTCAATAAAGTGATGATTTTCTATGGAAATTATATCTTACTTAATTATGGATTTGTAGAGCCTATTGCGAGACGTTTATAACAAGACGGTTATGATTTTGGTATTGAAAGGAATGTTGCGGGTATGTATGTGATCAACTTTTTATTTATGACAGTATACGAAAAAGATTTTGTTTGAGACAGCTGATATAATTTTTTGCTGAATAAATAGGTTGATGGTGACCCTCTCATTGTCTCATTTTCAGTTCCACAGACGGGACCTACTTCTCTGGAAATGTTAAGGAAGACATGAATTTCTAACCCAGTCTCTTATAGTCATCAACTCAAGTGCTACTCAGAACATCAACAACCCAAAACATCCACAACCAAAGCTGGAGTGGGGATCTTATGAGAGTTCCATGAGGTTCGAACTTGAGTGAACGAAAGAAGAGGTTAAGAAAGACGCCACTCTCCTTTGCCACCCCGTCTACCTTTTGTGGGTGTTACATAGACTCATAGAGCTCTCTAGATCTCAAAATTGAAGTGGCAAATAATTGGGATAAATAGGGAATGATTCCAATATTCCTAATTGGTGATTGAGTGGAACGTCCTTTTTCTTTTTTATTTTTTTAAGAAGTAAAATTGTTGAAAAAAGTAAGCTGATTTTTTTTTATTTTAAATGAAAAAGTAAGCTGGTATTTTGAGTGAGGAAAAATTAGATAAATGGATAGGTTTTAAATATCTATTTAAATAATAAATTTTTTTCTATTTAAGAAAATGATTAAATTGATTATTTGCATCATAATTAATCAATACTCGGTTTAGGTCAATAAGTGAAATAAATATATATATATATATGAACATTAGTTAATCATTGACTAATAATGATCAATCGACTAATGAATTATATTTAAAAAACAATCATTTTACTAATTTTTACAAAACTTCGATCATACATTAAAAAAACTTTATCTCTCATTATTTAGTTAATTATTACTATTAATTCGTTTATAGGATGTGTTCCTTTTTAGGAATGAAAACATTAACTATGGATAAACATACTACACAAACACTAAATAAATTCGTCCTCTTCAAATCATGTTGACATTTACCAACAAGATTTTATTAAGTTTGAATTATGATTTTGAAAAGAATGGACCAATTAAGGAAGTACGAGTTGAATTGGTTTTTTTCCTAATCGAAGAAGCTTCATTTTTTTTTTTTTTTTTTGGGTTGTTGATTCTTATGTACTTTACTATTATTTGCAAGAATTGTTTTTCTCTAAAATTACTAATTCAACCAAATATCCAAGTAAAGAGAAGTTTTGTTATTAAATTACTTATCAAAATATAGTACCACTATTATGTCATTATAATCAATTAAGGGTCCGTTTGGTTCACAAGTTTGAGTTAAGATTTTTAAGTTTCAATAGTAATTTTGGTTGACTTTTTCAGAAAAGACAAAAAAAATTTGAGAAAAAAAATAAAAATTGAGTTGAAAAATTTAAGTTTGAACCGGAGGTCCAAACGGACCTTAAATTATGCCTCCAACTATTAAAATTATAAAATTGAGTTACGCCTCAAAAGTCACATTTCGCTCTTAGGACATAATAAAAGGACAAGTTGTCTGACTATAAATATATCAACGGTGACGTGTGGGCTAGTGTGACCGAGTACATCAAAGAGTGGTCATGAAAAACCAGACATTATTGACAAAGAAAACATAATTGCAAACGATGAGTCTTTTTCCCAATAGACTGATGGTTAAAAAGACTTCTGTGTCTTTCCTAGATTATCACTCAATTACGGCAGTGAAAACATGCTCAGGGACGGCCTACTATAGGGATGTTTCCATGGAAATTGGAAAATAGTCTATCAAATGGACGGTCCTGTATTATATAACTCATTTACTCTCTCTGTTTAAGCAGAAATCCAAAAGCTCATTGATAGAAACGGAATAGACTTAGACCTGATTTAATTCAAAAATTCATTTAGTTGAGTTTTTATTATTGTTTTCAATCAATAAAATAAAATAAACAAACGTTATGATTTTTCAATATTAAGTGTTTAAAAAAAATCACATTTTTAAAAAGAGTTTAGGAAGTCAAAACTGTTAACACAAGCTTTATAATGATCAATTTAAACTCTGATATATATTTTAAAATTTATTCAAATGAACTTTTTCTGAAAGTTTTTTTATTTTTTTATTTTTTTTATAGGAAGTTCTTTGAAAAAGTAGAAGTTTTTATGACCATTTAAATATTTTCATGAGCCGTTTTTGAACTCAAAAAGCAGCCACTAAAGAAATTTTAAACCACCATAAGCTTGATATCGCTCAATCAATTAATAGGGATCATTGTCAATTTTAAATCATTCGGGAGTTATCTTTTTGGCTACAATAATACATTGGCCGTAGAGTTAGTATATGAATCAATAATTACGTTAAACGACTATTACTAAGTAGTATTATTATTATTTATTATAACTTTTTTTTTTTTTTGGAATAGAAACTATTTGAATTATGATGGAGGGCCATTAATGGATTGAGGAACGAGACAAGGAAGAAGAAGAAAAAAAAAAAAAAAAACAAAAACAAAAACAAAAAACAAAACAAAACAAAACAAAAAGGGTGGTCGTTTTCTAGACGTGGGTGTGAAAGAGCCTGCCCATGATAAAAACAAATTTAGTGGTGCCCTTAGGGAGGGCCACTGCCTTTTTATCGAAAATTACACGTGACAGCGACCCACGTGGCGTCTATGGGCACGTGTTGACATGAGTTTGGGTTGTGCTAACGCAGATTCTAGACGTGTCCATTCAACTATTATATTATTATTATTGCTGGGATTTATAAAGAGGACAGTTTAAGAAACACCACCCCCCCCCCCAAAGGGGACACTGTCCCCTTTGGATGTAGGATGATATGCCCCCAAAGAGTATGGAGTTTTGTTCTTCATTTCTAATGATTGTCCTATGTTGGTTCGCACCTAATGCACTCCTCTCTCCCCCTGTAATGTGTGTGTCTAAAGAAATCCAACTTCTACGAATTTGGTTGAAAATAGTAACATATATACATATATATATATAAAGGAAGATTAGTGGTATAGTAAATGGTTATTTCAACGTCATCTTAAGAATTTACTGAAATCATAAATAAAATAGAAAAAATACCGATTCATGCTCTATTCAATTATCTCTTGAGGTCCATAAACGTCACTACTTTGAAAAACTAAAGACATCCTTTCAAAAAAATAAATAAATAAATGAACATGTTTCCCAAATATAATAAATAGCTATATATATTTATCGACTGAAGAAGGAAATGCAACTGAAAAAGAAAGTAGATGAATATAAATAGGAATATTGATTTCCTTATTAGGGTTTACTTGTCCACTATAAAAAAAATGAAACAAAAACAATTTAATTTCAAACTTAGAGGTAAGGACCTTATCAGTCTAATTACTAAAATGTTTTCATAACTAAATTTAATGATTATGAACTTAGTAAAAGTATAAAAGTGGAGTTTGATACTCATTTTCTTTTATAAAAGTAGCCAATATTAAGGTTAGTGCGAGTCTGAAAGTGAGAACCACTAAACTCTCATATTGATTTTGTAAGAGTAGGCACATGACTAGGAAAAAAAGAAAAAACAAAAACTTTTTTTTTTTTCCTTTTGTAGCAGAAAAAAAAAAAAAAAAAAAAAAAAAAAAAAAACCAACTGGAATCTAAAAGAATGAATGACAAACGAACACAAACGAAAAGAATGCAGAAACAAAGAATTAACCAGAAGCTAGACCAGAATCACTGTTCAGACCAATAAAGGCTTTAGATAAAGCAGTCTGCAGATTTGAGCTGGTGTTTTTAATTACATAAAATGTTGCAGATAAGTAAATATTTCAGATTTCAAAGGTTCTTTATTATCAAGGTAAACACCAGCAGTCAACTTAGGCAAACCGGTTAAACTCTCTTCAAAACGAGGAAATGGTAAGACAAGAGAAGCAAAACAAACAACTAAAAGGTAGGAACCAACAACAATTGCTTGCATATATCCAGAAATCGTTTATAAACCAGACTTTAACAAAACAACAAAAAAGGGGTGCAACCTTTTGTAACTGAAATGATAACCACAAAAATTTAAGTTCAAAAGCATAAAACCAGGTTTATACCCCACCCCAAAATTGACAAAAGATCCCCACTCAAAAGTTCCCAAAAAGTAAAAAGCGGCTCCATATTCAATAAGTCGAATTTAAGCAGCAAAAGTCTAGTAACTCCACAGAACAAATCAGGTCTACGAAATCTTGGCCTGTGAAAAGTCCAACTCCGGATGCTGCAAAACAAGAACGAACATACATTACACAAATTATTAGAAGTTGTACTGAAGTGTTATGATAACCATGGGGTTTAAGTGATTAAAGTACTCACCTCGGCCATGAATTTCTTCAAAAGCTCTTGCTTCTGCATTTCATCACTAGTAGGTAGGCCCATATTCTTCTGTCTCTGATCAAACTGCACAGACAACATAAACAGAAACAATGATAAGCACGAAACAATGACAATCACAAGAATGAAAACAATATACCAAGAAGAAAAGAGAGAAGAGAAGAGATAGTGAAATAGATAAGTGGCTTACCATCATCTTCTCAACCGTTTGACGAGTTTCCAGATCCAGATCAGCCAATTTGCTAGACTCGGGCTCAACCTTTTGCGTGTCGATTTGTGGGTCACCTTTGACCAAAGATTTCCACCACTCCATCTGATCATGTTTGGTCAAAAGAATAGAGATCGTACTTTGATCCTCTGCAACAGATATAGAATGTTCAGAAACTCCAATTTATATTAACTACTACATAATGAGCATTAAAAAACAGATCAAGAATCTCGCGTCATGAGTCCAAATAACCAAAACACAAGAAATACACAAATAGCATGAGAATAACAACATCATTCGACTACCATCAAGTCTAAAACTTGGGTTTGTTCCAATATGCAAGAACAAAAAAAAAATGCCAAAAGTGTTGTTTGCACTAACATACCTACGCTCCAGTAACAATCATCAGGCTTGACTGATCGGAAAAGCTCCCCCTGCACATATTTGGTTTTACATTAAAACCCGAACAAATAAAAGACTAAAAAATTTAAAAATACAACAACTACAACTACTACTTTGACATTAAACATCTATGTAAACATACATACCTCAAGTATAGGTGGCTGGGCTTTGATTCCAACTTTTAGATGGTTCTTCTTGATTGCACACACAACAAACCGCGCTGTCGTTCCAGCAGGCACTGGAATGTTTATATTAACTTCTTGCAGGCTTTGGGTCCACGAGTACTTCTCCAGATCAAGGCCATTGCCTCTGTTGGGAGCTGCCCAAAAACTCGTGTAAGGGAAACGACTGGGAAATTTAAAGCAAAAAAAGATGCAAGACAACAAGACTCAAAGGTTCTAAAAGTAATACTCAATATGCAAATTCACCAATGAAAACTAGATAAACACTCACTCTGTATGTTATAGTGTTTGTATGTATATATGTATATATATTTAAAAGTTCCCATAACTTTTCCCCTAATCATATGCAATATTCTACTCCCTAAAGACAACGATATTAAAGAACAAAACACTGATATCCTATATCATAATTCATACAATACAATATATATCAAAATATTAACTTTCCAGAAATTGCATTCACTAAGAGTAAGACCCTATGCAAGTGTCCTCTCCCTAAGAACATTAACCAAATAACAAATCCAGCAGATTTCAACAAAATCAACGAAGCAAGAAAGTAAAGTAATTTCTTTTTCTCATTGTAGCATTGTAATGACTTTTCGGGGGGGTTTTTTTTTATCCCTCTGCTCCACAGATCAAGATCCACAAAAATAAACAAGAGTCTAACAAGAACTCAAGCCATTGCAATTAAATGAAAGTTTCTTTCTTCTAACCATCAACAAAATCAAAAGGACAATTACATAAAGGGAATGATCCGTACCTAGGGCGCCACTGTTCTCCTTCTTCTCGACTTCCATGGGAGACTCGTCTTCTTCCTTCTTCACCTCCTTCACCTCCTTCTTCGGCACTTCGCTCACCTTCTTCCTCTCCTCCACCACCTCCTCAACCTTCACCTTCTTCTTCTTCTTCTCTTTCTCCTCCTCCTCTTTCTCAACCTTCACCTTCTTCTTCTCCTTCCTCTCCTTCACGGTTCGCACGACCGACAAAATTTCCTCCTCCGCAGTCACTTTCTCGAGAAAATCGCTCTGTTGAGCGACAAAGTCGACAGCTTTCTCAAAAAATCCTAGAGGATTGGAAGGGTCGAAGCTCGCGCTAAACGTAGCCGTCGTGGCGGAGGACGACGGTGGAGGAGAGGGCTTTTTCTCCTTCTGGTCTTCTTCGAACTCGGAGATTATCGCCATGGCAGAGAAATCGCTTCAGTGATCAATAGATAGTGAATTTGGGAATTTAGGGTTTATAAAATGAGATGGCATGTGGATTGAGACACAAGCAACTCATATATATAGAGATAGAGACAAGTATAGACTATGTAGTAAAGAAAGACCTTTGGGTTCCTGGTCAAAATTAGGAAATCAGAGGTTCCAGAAACTTCTCTTTTTTTAATCTTTATTTTTCCTCTGAATTCCAGAAACTTTACCCTTTTTTATTTTTATTTTTTATTTTTTAAATTTATCAGTTCGACAATAGCTTCTTAAAAAAAATAAAAAATAATAATTAAAAAAAAACTTGGACAACTCTAAAGTAAAACCTACTTTCAGGACTATTTTTATAAATAGTCCTTAATTTATACATATTCTTATGTTAATTTATGAGTTTTAATTTTACAATTTACACTATATATAATTTTTTTGTTGTTATTTAAAAGACCTCTATATCACTATTCTATAAATAAATATAAAAATTGATCATATTTAGATCATATATTAGATTAGTAATTTAATTGTTTTTTTTTTTTAAGGAAATTGTATTTGGTTGAGTAAACAACTTATAAGGTCAACCGATTAAGTTAGTGAAGTAATTCAATTTTCTTAGATGTTATTATTGTTATTATATTTTTATGATTTACGATCTCAGGTTTCTTTTTATCCCGAACACATCTCTATGAAATAGTGTTGTATTTGAAGTCATTAATCTTTTATTGAGAGGATAAGATTATTCGTTTGAATTTTATTATCTCTAATATCATGTGAAATTTGAAATTTCTAAAGAATCGCTACTATTTTAAAAGGTTAATTTATTAAGTGAAATGATCAAATATATTTACATTTATCATCATCATCATCATCATCATGATATAATACTATATTTCTTTTTTACTTTTTAACAACCTATAGCTGCAATTACCTGTAAAAGTTTAATGCAAGACAATTACAATTAAGCATACGTTTGAAACAAAGGTTGAAATGGAATTTTGATATTAGAGTCAGTTGACTTTTTAAAAATTAGTTATAATTTTTATTGATTTTTCAGAAAAAGATAAAAATCCAGCTAAAAACCTGTTTAGAGCTTTATTCCAAACGCAACCTAAATTTTTTAAAACAAAATATATGTTTTAAAAATATATAGAATGAAGGGAGAAAGAAGTAACTATTTTAAAATATTTAAAACAAATATTTTAAAATAAATAATCAAAACAAAATATATGTTTTAAAAATAAATAGAATGAAGGGAGAAAGAAGTAACTATTTTCAAAAAGTAATTGAAGCAACTAACAGTATTTTAAAAATATTTGTAATAAATAACATATTTATGAGGTAAATAATTTGTTTGTATCAGATTTTTTAAAGTGATGCATTTAATTTGTTTAGGCTTGCGTTTAGTTCGTCAGTTGGAGAATAAATTTTTAAGTTGAAGTTGGTTGACTTTTAAAAAAATAATTATAAATTTTATTAACTTTTCAGAAAAAGATTAAAAGTGAGATAAAAAAAATACAATTTAATTGAAATAAAACTTAAATGTCAAACACAACGACGTCTTTATTAGATAAATGATATATTTATGAATACATTATATATCTAGTAAATTTTTTATTAATATGATAAATTTGTTATTTATTACAAATATTAAAAAAAACATGTTTTTAATTTTAATTATTTTCTGAAAACTGTTATTTATGATAGTTTTTTCCAAAATTAATAATAACAAATTTATTAGATAAATAAATATTTTTTTAAATCAATTAAACTGATTATAACAACATGTCAAGTCGATTGAAACGTAAAAATTTCCTATCGTTCAATATAATAGCTGCATTTGAAATTTGCTTTAGAGATTGGTTTTCTTGTACAAAACATGTCCTGTTAAGTTAAAACGATATTTTGTTCATCATATTAAAAATGTGAAGTTTTCCACAATGAAAGTATCCATAACATATAATCATGTCAAAATAAAGAGTATAGACGGGTATAATTTTATGTACTTCTCCAAGAAAAATGTTTAAAATAAATTGACACCATCACTGTCAGTAGGGGGGAAAAAAGGTTTTCCCAACAACTCTTTAATTTTCCCATTTAGACAGTTTCCTTGTTGAGACCCTGCTTTACAACAGCTTCGCGAATGAGTTTAAGAGATTCCTCAAAATCGTCAAACAGGCATTGAGGATCGGAAATCACATTCGGATCAACTGCCAAAACAATAGTCATCTTGTCAACATAGCTCTGGAAATGGATTGTTAATGCCTGCAAGAATTAGAAAACGGAACGCCATGGCATCAATATGACAAATAAAGAAAAGATTGAATTAAAAAAATAATAATACACATACACAAAGAAGTTGGCAGGATTGAGATATGGTTATTTCCTTAAAAGAGAGCTAGCTTACATGTGGATGGCCGTAAACGCTCGGTGCAAGGTAAGCGATTTGGTGACCATAAAAGCTAACTTCTTCTAGCGGACCGATCATGTTAGAGAAGGCCAGTGTAGTGTTGGAAATGGCTCTACGTGCTGTCGCTGCAGTTAACTGTTCAACAATGCCAAAACTTTGTTACCCAACAGTCAGCTTTCAAGTAATACTCGGTTGTAGTTGAGCTTTGAGCATGAATGATCATTTGTCATCCCCTATTTACTAGATGATTAAACGTCGTACAATACGAAAGAATTCCTATGTTGCTTGTTAAGTGACAATGAAAATGTATAGTTGAGAGATACTGAGGGAAGTTATATGCACCTCATCTCCAACTACTTTTTGTAGAAGTCGGGCACAGAAGTATGTGCAAGGCGCTTCATAAGAGTGCTTTTTTCGGTCCATAATGGCTTTGGCTTGACGAACATAATCCAACGGGTCGTCTTGTAGAGCTATGTTGAAGGGCAGCAGGAGGTATCCCAACAAATTGCCCCATTTGGCCTTTGAATTCTTTGCCATCATATCTGCCAGAGCCTGTTTCATGAGCAAGTACATGAGAGTGAAGATTAAAGAATAGTTTCAGCACTTGCAACTATACGCGAAATCAGTTTAACAGAGACTGCATATTCCTCAAAAATTTAAGGTATTTGTCATGTCAATCCATAATCACATACAAAGTGAGTGTAGTATTTTCACCTGAATCCCGACAGTTGGTCTTAGATTAACAAGAATTGTTGAATTCAAACGAATCTTTTTCGGAAGATAATTTGTCTTCTTGTTTCTTCCCACATCTTTCTCATTTTGACCTGCTCAACAGAACAAAATCTTTAACTCTCCATCAGTAATCAGACTCAAGTTGGAGTTTTTGAAATCTTTTTGGTTTTTTTCTCCAAAAATAACTCAATTTCCAATTCACAACTCTAAATATCTATCTTTCATTTTCAAGAGCTCAATTTTTAGAAGTCCATAACTTTCTTATTCCATGTTCAAATGAGATGATTCTAGTGTCAAAATGCTCACAACGACGAGAGGAACGAAACAATATCCATATTGCAATTTTTTTCCGAACATATTTCAAGTTTTTATACTATGCAATTAAAACAGTTCATTTTCAACCAAACACACATTTCCAAACATTCACTCATTTCCAATAAAAAAAACACCAAAATTCCAATTGGAGTTGGAAGTGCCAAACGCACCCGGTCCGATTAAAAATTGCACTCCCAATCTAACGTAGGAAATCCTGATTAATATCTCATTTAACTTCTTTTTTTCCTTGTTAGTGGAATACTATAAAGCTTTCTGAGGAAGTAGGAACGTCCTGTGAAGCTTTCTGAAATTTATAATTTCCAACAAATTCAACTAATTTTCTGATAAATACAATTAATTGACGGAAATAAACCTTTTTTTTTTTTTTTTCCTGATATATATATATACTTAATTCAACAAGTAATAGCTAGATTAATCTTCAGTAACAGATGCAAATCAAGCAAGAGAATAGGAAAGCAATTCTCCGTTACAAACTCACCATATCTGCGATTCAGATACCGCGAAAGACCAGCTTGTGTCACTCCCAATAAAACATCATTGATTGTCTGATCAGATCATCAAATAAACACATTCATCACTACATGTATGTATGTATATGTGTGTATATACATTTATATAACATTTGAGAAATCAAACTCTATACACACCGTATTCGTGGCGTTCTTGACGACTTTGATATCGGCAAGACTTATACTCCGATGAGCGAACCGCTTGGTGGAACGCTCAACCCCCGGCGGACCTTTGATCGGAGTCTTCGTGTCACTCAGGAACAGAATCGTCGCCCCAAACACCGTCACATCCACAACCGTGTTCCAAATCATAACGATCGCCGACCAGATCGCCGCCAAAAACCTCAAGAACCGGGCAGCAAAACCTCCCTCATCCGGCGGGGGCGTCGGCGGCTTGATCGGCGCCGGGAGGGTGGGGAGGGCGTCGGGATCGGAGGTGCGGCGCGTGCAGGCGAGGAGTAAGGACATGAGAGAGGCGCCGTCGCCGACGGAATGGTGGATCCGGAAGATGCCAAGGGATTCGGAGTCCGACGTCTTGAGGTTGAGGACGTGGAGCTCCCATGGCGGTCTGGAGAGGTCGAGAGGGGTGGTCGTGAGATGGGAGATGTAGTCTTGGACGAACTGGTCTGGATCGTCAATTTTCGAGTCCAGAGTTGGCGCGAAAACGTGGTCGTTTAAGTTCACTGAAGTTCTCACCCACCTTCTCCTCCTCCAAAACTTGTTGTCGTCCACAACCTTACGACAAAACCAGTAGTCAGCACTTCAGAGGAAATGGGCCTGAATAATGGGCCACAACAGGGTCTGAGCCCGGGCCCATAAATCTTCAAATTTTTTATTTTTTATTTTAATTTTTTAAAATTTTAACGGTACAACAAAAATTACTTGAGGAGAACTGAAGATGGACACCGACGGGAGATCTATTTGTTGACACTAGTTTATTTTGTTGGACAGTGTCAGGATTATTTTCTTATTATTATTATTATTACTATATTTTTTGGCCTTAGCTATAAGTGACATGGACATATCTAACGCCTGAAGTAAGTTGTAATTGGTTGGCCTTAGCTTTAAGTGACATGGAAATATTTTTTGGCCTTATACATATATATATATATATATATATTTGGTTTACTCTTCAGTTGTTCTCGCTTTGGGAATTGCCTATTAAAGAACAAAAGGATAATAATAGCAGTTTCACATTCTTGGAAATAATGGAGTCGTTGGTTGTGGAATTTGGTTGGTCCTCAAAAACGACAAAGTAAACAAGATATTCTGTTTTTAACAATCAGATTTTATAAAGCAAAAAATTCTCTTCTTCTTATTCTAAAATACTCTTCTTAATTAAAAAAAAAAAAAAAGAAAGAAAGAAAGAAAGAAAAAAGGCATACCAGTTTGCTAGAGAAACGAGGATGTTTGAGCAAAGTGTGAGTAAGACCATGTTTGATGACATCGGGATCGATGGAAGTGGTGCAGCCGATGAGAGAGACTATGTGACAATTGAATCTGGGTGACTGAAACAGCCGTGCGGCTGGGCTCAGCTTCATCTTCTGCAACTCTTCGCTCTCATATTTCATTTCCATCTTTCTTTCTTTCTCTCTCTCTTCTTTCTTTTCTTCTCCTTTCTTCTGTTCTTCCTATGATTTTCTTCTTGTTTTTGTCATGTATTTTGTTGACTATCTACCCATTGGGTTTTGTCAAATGGTATCAGCTGCCAAGCTGGAATCGAAATTCTTTTATAATAGAAAAGAATATTATAATTCAAAATATAGCTAGTAGCAATTTTATTGTTGCCCTATAATTCAAAATAAAGAAATATATATTTCTTTTCATGTCTAGACATATATAAACCCTTTGTAGATGAACTATAGATTTTTTTTTTTTTTTTTAACTTCTTTTTTTCTTTCTGTTTGGGTTGAGCTTGAAGGAACTGCATATGCTTTCGCTTTTGTGGTTTATAGTATGGTTTCGTGGGAGTTGGGGCTCCTTTGGATTTATCGTTTAAAGGTAAAGTATGTTCAATAAGTCCAAGAAATAGTCTTTCCAGTAAAAGTTAAAAAAAAAAAAAAAAAAAAAGAGAGAGAGAGAGAGAGAGAACACGACACAAAAGAAAATTTTATTGATAACAAAATGACAAAGGTGGAAAATTCCAGTAAACGTGTATTGAAAAGTTAAAATCCCCAATCAAGTTTGATCAATTTTGAATGATTCAGAGTCAGACCTATATCTATTTTCTCATTTTAATATATATAGGTTTTTTCATTTTAATATATATAGGTATATCAAGATATAGATATTTTTTTTTTTGATAGAATATCAAGACATAGAGATTTGTGATCTGTAAATAATTAGTTCCACACGCTTATTCCTTTGACCATGGGATGAGTGAAGTCAATTTTACCCTTGGGGGATCCACAATTCTTTTTTTTCTTTTTTCTTTTTTTCATTTGAATATGATCTATCTCCATCTAGCCAACCTAAAATTTGAACATAATTAATGTTTCTCATCAATGGGGCAATTGCGATTTAGCCAGTTCAAGTATACACTTATATCTGGTTTTTCTTTGGTTATCATTATATTTGTGGTTAATGTCATCATAATGGGGGTGTAGCTCATATGGTAGAGCGCTCGCTTCGCATGCGAGAGGCACGGGGTTCGATTCCCCGCACCTCCACTTCTTTCTTTGAAACCTTTTCCACGACCCAAAAAACCAAATAAACAACCCAAACGACAATAGTATTTGAAAACGACATGCACGGAAACGACACGAAAAACAAACAAGCAAAAACGACATCAAATTTAAACAAATAACTGGGAAACGACGTCCAGTTTTTTTTTTTTTTTTAATAAAAATAAAAATGAAATAAATAAAATGACACAAAAATCCTAAAACGATAATATAATAATGCATAAGGGATAATGGTATACATATTTTTCGGCAGTTAGTTAAATTGCAAAACATATTATATTATTTTATAAAAGTAGTAATAATATTCTTTGAGGGTTTTTCCTAATGAAACAAATCCTACTCTTGGGTTTTTTTAATTTCACAAAATCGGAAATCCAATCCTGATGACTCTCTCGTTTTTTTTTTTTAATTACACAAAATGGGAAAATCCAATCTTGATATTAGATTCATTCAAATGATTACACACAAATTTTTGATTATAAGCATAGCCTAACATTAATTACACACATGATTTTATAAATAGTGAAGAGTTCGAATTTTCCTATTCCCAACTTAAAAAAAATCATATAATTTTTGAAGAAATTACAAACAAATTTTTTGTCCTATAATAAATAAAGTATTTGTGCACTGACTTTAAAAACAACAACTTTATGAGTATTTATATGCATAAAATCGAAATCAAGGGTATTTGAGATTTTTCTGTAAATAACCGTAATTTATTTTAATTAAATACAGGTAAATCTTCATTGTTGCCCTATTAATTAAAAATTGAACATTAGATTTATCTCATTAGAAAACCACATGGTGATTTATGTATTAGGAGGACAAAATAAAAATTTTAAAAAATAAAATATAGAAGCAGCAAAAACAAAAGGAGGGTGTATCTTATATGGTAGAGCGCCCGCTTTGCATGCGAGAGGCACGGGGTTCGATTCCCAGCATTGTCCCATTGCTACTAGTCAAATAGGTTCAAGATATATAATTTTTTTGCTTTTATAAATTTAGTCAAGATTTGGCCAAAAAAGAAGTAAATATCATGACTGATCACTATCGATACAAAATTATCTTTCTAAATCACTTTGGGTCGATAGGGCCTTCAAGCATTTGAAATATTCCGGGTTGTAAATGACATAATTTTCATAATAGAAAATGACGACTCGTTCAGAAAAAAAAAAAAAAAAAAAAGTTATTCAAGTTTTTTTTTAACCAAAGAAGTCCCGCTCTAACAGTCCAATGAGTCATCTACTTAAAAGGACCCTCCCTCCAATGCGCCCCTCGAATTATTTGGTTAGGTTCATCAATATAATAATAACCAGTAAAAAATGTATCTAGCAGGTCTTCCTCATTGTCCCCATTAGCTGAGGAACTGTTATCAAGAAAAACGACATCCAACAAAGCAGCAAAAACCTTGAAAAACGACATGATAGTATTTGTACGACGAACACTTGACAACTCCAGAAATTACATATATTTAAAAAGAAAATCAAATTTTCAAAACAACAAAAGACCGACATGATTCACGAGAACAGAAATAAAAAAGGACATATACCCTGAAAAATGATAGTAAGGATGAATCCAAAAACCTCAGAACAACGATGAAAAGTGAGAGAATATATATATATATATATATATATATATATATATCAAACATTTTAAGAACGACATTACGATTTACAAAACGATGTGAAAATGTCAGACAACGTAAAAACGACAGATAACTTGAGAAACGTCATGAAATTGGAAAAGCGACATACATAGGGAAAGTGACACGAATACTTTAGAGGACAGCTACAGACACCTAGAAAACAACAGACAAAATTAAAAACGCTAGACATCTCAATAAACGGCAATAAGCCGGAAAAGTGAAAACAATACAGTGAAAAAACGACAAGAACCTTTAAAATGAAACGACAATATTTTAAGGACAGACATTTAACAAATAAATTACATGATAATGCCCACAACTTATTGATAGAATCAGTCTTACTACTATATATATATATCTTCAAATTAATAGTACAATTATTCCTATCCGTACTTCTTGATAATTAAATACATATTTAATTGTGATTTTATTATTTCATACACGTTGGTCGTCCAATATTTTATTAAAATTTAAAACTCTTCAAAGACTGAAACTAACAAAGTTTGACTTTTCGGAACATTCCCTGAAAGGAAAGCTTAGGCTACAAAATGACATTATGGTCACCACTGTCCTCCAACTTTTTATTTCACACAGGCACAACCTAGAAGGCTAAATTGGACATTTTGTATGCTTTGTATGAAATATTCTGTCCACTTCCATTGTCCTTTGACTTGGCAACACACACTATATTCTTTGCCCTTCTTTTTTTTTTTTTTTTTTTTTTTTTGGGATAAATTATTTTATTGCTCATTGACCCTAGAATTCCGATGCAATTTGGCAACTTGTACGTTTTTTTTTTTTTTGGGATTTCACAAAAGTCCTTTCTCATAAACTTGCTTCTTTCTCATAATTCTGAGTCTGTCCCAAATTCATCTCAGGTCGATAGAGGTGCTCAACACTGCCTACTACTAATTCTCCTTTGTGGTATGTTTTTGTTTCTCTGTTACTTGGATTTTCAGATATCCAGAGCTGCCATTGAAGCTAATTTTCCTCCTAATTCTATTGTTTTTCTGCTAATATATATTCTATATATTAAAGACTCGATTTAAGATCTTTAAACAATCATTAGCTGAAATGAGTTATGCAACAACAATTAAAAGGCATAGTGTTTTTTAGTCGTATAAACTTTGTATGCTTTTTTTTATTCATAGAAATTCAACTTTTTAGAACGTCAGAGAAGAATTATTATAATTCTAGTTTTTTTTTATAGCAGGATTTTCCTTCTGTCCCAAGCGCATTAGTTAGAGAAACTTTCATAGAAGAAAGAGATAGAGGAGAAGGAAAAGAATAAGAATGTTCTCTGCAACCGAAGTTTTCAGCGTTTCGGGACCTTCACATATCATTTCCGTGGACTGGTAATCCCAATAGAGTTAATGAACAAGTTTTTTATTTCGGTCAAACGAAAAATGATCTCCATACAAAAAAAGAACTAATTGATTATATCTTGTCACTTCTGATCTCTTCCAATTTACTAATCGGTTCGTTCGCAGGACGAATGCGCATCATCGAAGAGCCATAGCGGCGAGCTTGGTGGAAGCAGCATACAAAATAGAACGAGACCGCCAAGAAAATCGCCAAGGGCCACAAGCACAAGCCCCTCCGTATTGGGAGTTCTTCCATTTCAAGCTAAACCATGTTCTCATCGACAATGTGGACAACTCGATCTTCGGTGCCATCTACGAGTACAACTTCCCTAATCCACACTTGTTCAACCACAATCACAATCAACTAAATCCCCCCAAGTACGTCATCGCCTTCCGCGGGACTCTGACTCAGCCGGACACGAGATCGAGGGACTTGAAGCTTGACTTCCAGTGCATTTGCAACACGATTCACGAGAGCTCGCGGGTTCTGCTCGCGATGGAGGCCATTCAGAGCGTGGTGTCCAAATGCGGGGCTAAAAACGTGTGGTTGGCGGGGCATTCTTTGGGGTCAGCTGTCGGGTTACTAGTAGGCAAGAACATGGCCAAGATGGGGTTTCCTCTTGAAACCTACCTCTTCAATCCACCTTTCATATCCGCTCCTATCGAAAGCATCAAAGAAGAGAGAGTTCGACAAGGGATTCGAATCACGGGAAGTGTCATGAAGGCTGGCTTAAGCGCTGTTGTAAAAGGTCATCATAACAACCACAAAATAAGTTCTCAAGAAAATAATGATAGGGACACTTTCAATGTTCTATCTGCTTGGTTTCCTTACCTTTTTGTGAACCCCGCGGACCACATTTGTTCGGGTTATATCGGGTATTTCGAGCATAGGCAAAAGATGGAAGAGATTGGATACGGGAAAATAGGGAAGTTGGCAACAAAGATTTCTGTGGAGAGCATATTGTCAAGTGCTCTAGGGAAGGAAACCGAAGCTTACGATCTCCTTCCTTCGGCGTATGTGATCATCAATCAGACTCCGTCGCCGGATTTTCGACGCGCTCACAGCGTCGAGCAGTGGTGGAATCCTAATTTTCATTACCGTTCCTTGACGTACCAATTCAGTCGCTGAACAATATGCAACTTTTCCTCTGTTTATTATTATTATTACTTTTTGTTGCGTGATAGAATTTTTTTGTTTTTGTTTTTTTTTTTCCTCGTCACTCATTGCAAAATAAGTGACGAGACTGAAAAAACATTGTTTCATACATCTCTAGTTTTGGTGTATCATGTAAACTGCTTTGTTAACGTTTGACATGCTAAATTCTAAGATCTACATGTTGTCACATGTCAAACACTTTTATATTAATTTCTAGCTTTTTGAAAATTTTTTGACAATTGCGACAAGAGCAAGCACAAAATAGTTGGGAGAAAGAAGTAAATAGCATAAATAATTGAAATACATAACAGGTTTTAAAAGTATTTCAAGTAAATCATAGTAAATATTTACTCCAAATTTATTTGGAAAATTATTTATTTGCTTACAAATATGTTATGTCAATATTTTATTTATCACGATTTTATAAGTAAATATGTATTCTTTTTCCCTTTTAATTTTTTCTCAATGTGTTTTGGTTAGAGGGTTTTTAACGAGGCATATTTATGATCTGCTTCAATGTGCAAGTCAAGGTTTAATCCTATGAACCTGACTTCTGGCTATTGTATTTCTATTAGGTCCTCTATTTGTTAGGTTTTCCATTTCAGATTGTTTAATTTTCGTTACTCCCATGTTACATTATGTTTTTTAATTATCTTTTAAATATTTCAACAAATCAATGGATTACGAAAATGAAGAGGATGCTAAGGAAATGCCGACCTAATCGAGATGTCCGGGTGTATCTACTGATTCAGATATCTATTATTCATTAAAAAAATATTTTTTATTTACCTAATATAATTATTGTTTATCAAGTAAAATTTTTATTTACTTGAAACCTTGTTATTTATTTTAATTATTTTTGTAAAAATATCATTTACTACAATTTTTCAAGACGATGATGGGGTTTCCCACAAAAAAAAAAAAAAAAAAAAAAAAAGCAACAGCAAGCACAAAAAGCTTTGGGCTAGCAGTGGTCAACATGTATCTCTGGGCTTGCCTGAAGGCGCATTGATGAGTTCAGGCTCAATACAGGGCCTGGACCAATATTCAAATTTTTTTTTTTTTTTCTGGGTAGAACTGGAATTTATGCCAACTGCTAATTTACAAGCTCTAGGAATCCTATTTAAGAGAAATAAGTTGCCACACCTAGCTAACACAAGTAGAAATGGTTTTTTTATTATTATTATTATTATTAAAGAAAATATTGGAATAGGTGTGAAATATGAACTTGAGCTAGGGGCCGGGGAGAATTGGTGTATAGACAAGAGAGGCACAAAAAGATGAATATGAACGGCTAAAATTTACAAAAGAATTCAATTTATTGACTTTGGATTCTGAATCGACCGGACTTTTTAACATGTGACAGAATAATTCATAATTCAATTTAAGACCCCAGCAGATTGACTTACACTTGCGTTTTTATAAATTCTTAAAATTCTTAAATTCAAAAGGAGACACCCATTCAAAAGTTTGAATATATTATTGTGTGGTTGATTCTAAAAAGTACATACATGTACGGTCAATAACACAATCAAGTTTTCAATAGCTACGTAAGTTCTTAAGAATGGGCCTAACCTTGTCCCTCCCAAGGACTTTAATAATTCACTTGGTACATTTCAGTATTATTGAAGATAAGTTTCTTCTTTTTTTTTCCTTTTTCCATTTTTTTTATTTATTTATTTTTTTACACAGAAGATAATTTTGAGTTAACTCTTTTTATTATAAGCTTAACTAAAGAGAGAGTGCTCGGTTTTGGATAACGGAGGTTACAAATAATCCATCATAACAGTTATAATATGCTAATCCTAGAATATCTGATATCACTTACTATATGCACAAGAGCTTTTTACCGTCTCTTTTGATGACGTAATATATGAGGCCTTAAACATGATATTAAATGAGTACGAAATAATTTTGATTAAAAAAACATAGCACTATCACTCGAGAAAGCCTTAAATTTGTATTTTTAGTAAATTAAAATCATGTTTCCTATGTATTAATAAGCAAAATGTATCTTTCATAATATTACGTGTTATATTAGATTTTTTTTCTTTCTAAATTATTGTTGTGTCTTATTCATCTAATATTATATCAACGACGTTTTCTGTTGCGTTGGAGGGACTAAGTACAAAAGACACATTAAGCTATATATAATCTCATATACTGGATTCAGGGTTTGGTGAACCTCAACTTTATTACTGAGGAAAAGCAAAAAACTGCAAATCGTGTTATTTGTTCTTTTGGAAAACTTAAATATGTAATTTTTTTTAACTAGGAAAATAATAACACAAAATTAACGTAAGTTCACATCCCATAATATATATATATATATATATATATATAATGTGACGCTGGAACTAATATATGGCCGACTAATTTCTCTCTCTCTCTCTCCCCCTATTATTCTGTCTCTGAAAATGATATTTGTTTGAATTATAATGGATACACACAAACATAATTATACCCGCTATAAGATTGCGTTGAAGATACTTGAACAGTAAAATGGACTAACTAGGCTGTTTCCAGTTAGCAAGGTTGTCCAAAATGTTGCAAAAATATATATATATATATATATATATTTAATACTTGAACAGCGTAACATTTTGATTATTTGATGTCTGATTCTAAAATTGACCATAAATTTATGTAATTCAATTGATGTAATTATATGCCTATCACATCATAATTTGAATTATTGTTGACCCCTTGAAAAGTAGATCATTTTGCGCATCTCATAAAACCATTTCTTTAAAATCTAATTATCACGTGAACTTCGGAAATCCTTTGTCAATTTTAATATAATTGGCAAAAATTATCAAAGACAAAAATTCTATTAGTAATCTGTCCAAAAAAAAATAATAATAATAAAAGAAAGAAAAGAAAATTCAAGTGCTAAAATGTCAAAACATTGTCATGGTTGAGGACTGAAATCCCATAATAAATTAGAACCACTAATTCAAAATGGGGTCATTTTTTGAGTCCCTTCATTATCTGCACTTTTGCTTCTCACTGGTTATATGGGTTAGCCAGAGACGATGAGTAATCCATAAAATGACAACCAAGTTTGCATGTGACTTATTATTGGTTCTTCTGTGCCCGTACCTTTCACAATTAAGCCCAACTTTTCTAATATCTTTATCATAATTATGAAAAATATATATTATCAACAAATTTGAACAAAATACCAACAAATTATTTACGGACCCATTTAGAATTAATTAACTAGCTAGAAAGGTGTCCCCTTGTTGGTAATGAAGAGAAGATAAAGAGTCAGTTTCTAAACGGCTAATTACAACAATCTTCAAGACAGTGTGTGCTGTTTTAACTAACTATATGTCACAAAAACATATATATATATATATATATATCATGGGTTTCGTCAAGATCCATCAAAGTAACCTTTATTAGTTATTACCTTATAAGAATAACCAGAAATGGAGACAGGTGTGATCCAACTATGGATAGAAAGTTGCTTTCCCTCATAGCTTTTCTTGTTAGAAACAAGCCAAAAGCACATGGCTTGGGCGGTTGATACTTAACCACCCTTTACTATATGCTATGCCATTTTTAGCACATTTAATTTTATGCAGGAAGGATGAAAGGATTTAAATTTTACACTTTATATAGTAGAATCATATATAAAATAATCATTAGATTATATATACTATACAATCAGGTAATTTTAAACTGATTATTCTCTTGGATCAATTACTGATCCTTGTCTTGGTAAGCTATTGCCTCATTTTCTTTTCTCACAAAAGTGATTTTTGATTTGGAGAAAGATGTGCTTGACTCGTTTGATTAAAAGGGTCCAAACAATTAATTCAAATTTACACAAAAAAAAAAAAAAAAAAAAGGATGGTAATAGGTATAGTCTAATACAACAATTCTATATCTAACTATATAGTCATAAGGTGTGAAACTTGAATAATTCATCTCCAATCTTAGAAAAAAAAAGGTTTATTTATAGGAAAATGTTGGATGTCGGTGTTACTTTTCTTTTCTAACTAGAGTGCTGAAATTAATAACGGGATCGAAAATGGATATCATTTGCTTTTAGCGTGGGAAGCAGAGGAGGTTAGAACTTTGAAAAGAGAGACACTTGTCTATCAAAAACGAAAAAAGCACTAACCCACTTAATTAACTATATATCATTTAATTATGATCGCAATTAATTAGAATGTACGTTTGGATTATGAAAGATGATAATGACTGCAATATTTAGTTTATTGGTGATGTTTTATATTTTATTATATTTGGCTACTAAAATAAGGACCCACATGATCTGGAAATGGTCATGGGAAATAATTCCCAGGAAAATTATTACACAACAATAGCTGGAAAATTTTAAAATACATAAATTGATATATGTATATTTAATTAGTTAGTAGGTTGCTACTTATTAGTAGCAAAAACGAAATTCAAGCTCATTAACTAATTTACTAGTGCATATAGAAATTGATATTTGTTAACAAAATGTTTAAATTGACAATATTATTTGTTACATTTTTTAGGGTGACAATACATGTCAATAAGAACTTTAAATGCTGTCTAGAAGGGTACCCTTAAGACTTCAAAGGTAGTCTTAAAAAGCCATTTGTGTTCATTTAAAAAAAAAAAAAAAAAGTCATACGTGTAATTAAATATATAATTATAATAGTATTAGGTACAAAGACGTTTGAAAAATAAATAATAAAAGTATTTGACATATTAAATTGTCACGGGTAATTTATGAGAGCAGTGTTAAAGTTCATCTATTGGGTAATGGGTACTATTGAAATGTTTTAAGATTCCCAAGTTCCAAAAATAAATAAATAAATAAATTTAAGATTCATTATCATTTTTTTTTTTTTTTGCTAAAAAGATTCATTATCAATTAATTCAAAGGTGGTGATCTCTTTTCTGTCCCATAATGTAAATTATTGCAGTCTTCTGTTCAAAATTTTAGCATGTACGTACACCAAGGTCTACCATAAATGGAAGTTCTTGATCAACTATAAAAATCACTGGAGTTGTTTGTTATTATTTTTTCCCCAATCTAAGAGTAGATCATTAGTGCTATCTGGTCTGCCCTTTATTTTCATCAGCTATAAAAGAAATTCTAGACCCAACATTTGAATAGAAAGGCCAGCCTAGCAAACTCAATTATGTTCGAAGGATAGTCTAATTGTAGGACTTATCAAATATCGGATTTAAAAATATCTTAAAAAGAGAAAGAGAATAAAGGTGTCTTTATCATACACCATCTTATATATTAATCAAATATCTGTGACTTGTGGTTAAAATTCGTTGTATGATCACATCATTATAATATTTTGACCATTTCTCTATTTGTTTTAATTATCGAAATACCCCCTATTAAGCAATCCAACTTGTGGTATCAACATCACAAAATATTAATAAGATCATTTTGTTCGTTCCATTTAGAGTTAATCATTGAAACGAGCTAGCTACCGGAATACTCTCACATTGAAAAGAGCTGATCAAAGAGTGGAGAGAAGCTGGGGCTGTCCTTTTTTTAGGGAGACATTTGAAGGACGTCAAAAACATCATGCCAGCCAAGTCCCAAACCCCTATCACATGTCACGCGTGTTTTGACGTTTCACATTAATAACGACCCCGATCATTTCTGAAACCTATTTTGAATTTACTCATACAATTTTCTAATTCTGCTCATATTCAATTTATATTACAAACTCAGATTTGGATGTTGCCCTTAAGATGCCAACATTAAAATGCCTAACAAAAAGAAATAAACAAAGGAGCTACAGAAATTTCTATGAAAGCTTCATATCTTTATATATCTTAAAAGTAATAGTTATATATATAAATTCTTCTAATTTAACTACTGCATTAACATCTATGAATATCTAATTATTCCCCACATTGTTTTAAACCCCTGATTGGAGAGTATGAGACCTAGAGGTTTGCTCTCTTCTAAATGGATAGTTAGAATTCTTTTGGGTGTGTTTTCTTAGAATCATGCCTTTTAGTGTCAACATAATTTACTTGGACTTGAAACTTCCGAGTTCTGATAACATATTACACATGTTCTTAAAAATTAATCAGGCTTTCCATTCTTATTTCAGATACTTAATGATTAATTTCCACACACTTGCTAGACGAGAAAGTAATTTAAAATTAGCTTGCTATATATTAGAAGTGAAACCCATATTTATTTAAATTAAATATACACACATATACGTACATCAATATTGATCATACATTCTAACTAAAAGTCAAGGGAGCTAAGTAAAATGCCTAGAATTATAAGTGGGGTATATTTGAAAGAAAAGAAGAGAAGGTGACAAAACGACCACTACTAAAGAGATTGATCATTACCAATTCACTATCCAGAAACTTCCATTATTCTTACATACACATGAAGACACAGCCTGTCCATTGAGAGTCTGATCCATTTCAAGGGTAATATATACTGTATAGCTATGTAGCAACTTCTACTTTTCCTGTTCCCTTATTATTTTTTTTTCTTTTTAAATAATTGAGCCAAAAAAAAAAAAAAAAAATTGCATGAATGTATATTTGGTATATACTTGTCAAAGGAAACATATACATCTAAGGTTACATATAATCTATCATATTTAGAAATATATATATATATATACACACACATATATCTAAAACAAGGTCTTAAAAAGCTACAGAACCAACTATATTATAAATACATGTTTCATAATCATTTCAGTAAGCTGTTATTGTGCATGCTTTATTTTGACAATAAATATAGGAAGAAATTTAGCAATAAAAAAGTCTAGTTCGCTGGTGGTTGGCTATATGTACACACAACAACAAGAGGACCAATAGGATCATATAGATATGTATTCCATTTATATATATATATATATATATCAGATCATCAGCAGTCTAGTTTCTGAAATTCAATCCACTAAATAAATAGTAATAAACGCATGGACTTAATATAAACCAATCATGGAGGTGAAATTTGAAGTGATATCTCTACCTATTTTAAACCTCAATAATTGGGTATGTATTCTTCTTTACTTATTATTATTATTATTATTATTTTACAGGAAATTTAGCTAACTTTTCTCTACAGGGAATTTAGAGTGCTTCAGTAATTAGATATGTTTGGTTTTCATCATATATGTAATAAATATTAGGTTAATAATTTAAGGTCTTCTATTTTAGTCTCTAAACTTTAAAATATCCATAATTAGTTCTTAAACCTCTGTTTGTATGGAGTATCCAATTTTTGAAATTAAAAATTTTTTGCAAAAAAGTTTTTGTCTCAACTTTGTCTATCATTCTCTCATTTTAAAAAAAAGATTCTGTTTGGATGGGGTGTCCATTTTTTTGAAAGGAAAATTTTCTTGTTTTAAATGGAAAGACTTTTCATTTTGAGAATAAGATGGTGTTTGGATGTGAAAAAAAATTTCTTCTTAAAAACAAAAAGGTTTTTGGAATGAGAAAAAATGGTGTTAGAAATTATGCATGTGAGAAGATTTCAAAAAGATTCATTTTCTTTGCCATTTAAAATAAGAAAATTTTTCTTTTCGAAATTTTTTTTATTAAATTATCCATCTTTGGAATTTTTTTTGTCCAAAACACTGTAAAAAATGGAAGAGAATTATCATGTGAAAATTTTATGCATCCAAGATCACGTTGGTCATTTTCCAGAATTTACAACTTTCAATAAAATTCAAATTTAACAAAACTGTTTGGGGACGTGAAAATAATCGAATTAATCCTAACTAAAAACACACTTTTGATCTTCACTTGTTTAACAACAATCCATTACTTTTAACAATATTTTGGACCGAAAGTATGTTGTTAGATAAACCAAGTATCTTTTTAGGAAGTTTAAAGATCAAAAGGTTAAAATAAAACTATATCCATATATAGTTCATGAACCAAAAAGTGAAATTAACCTGAAATATTATTAGGCACCAAAAATTTATTAAAGCAACCACTCTATCAGACAAACTATTTTCTTTGATTATCTGCTTGTGAAACAAGCGAATCCAAGAAGGGTACGTGGTGCAATTAATTACTATAGCGCAGTTAATGCATAGCTTGACAAGGCCCGGGAAATAATGTCCCCACATTTAAATCATTAAATTTGTAGTTTTTGCATTAAAAAGTGAAAGAAATTTAAGAACTATGCACCTCTCAAAAAAAAAAAAAGTGTTTTTTGATAAATACTATACACCTCTCAATTTCTAAGATTTTATCTCTAGTTTTGTGCTATTTTTATATATAAAAAGACACCAAATTTGATTTTATTTTTAATTAAAGATGATAGAGCAAAGGAAAGACATAAAAGTTTTAAATCCGTCCGGGCAATTTTCTAATTCTTCTAAAATAATATTTTTAAAAGACGGAAAATGTCATACGTATTATAGACATTATAAACATTAGAAATGTGATCGAAACTCACACAATTCCCACGCAAAGCTTACCTAGCCTGACCGTCTCATATATGTTGAGTATATTGTATAAGATAAAGACTTATAAAGTCTACGCTATTAATCGTCTATAGCTAAATCTATAATGTTTGATTTTGTTTAAAAACTCGTACAAACATTATAAGAACTAAAATTGTGATTTGAAATAAATAGAGGGGCAAAATTAGGCCCCTGAGTGACTTGTGTCCCCAACCACCGTTGGAGTAGGCACATGCTAAATGAACCCATTCATAACCAAGCAACATCAACATGTGGCCAAGACAAAATTTTCCATTCAATCAATTTAAATCGATACAGACAACAAAACTTAATCATTTATTGATAATATATATTTCCCCACTATATATATATACACACGGATTTGACCCCAAATTAAAGTTTCTTCAGCCGACTAATATAGCTAGCATCAATTATTAGTTTTCTTTAATTATTGTTTGGTTATTTATATAATATAAAATTTGGAGCTCATTAATTCATATATATATATATATATGTTTGTGTGTGTGTACATATTTATGAATAGGTTTGATGTACGTAGCATGTAGAACACTATAGAGCTTCCTAGTTCCTTTGCTTTATTGTAGGATATTCAAAGTATATATAAAAAGAAAAAAAAATTCTTCTTTCATATTCCAATTAATACTTCAGCACGATATCATATACATTCATATTTATTACGAAACCGTGAATATAATTTCTTTATATTAATTTGCTCGAGAAGGGGTCAAAAAGGACAGACAATAATGAAAATGGCAATTGCAACTTTTTTTTTCCCCCATGAACACATCAATAAGTTGAAAATTACGCTAAAAGGCAACGAAAAGTTTCAAAAGTGACGGAAACAAAAAGAGTATGAAATTTCAATTTATGTATACATGCATCAGGGTGAAAGTGTGCAAAATGATTCACCTTATAAGAGTGATTTTTTTTTAATTTTTTTTTTCAAGTAAAAAAATCTATCATAAATTAGAGTTTAACTTATCAGAGAATGATAAACTCACAAATAATTCGTATAATAAGTCGTGAATTTGAATTGAAACCATCAATACTAAAATACGTGGATAATCTTGGACAGCTTGCAATCGCTCCATCCGTATAATCTTTTTTATTATTAAAAAAAATAACACAATTTATATTACCATCCCCGAGCTTTTCAGATTTGACTGCTCCGACACCAATATATTAATCATTACCAAGTAATTATTTATTTTTATTTTCTTACTTTTTACTTTTTCATGAAGTAAACTTTCAGTTTCTGGACTTTGTTTTTGGATGGTTTTTTTTTTTTTTTTTTCTTTATATGAATTTTTGGGTGATTTTTTAACTGTACATGATCATGAGAGACAAGAGGAAAAAGGCCAGAAAGGCTAAAGAAGTGGATCCGAGATTTATGCCTAATATTTTTCTCAATACGCGAAGTGTTCTTGGACCGTACTAGAGTAAATGCTAGCTAGCCGAAAGGGAAACCTCACTTTCTTTTGGGTCATGATATATTTTCATGGTAACTAAACAAATTAATAGTTTTAGAATAGGACTGACATACTGCATTACAGCTATATATATAGAAAACCAAACCAGACTAGGAAGCTTCTTTTATTACTCTCTTTTATCTTAATTCCCCTTTTTAATTTTGAAAACAACATCCTTTTTTCTATACACCACTAAGGACGTTTGGGTCAGACATGATATCCAGCAGTACACTTCGTATATAGACCTTCTGAATCATGCATATATATATATATATATATATATATAATGGAAAATTCGCAATTTTATATAAGGCTTCCTCAAAAGAGCTTTTTGTTATGTATAATTGACTAATTTAAAGCACTTGCCAACTTTTTGCATATTTCATTGTCTTCTATCTTGGGGGGTTTTTGTTTTTAATTATTATTTTTTATGTTGCTAGTTCACTAGCTTAATCCATCCCACCAATCAATTGAGTTAGTTTTAGCGCGTTCCTTGGAAGCTTCATGACAATGTTTCTTGCATGTTGTCCTCTAAACTTTTCGTGTTTCAAAATCAATCCCTAAAATAAAAATCTTAACAATTGACCTTTAATTCAAACTTCAAAACCCGTTGCATTTCAATTCCAGTAAAAAATGGAGTAATTTATTTATATACATATACATATATATATATATATAACTTACTCGTGGGACTTGCTATTGAGGGCGTCTATGTCTTATTTCTCTCCAATTAGACCTTATAAGAACAAAACCCTCTTACTTGCAGAATTAGACGTTATCTTATTTATCATGCGAAGGGATAAAACTAACCTAGATCATCCACTCTTCAAAGAAAGGTCACTGTGTGAAATACATTCAAGAAAAAAAAAAAAAAAAATATATATATATATATATATATATACTCTGTTATTGGAACTAAATGCAACTAATTTTTAAAGTTTGAATGGTCAATTATGAAAGTTTTTAGTTCAAAAATTGATTTTTCAAATGCAAAAAATTCAGGTAGCTATATGTAACTAAACTATTTTATATAGAGTAGATAGGTTTAGCGGTTAAGAAGAATCAAATACGAGATGCCATAGAGTACATGCAAGAACACGTGACATACTCGATGGAAGACCCAAAAAAAATAAAAAAAAAAAAAGAATAATAATAACAACAACAACAACATATATCACAAAGTCTTCAGTTATTTTCTACTTTAATTTTACAGTATTAATATAATATAAAGTAGATCATTTAATAAGATTTCCTTCACAGTTGAACTCTGTCGGTGGATTCTCGGTGGGTCCATATTAATCTAATCGTAGTTTCACCTTCGCTTGTTTTGACGAATTTGCCCCTTGTTAGGTTTCACTAAATTATTGCAAAAGACAATTTTTATTCTAAAAAAATACATAGTTTCCAAAATATTACAACATAGAAGATATGTTTAAATAATATATGTATTATTAATTTATATATGTGATGAAATATGCCAAACGAACTTTTATTAGCATTTTTCCAATTCTGGAATCTTAATTAACATCCAATTTAAGTATTTTCCAATTCACTCACCTGAATTAATTATTCGACCATACAATATTAAATTTTGGTGTTCTTTTTGGATCCTTTTAGTACTACCGTCCCTAAAAGTTTTCCTATTCCTTAATATATATATATATACACTCGATTTTCTGTAAAAAATTTTAATTAAAACTAAATTTCTTTAAGTTAATTACTATTTTATGGAAGAGTGATATTCTGTATTAGTAACTTGAAATTATTAAAAGAAGTATTGCTTTCTTCTTCAACTCTTTTTGGAAAAAATTATTATAAAAACTGTACCTCGTTTATAGGTTGGTCATAAACTTTTTTATTTAAACCATCTCTTTAATTGGTTAAATATTCAATTTATGAATTAGAGCAGTTTTACGTAATTACTTGGTGTTTTATTGTAGTATTTATAAACCCGATTATTAAAAGTCTAACCGAACTATTAAAAAAGTTGGTCTACTAATAAAATAAAAGTATAGTTGCAATCCTTTTTTTTTTTTTTCCTTCCTTTTAAACTCCACGCAAAGCAAAAGGAAAATTAGCAGATCTAATAGTACTAGACATGATCTTTCGAAGAAAAACTAATGGAATAGTTTAATAGAAAGGAACATAAAGAAAGAAAGGCTCGGAGCATGAGGTGTAAAGAAAGGGAAAGAATGTCAACCCAAGTCTCATGCATGCATGGAAAATTGCAGAAGATATATATATATATATATATGTATATTTGTTTGTTTATAGAACATGATCCATTAGCTAATCTTTAATTTTAGGAAAAAAAAAAATCCATGAGTTAATTAAAATTGCAATCTATGGAAACATCAAAACAGATTATTATAGCTTTTCTTTTTTCCTAACAAAAAGGGAAGATTTGTTCGAATTTAAGTATAAATTGTGCTTCTATTATAATTAGAAACCAACAAATATAAAATTTATAAAATGATTTTGATTAATTAAAACCTATAATTAGATTTTATGTTTTTTTTTTATTTACAAACTTTTTCAATAAACATATATTATTAATATTAAAAGTTTAGTCACTCCCCCCCCCCCCCCCCCCCCCCCCCCCCCAAAAAAAAAAAAAACCAAAAAAAAAAAAAAAAAGAGTTCAAGTCATTTTGGTGGTTGGAGCGTATGGAAGGGTGTAACTTGATAAGGATGCTTCTCTGTATTCACGTGCACTGAACGGTAGGGATGGCTACAAGATATTTAATCTCAGACGTTTGATTAATATATATAATATCCCATTTGAAAACTGTAATAACATGATTTGTAAGTTGATTACATTTCTGATCATGATCTCTTTTTTACTTTTTGTTAAAAATTTAGATTAATTAATAGTCCGAAACAGGAGTTGTACCATTTGAATAAGACGTTCTACTATAGGACCCATGCACAAAGACTTTGACTTACTATTGAAGACAACAATTTTTCTTAGCAATAAATAAATAAATAATTTAAAGACAGCAATTGTTAAATTTTTTTTAAATGATTAAAAGCGGTCTCTCCAAATAAATTCTAAGAATTAATATTTTGAAGCAGCCATTAGTCTTTTATCCAAATATATTATACTACTAGAGAGCAAAGGAAAAAAATTAGCAGTAACCTTTTGGATCACTATAATTAAATTATTATCTATACTCCAATTCAGTAACATGGGATGTTGTTTATAAAGCCTTGCAAGGTCACTTCAAAAGCATACATAGTGGTTTTAGACCAACAAAGTTGTGGGCAGTTTGATTGGAGTCGAATTAGCTAGACCAATAACATTTCTACAATTTTTTTAACCAAAAAAAATTATTCAGATTTATAAATAAAGTGTTACAACCCAACTAGGAGTAATCATCATCAAGGTTTTAAAATAAAAAAAAATAAAATAAAAAAAAGCACTACTGGTGTCATTCTATCCTCTCATCCTCTTTGTTTATTTATAGCAAAGATAGATGAGCTCGATTACAAAATAGAAAAGAACCGATCAAATTCTATTTGAAAAATTGGCTCATTTAACTCATTTTTGTCCAAAGTTGTGCAGTTCATTGACTATGCGAGAATTAGGATTCTAAAATATCGAACTTTAAAGGTATCTCAGCAAGAGACGAAAGAAAGACATCCTAATTAGGGATGAAAATTTCTTAAAAGTTTTAGTTGTGCCCTTATATTATCGGAAAAATTACATCTATTTGTCTCAACTCAATAATCAAATATATTGTTGTTCCTCAATCTTACAAGAAAAATTATATTTGTACTCCCACTGAATAGCTGAAATTATAAAATTTATTTTTTCTTGACACATTAATTTTTTTAAAACTATGTCACATACGATTACCGCTATAACAATCCATTAGTTGTGAATTGACGACACTAATTTGTAATTAAAAACAAAAACAAAACTTGGATAACAAGGAAATAGTAAGAGCTAAATTTTGCTATATAGATAGATATATCTAGAACCTAGAATGTGTTTAACACCTTAAACAGACAGATTGATTGAAGAATTGCAATATCCCTATTTATCAAAAGTAAAAGATTGCAGTAACTAATAAATTAAAAATAAATAAATAAAAGATAAAAAAATAAATTGAACGAAGAAACAAGTGGATAATCCATTTACTAGTACTCGATAGCGACTTCACTCGTCTGATATATTGTTTTATTACCTGACTACATGGCTCTTCCAATTATTTATCTCATTTTTTGAACTTTTACTCCTTACTGCAAGCTCTTCTAAATTATGCGAATAGCACAAGTCAACACTGGTTTTTCATTATTCGTGTCATAGTACAAGTATATATTATGGAGTAACTACCAAAAATTATTCACTTTCTCTGCCCCTTCTTTAATTACGAGGGGACCTTTTTTGGCCAACCCTCTGGTTTTTTTATTTATTTATTTATTTAAATAATTGCCTTCTGGCATTGTTATACAAAACTAGCCAATGTGTTTACTTTGGGGTAGATGGACAGAAGTTATAGAGTAAAGTTGTATTCTTCAAAAAGAGGAAAAAAATGATAAAGAAAAAGTTAGTGTAAATATGGACCCCTTTTTTTGGGTACAAATAGTGTAAAGATGGACCTTACTATAAGGAAAACGGAGAACCATTCATTGGAGAAAGGTGACCATAATTTATGTTAAAGCTACATTTTTCCTACCTTTCCAAAATACATATAGATAAATATATATATATATATATATATATAATTTTTAGTTACTTATAACCTTTTTAACGCTTTGCTATCTCTAATGAGACATTATAATCTGCTTTGCTACAATTATAATTTGGCTTTTTGTATGATAAGTAGTAAAGTTCATTGAAACTTAGAATATTTATTTCATACCCAATTGATTACTACAATGGAACGTGGTATTTGAAAAGGAATACAACTCGTGGAGTTAAAAAGATAATAAAAGGAAGAATCAAGAAAAAGGTAGTGCACGTTAGGCCAAGCACGCCACTATAACATATAGCGCACAAATTCTCTTTAATTTTTACAAATTGACATTTAATTCTTAAATTGTTAAAACCTAGCTCAAAACATATAAAATTACACATTTTTTTAAGTACCGATCTATGTAATATATGAGTTATCATTTTTTATTAGTAAGCGTTTAAAGTATTGCCACACTTACTCCCATTCGTCCTCCATGCAGGAATCGTTGATTTCAAACCGTTGCGGTAGTTGAGTTATATGAACAATCTACTTTTTTTATAAAAAAAATCTATTATTTTTGAGATAATCTGAATACATGCATGATCATGTGATACTTTAGTCCATAAAAAAAGGTACTGCCCACATCCAACAAAATCGAAATATGTAATCGTCTTATGTTTCAATCAAAGTATAAGCGAGATAAGAAAAGTTCCACTCCCACTAATTAGTACTACTCAAAAGAATTAAAAGATCACAAAGAGCAGCACTTAGCTTAGGAGCTAAGAGAACCAAAGAGCCACATTATCCACATTTCAGATCCCTTCAAAGCACTTTAACAAAATTCTCACGTCACTCATCTTTGCATGATATGGTAATCCCACTACTTCTATTGCAAGTTAGTTATTATCTTAATAATTAACTTTAGATAAGATTTATAAGTAATGATCAGACCCAAAAGAATTTACATATATATATATATATATATATATAAGAAGAAGAAAAAAAGACTAATTACCTCTCATATCATGTATATATTATTATATGCTTCTCATAACACATTCTCTCTCTAACTCACTCTCACACACTCACACTTTCTCTCTCTGATTCCCAAGTGGGCAATGCTGAAGTAGCAGCCAGCTAATGCCCAAGACGTAGACTTTACACCAACCTCTTTTTACTCTCTCTCTCTAGATCACTATATACACATATACATATAGAGGTCCTATATTTATAATTTTATAATATATATATATATATATATATATATATATAGTAGTGAACTGAAACTCAAACACTAGTTCTATATATACACACACCACCCCCATCCCCCAGTATTTAAACCCCCAGCACCGTCATAATCTCTCTCTCCACTATCACCTTAAAGACTTCAACTTTCACTCCCAGAAAACAAAAAATATATACACATTTATATAAAGAAAATAAATATAATCAGAGAAGTGAAAAGCAGAGAATGGGCTACGGCAGGCTAGAACCGTCCGAGCCGGGAGGCTCGTCGTCAATGGAACGGAGCCACCAATCAGAGCACGCCACGTCACGCGGCAACACCCGGTCGAAGAAGAAGCTTCTGGTCGTCCTCTCGGTGATCTCCATTGTCCTAATCGCGGCCTCCGCGGCCTCCGCCGTGTTCCTGATCGGAGTCCGAAGCAGAGCCTCGGGGAAGTCCGTGAACCCGAGCCTGGCTCACAGGCCGACCCAGGCGATCTCCCGAACCTGCAGCAAGACTCGGTTCCCGAGCCTCTGCCTGAACTCGCTGGTGGAATTTCCCGGAGCTCTGAGCGCGACGGAGGAGGATCTCGTCCACATTTCGTTCAACATGACGCTCCAGAGGCTCAACAAGGCCCTCTACGTTTCCTCCGGGATCTCCAACCTCGCCACCGACCCTCTCTCCCGCTCCGCCTACGACGACTGCCTCGAGCTCCTCGACGACTCCATCGACGCACTCTCACGCTCCCTCACCTCCGTCGTCACCGGCGGCGGCGGCGGCGGCGCCCACGACGTCGTGACTTGGCTGAGCGCCGCGCTGACGAACCAGGACACCTGCGGCGAGGGCTTCGACGGCGTCGCCGGCGGGGCCGTTAAGAGCCACATGGCGGAGAGCCTCAGGGACTTATCGGAGCTGGTGAGCAATTGTCTCGCGATATTTTCGGGTACTGTAAGCGACGATTTCTCGGGGATTCCGATACAGAATCGGAGGAGATTGCTGGAGGAGAAGGAGGAGGAGATGGAGGGGGGCGATATCTCGGGAGATTTTCCGATATGGTTGGGGAGGAGAGAGAGGAGGCTACTGGCTTTGCCGGTGTCGGCGATACAGGCGGATATCGTGGTGTCGAAAGGCGGAAATGGGTCTAATGGGGAGTACAAGACGATCTTGGAGGCCATTAAGAAGGTGCCTGAGCATAGCTCTCGTCGGACGATTATTTACGTGAGGGCAGGAAGGTAAATTCACCACTAATTAATAGTGTCTCGTGCCTTTTCTTAAACTTTATTTTAATTAGTAATGAACCGAATTTCACTATTTTGAAGTTAAAAAATTCAAAGGACGGTGAGTGTCTTTGGCTATATTCAATTATATATGCATGAAAATTGAAGTGAATTCATTTTCATTTTCATTTTTATTTTTTAATAAGATAGAAAAGCATCAATTTAGTGGAAGAAAATAGATTCCCAAATGGATTGTCATTTCTCTGAGTTTTTTTTTATTTTTTTTTTATTAGTATAGTGAATTGGTTCGTTGAATTCAGCTAGGTAATCATGAAACTATAAGCCATGTGACTTCGTTCTTTATTTATTTATTTATTTATTTTAAGAGTTAGGTGCTTTGAATGTACGATAATACCCTCGTTTTTATCAACTAACTTTCTTTTATTCCATAAAACTACCTTAATTTCTAATTTACTTGAAAATAGTTTTCTTTGGAATCCATGTTTGTCGTTTTCATTTTTCTTATTCTTAAAAAATGTTGTTCTCGTTAAAAACTGTACTCCGTGACAACTCTATCTGTATGAAATATTTGGTAGAAAAGGTGAGGCTTTTTATTTTAAATATTTTTAGTTTGTGACAAAAATCAAGGTTATTATTTCATTTTTCAGGTACGAAGAGAACAATTTGAAGGTGGGAAGGAAGAAAATAAACGTAATGTTTATTGGAGATGGGATAGGCAAAACAGTAATATCAGGAGGAAAAAGTATTTTCGATAACATGACGACTTTCCACACGGCATCTTTCGGTAAAAAAAAATCCCTGTGCTTTCAAATTTCCATTATTCATGCAATCATTATTTCGTTATTTCCTTGTTCATTCCAGATTATTTATAAAAAAAAAAGGAAAAAAAAAAAAAAACCACAGCATCACATCACATCACACACTCTCACCACTACGTGATTTTGTAAAAGCTCCACGTGGCTTGTCCTCAACCAAGATTCTTCACTGTGACGTAGACGTTTACCTCATCTAGTTCTCTCCTTAAGGACGAAATTACCCTTCCCATTCCTTTTATTTATTATTTATTTATTTACAGTTTTCGCATGAAGATGCTAAAATAGTTAGTATTAATAATCAAATCATACCAGAGTGTTGCTAATCATTGGCACAAAATCCAAGCAAAATACGCTGCTTTTGTCTCCTGTCAAAATCAATTTAAGTTTTTTCTTCTTCAAGGATTAAGACCATTGAATTTCTAGTCGACACGATCCCTAGCATTTTCCACGACTAAGATTAGATTAAAACAGAATCACTCGTACAATCACATTATTGGACGTGCGTTTCATTTGCATTTTTCTTGTCCTTCTTTACAATAATATTATTTAAGATGTATTAAACAATCTAAATCAAATTAAAAAATAATTATTTTCAGTCGTTAAGAATAATAATGTCATTAAACTTTCAAAATATATATATTAGTATATCATTACCTAATAACTGAAATTGAACTATATATTGTGTATATATATTATTATTGTCTCACAATGAAATCATATGACAAATTGCGTCTAAATTATAGATGCAATCATTAATAATTTATAATTAAAATAAAAAAAGCTACTTTTTTTATAGTGAAAAATCATAAATACCTCAATAAAAAATTATAATAATAACATTTCTATGAAAATTAAAAGCTAAAATAAATAGTAATGTTTTAAAATAGTTGATGCAAGCAACACATTTATTATATTATTTTTAGGAACTTGATAAATCTAACCTAAATAAGTTATTTATTAGAAAAATATACTATTTACTCTAAATATTTTAAAAACACGCTATTCACATATATTTTTTTCCTAAAAATTATTATTTACTTATTTCTCCCTATCTGAATTTCTTTATATGTATAGATATATATATATATATATATATATATTATCGCTAAAATGCCCATGACGATGATGAACACAGCTGCAACTGGGGCGGGATTCATAGCAAGGGACATAACGTTCGTGAACTGGGCCGGGGCAGGGAGGCATCAGGCGGTGGCCCTCCGGGTGGGAGCAGACCACGCGGTGGTATACCGGTGCCAGGTCAATGGGCATCAGGACTCCCTGTACGTGCACTCCAATCGCCAGTTCTTCCGCGAGTGCGAGATCTACGGCACCGTCGACTTCATCTTCGGCAACGCCGCCGTCGTCTTCCAGAACTGCAGCATCTACGCCCGCAAGCCCATGCCCCAACAGAAGAACACCATCACCGCCCAAAACCGCAAGGACCCGAACCAGAACACCGGCATCTCCATCCACGCCTGTCGGATCCTCGCCACGTCGGATCTCGAGGCCTCCAAAGGAAGCTTCCCGACGTATCTCGGCCGTCCATGGAAGCTCTACTCCAGGACCGTCTATCTCATGTCCTACATGGGCGATCACATCCATCCACGTGGCTGGCTCGAGTGGAATGCCAATTTTGCCCTCGACACTCTCTACTACGGCGAGTACATGAACTCCGGGCCGGGTGGGGCCGTAGGCCAGAGGGTCAAGTGGCCGGGTTATCGGGTCATTACGTCGACGGTTGAGGCCAGCAAGTTCACCGTGGGGGAGTTTATTTACGGGTCGTCGTGGTTGCCGTCGACGGGGGTGGCGTTCTTGGCCGGCCTATCCACGTAAATATAAGAAGAAAAACACTGGACTGAGCTTTTCTAGGCCGTCAATGTTGTTGGGCCCAAGCCCATTTATTAGTTGGGTGGGTGTGGGGCTCACTTTTCCTTGTCACTATATATGAAAATATTTATATTATTTTTCCCACATGATTTAGTAATAAGAACCACTGTTAATCCCCCCCCCCCCCCCCCCCCCCTCCCTCTTTTTTTCTTTTTGGTGTGTATTTAACTCGGTGATGTTTTATAGAAGCTATGAATTAAGTATATAGTTTTTTTTTTCCAATTAGTGATATATATATTTTAATTTGGTGCCTTCTTTTTGGGAAAGGGTTAAATTGGTAATTTGGAAAGTTTTAACCAAGGAAGTTTGTGGTGATATGAACATTGTCCCATTTGTCCAAAATGTGGCTTACATTTCATGTGCTTTTATGGTGTCGGTGGCGGTTGAAGCCAAACCAATGTTATGACTTTTTTTTTTTTTTTTTTTTCCCTTCTTCTTTGGCTTGAAATATTGTGACGCTATTTAAGTGCCCCCACATTGTCGCTCAGTAAATAATGGCTCCAGCTACATCAATTTTGATCTACTAATTCTTGTGTTGCCACATCCAATGTATTGTCCCAGCTGCCACCAAACTGAGGATCCACTCTCTCTTTTCTTTTTTTCAGTAAAAAATGGGATTATTGGAAGAAATCTGTGAACCCATCTACAGAACGAAAAGTTGTTGACCCTAGCACAATATATTAGTCAGATAAGACTTTTTACGTCGAGACTGTTAAGTATCGAATCTGAGAATATTATAAGAAGATAAGAGTAAAAGATATTCTTACTACTATACCAATCCCTAAGTGGTAACAAAAAATCCACTTTCTTAAGTTTAATTTCCTCTCTTCTTTTCCTCTTTATTTCTTTTGTTGGAACTAGGAAGACAAACACTTGGAGGAAAACGTTGCTCTTGCACTCTTTAGCTGATGATTAGGAATTAGTGAATTTTCCTCACATCTGCAAATACTTTCTCACTCTAACTCGACAGAAAGAGAGAGAGAGAAGAAAGAAAGGAAAAATTGTTGAAATAGAAACTTCAATTCCCTAAACCTACCGTCACATGCCCATTTGTCGCAAAGACAATCTGCATTAAAAGTCAGCACCAAACATTTTGCACAACTTTTATATCGTGTAGGAATTTAGTGTTTTTTGGTTTAGTATCATGTCAATGAGTCAAAAAGAGTGCATTGTAAGGATGGCCCTCACTATAAATGAGTCAGAAACTTGCCAGCTCCAAGTGAGTGCATGGCCAGCTGTGGTCGGCTGTTGGTGGTGTCCAGTCATATTATCCATTTTATCGTCTTATGAACCACATGTCTCATCTTTTTAATAATTTATGGACAGTTTATATCAATATTTAGATACTATTTTTTTTATTCTATTTATAATGTTTTTTTTTTTTTTTTTTTTACGTATTTTCTCTCATAAAAATTTGATCTTACCATTTAAACAATTTACTTTTAAAATCTATGATCCAAACAAAGTAACAAACTATTAATATTTCCTTTTTTTTTTTGGGTCCATTTTTAAGAGTTGTCAAATTTGATCCATTCCAAAACACAGCATTTTGGCAATCACATGCTCTTTTGACATAGTTATTGTACATGGAGGTGCTGAACATGATCATATTATCTGCTAGAATAAACGACAAATGATTTTTGTCTCAAGAATATTATTTGCCTTCTTTTGTCTTTCTAGTTGTTTTCAAGGCTCTCTCCATTAAGTTGCTTGAGGGATCTAAAAAAAGTTACTCACACCACAATATCATTTGGTACAACGATGGATCACTGGGAATGACAGAGTCGCCATGTTTTGTTTTGTTTTTTTATTTGTTATTATCATTATTTTATTTACGATATTAAACATATGGCTCCTTTTTATTTTTTTTAAAAATAAAAATACTTTCAGACCAGATGAGTTAGCCTCACTCGCCATATTTTGTTAAGAAGCAAGTTGATGCACCTATTTCTCTTATCATTCCTTGGACTAGTGGAGGTTCAATCAATCAAGCCCAAAAGACCACTTTGTATAAAAGACGATGCAAACTTTGTAAATAACGTAAAGAAAACTACATAAAAGTTACTTTTTTTGACGTGCTACAATTAATGAAGTGGTGCATACGTAAATATAACTTTCCTTTTTTCTCCCTTTAAGATGCACTCTGAATCGCGGTAACCAAAATCAAAAGTGCTGCTAATGAGGGTATGCCATTAGACTTATAATAGTATAAATGAAATTAGGTTGACTTCGATTAAAAATTGGTTTAGGACATTTTCATTTTATTGATGGGCTCTATTTATGACACGTTTAGTAAAATAATCGAATATATGATATATGTATATGTACATTAAATGGCCTTCTTTAGATCATCAAGTCGTCTGTCTATAATTGTTGACTCCGACTTGATAAATGCAATTCACTTGCTCCTAGAACTTGAGAAGTTCAATGTCCTATTTAGTAGCTCGTCGCTGTGTGATCTTCCTTAAGCGGAGGCCGTTATGGCAAAGCTGCCATCTCTGCCACTATTTGTGTGGAACCTTATTTGGGATTGAGAGATTTAAACTATATGCCTTATGATAGAGTTAGACCATGTCTGTAATCAAATACACTTACTCGAATTGAGACTGAAAGGTTATATTATGTAACCGAGATTATTAGTTCATCAAACATTCATTTATCGAGGTTTTGTTGCTTATAGTAAAAACAAGAAATTATTTACTTTCCGTAGGATGGTTGGAGTTGAACCCTTCACCTCTTAAGGAATTCGCTCTCTTTTTGCTAGTTATTGTTTTTATATTCCGAATACACTAATTATGTTTATGAATTTCAAAATTTCAGGGGAAAAAAAAAAAAAAACCCAGAGTTTCACATGGTAAATGAATGAGATTTTCCACTCTCAACTACTTTTTATCTTCACAGTTCTATAAAGCATCAAATGTCTTGTTTTGAATGTCTTTTGTATGCTACACCTTAAATTATTCGTTTCTATATTGACTATGCTACCAAAAAAAAAAAAAAAGCCCCACACACACAATCAAAAATTATTTCTTTAGCAAAATACGTGACTGGGACACTCTTCACTACATGGCTTCTTAAAATCATCAAGCCGTCGATCCATGATTGTAGACACTAACTCGAGAAATGCAGTTTTGCTCGTTCCGGGGAGCTCAGCTTCATTTGCTTCTTGAATGATCTGCTCAATGATGGATTCTTCCTTCAAAGTTTTCCTGCACATGATACTTCCAATGGCAAACGGAGTGAGTCCTCTCTCCGCGCCTTTCTTTAAAAGCATGGTGGAAATTCGAAAGTTGCGAGCACACTCGGACGGCAGTTCCCACCCATAAAACTTGAGAAGTTCAATGTCTTGTTCAGCATCTAGTGATTTGATGTATTCAAGAGTCTCAGCAGAATAAGGTTTTTTAGCTTGAGGCCAGTAGAGCCAGTCGAATGTGCAATCTTCAAACTGCGGTTTGGAACAAGCATGATAGGTAGTTAGGACTTACGAAACAACTCATAAAGCCAGAAATTCTATTGTCACAAGGTTCAAATTTTAACTACTAGAATAAGTAGCCAATCAATCTTGTTTTAGTTCAACTAGACAAAGGAAAAACGAATCCACATAGAAAAAGTTTTTTGGCAAAGAGATATTCAAACAATTTAGATTATGTTGGATGCAACGTTTGAAATAGCAATGCAAATATACAGTAGAAACTATGAAACGACGTGACATTTTAGAACAAAGGGATTGAATTCTTGGGTTTAGATAGCATTGCACAGAAATAAAGATTCAAGCACTTAAAGATATGTTTAGTACTTACACTCTCAGGTAAGCAATACCAGTGATCGATTGGAACAAGCACAATCCGACCTCCGTCACTGTCTTTATGAACCAGTATGTTTCCAGCATGCCTGTCTGCGTTTGCCAATCTTATGTCCAATACAGAAATTTTATGCACGTCATCTACTGGGAAATCCCGAGGACCCATATCCTCACAACTTCCATCATTTTCCACAAACATTTGCAGTGACCCGACCTTTACATTTTTGGGATCACCTTCTGGATGATTGAACCCTTTGTGCAAACACTTGACCATAACTGTGGGGGGAACACCAGCGTATCCCTTATCACTGTTGAATGTGCGACGTCCGTCCCTGGGATGGTCCAAAAGGTATGCTGCAACTTCCCTCAGCGCCCCTCCTCCCACCCTTGTTCCTTTTTTCAAGCCTTCACCATCAAGTGATAATGGCAAATGGCGCGGGTTATTCACAGCCATTGGCTCTTCGTCAATTGGTTTAAAAACAGATACATAATTCAAACCAGATGAATCTTGCATAAAGTAAGCTCCTCCTGTTCCATCAGTAGACCGAATCGGCTTATAACCTCTCTCTATCCCATTACAAGTAGAGATAATTAGCTTTTTGATGACCGATGAGAGTTCAACCTCCGTATTTACAACTAGAGGTTCCAAAAGGAAATCTTTCTGCAGTTGCTTACTCTCTATGATCTGCCCTTCTGCTAATTTTCTCCCCCAGTGGCATTCTGTCTCTAAATTAGTCCTATTCTCAAGGAAATTTGATGCTTCAATAGACATTTCAAAATCCTTCTGAATAGGTTTGGCCCTTACTTTGGCAGATTTCCTTACCACCAAGTGAATCACCCCCGCATCACTCTTTTTGCAAATATCATTAATGAGTCTCTGATCTTCAAGCTCCTCATCCTCTCCATCACATATCAGTTCTTGATTTTTAAAATCTAGGAACCCTTTCCCTTTCTTAGCAATTTTCTGTTTCACATAGCCCACGTTTCTAGTCCTCTCAATGTGAAATTCCAACTCCTTCCCGCACACAGTCCTAACAGTAATAGCTAGGAGATCTGAAAGCCTTAGCACTAAATGCAACACATTTCCATTAGAAACTCCATAGTCTCGAACACATGAATTGTTCCGAGCCAGTTCTCTTCCTTCAAAGACCAGCTTTTGTTTCTTCACAAAAAACCCTTGAGAAGCTTGTATTCTCAGCTTCACTAATGCGATGGAATCGGACTCCAGAATTCGCATGGGAACCACAGAACCATCAATAGTGAGGTAAATCATGATTGGCTCACTCGAACCCATATCGTCTTGGGTTGTTAGATTAGCAAGATGAGTTAAAGATTCGTCATATTCTGGAGTTAGAGCTACCCTCGCAACCGACATTGTAGTCCTCTAAATGTATAAAAACCCAGTGACTAAAAGCAATGTTCAGACCTTGAACACTCGAGCACATCAAAAGTCCCTCGCCCCATACGGGAGAACTTTTTTAACATGGAAAGCCAGTACCCTCAATCAATTAGGAACTTTAAAGAATCACTAATTCCACTTGATAAAATCAGTTATTCTAGTTTCCTTGATTCTCCCAATGTTTCTGAAAATAGGCTTATTTGAACATTTGAATTGAAAGAAACCATCTGACAAGCTCAAATACAAATAACCTACAAAGATCAGAAATTTCTCCAGTCAGATATATAACAAGAACGATATTTTTTTTTTCTTTTTTTTTTTTTTGAATAAAAAAAAAAAGTAAAAAGCTACTAATGTCCTTGTTTTGCTTCTTGAAAGAATAGTCTAAAATAATAAAGAAAAAAAAAATTTGCATAACTCCAAGATTTCATTCCACGGAACATAGAAAAATTAAACTTAGAAAGATAGCTTCCAAGTTTTTTTTTTTTTCCTTCTTTCCCTTTGATTTTGATTTTTTTTTTTTTAAGTCAATAAGAGAAAAGCAAAGTTCTCAAAAATCATTAACGTTTCCTCATTTTCCTTCAAATTTTGGTTTTTTTCTCAGGAACGAAACACTAAATCGCCAATGTGGCTGAACTGTATGAATTTATTCGTAAAAGGAGTAAAGCAGAAGAATCCTGGAATGTCACCGTCAGAAATTAACTCAATTAACATAAAGATAACAATTTGATTTCTTTCTTGATTCCCCCTCCTTTCTCCGCAACCAAACAAGTTAACCTATAAACAATCCACAAAGAAATCATAAGAAAAAGAAAAGCCAAGAATACCATAACCTAAAGAAATTCCGACGAACGACGGTGAAAGAAACTTGATATTTCTGTAGTCATTGTCATCTAAGCCGAGATTTCTGCGGTTTTCTTCACAAATTTTCCCGAGAACCCATATTTTTTTTTCCCAAGAAAAAGAAGAAGAAGAAATGCGAGAGAGTAGCAATGCAGAGGTCGGGCTGAAGATGGAGATGATATTCCCGAGAGGGGGTAATTATAGCCTTGGACGTATGACTTGGAAAGAAAGTTTAGCGGGGTGTCATTAACGGCACATGCTGTTAATAAACGTTTTTTTTTTTTTTTTGTTAAGAAACGTTTATACTATAATTAAATATAAAAAACTTTTCTTTTATTTTTTCTAGATAAATTAATATTTTTCAGATAAATTAAGAAAAAATTTCATTCATGTTTTAATTGCCATCGTTTTTTTTTTTTTTTTTTGGTTTTTTTTGGTTTTTTGTAAATTGCCTTTATAAAACTTTTGTATTTGATTCGATGAACACTATTAGATATAAAAGATAGAACATAATATGTGATTACTGTTAAAATTATTTTTAAAATTTATAAGAGAATTAAAAAGGTATTATCTTTTGCTGTTTACTAAAGTTAATGATGATTATTTTAAATGCATTTGTGTTACATCATTATGCTTTGGGATAATGGAGTTTAAGCCTTGTTAATTTATTTATTTATTGTGAAACAAAGAGGAAATTGTGTTAAAATTAGAGAAAAAGAAGAGATAGCAATATTACAATTAGTTTTATTGCATTGTGTAGCGTGTCTCTGTTATTTTATTAATTTACATGTCTCCAGAACTTTATTTCTTTTAATTTTTTTTTTCCAACTTCCAGAACATACTTTTCCTCCCGCTTAATAAAGTTTAATCATACGAGATGTTCTTGTGTTTTAACTCTTATTTAGAATTGTTTTGTTTATTTTAATCAAATTTTATTATATTTTTTATTACTAATTTCATATATGATGAGTAGAGAATTAATATAAAAAAGTGCTTAATAAAGATATTTTTTATATAAGTGCTTAGGGTGCGTTTGGACCACAGGTCCAAACCCATGGATTTTAACTCAATTTTTGTCTTTTTTCCCAAAAGTTTTTTGTCTTTTCTGAAAAAGTACATATCAATCACTATTTAAACTTATCAATTTCAACTCAAACTCATACACCAAACAAACCCTTAATAAAGAATGTTACCTTTAAAGTGCAGTCACTTTAGGACGGACGTTAAATCTAACAGAGTTGACTTCTTCCACGGTATTCACCATTCAGCTCCGCAACTAATAGCGTGGTTAAATTTTATTTGATTTTTTTTTTATATTTTATTTTAGGAAAAAAATTAACTTATGAACTTGTCTTCCAAGTTAAAGACTATAAACTTCCACATATAGTAGACCCACATATAGTAGACTAGTAGCTTCTTGCCAAGTTACAAAAAAAAAAAAAAAAAAAAAAAAAATCATTCACATTGAAATGAACTTAAAAATCTTTTAAGTCCTTGCATTTTGAAGAAAAAGGAGTAAACAAGATAATTATTTTTTGACCTTTTCAAAAAAAAAAAAAAAAGGAGTAACAAAATCTTGAGTTCAAGTTTCTCGACCCTTATAGTTTTTACACTTTGGTAATGTAAAGAGTTAAGGTGGACTTTCTCTATGTTTTGTCCAAAGTCCTTATATGAATTGATTTAATTTGAAGTGAGTGGGGGAAAACAAATACCTCCTGTTAATTAGGTTTATCTGTTAATGAACGTGAAGGGTTACCTGTTGTCTCATATTCAATGGTTCGGTGTTGGTTAGTGTAAATTTATCTACTATTTGTTAATCTCACATTAATTTATGTTAAGACTCTACTAAACACTTTTATGTGTCCATTTTTACTAACTTATATTCTACTCCTTACATATGTAAATACTGCGAGATGATCCGCAAATGCAGATATTTTACTATAAGCGTCTTCCAATTTTTTGACTGACGAAGCTTACGAGTTTTTTCATTAGACTTTGAGAAAAATGTAAAAGAATAGAATTCAATATCTCTTAACATGGATAACTCTATTTAATTAATAATATAAGACGCAACAAATTCAATGACGGAGTTATGATTATTTAATGGGGGAATAAAAAATTATTTTTCACAAGACAAATTGAATTTGTAATTTTTAGTGGGGCTATATTTTAATTTGATGTAAATGTATCTAGATTTGAGTTAAGAGAAAATTTGAATTTGGTCAATTTTTATGGGGGATATTTGTTAAAATAACAATAACATAGAAAAATTTTAAAAGAGCAAAATATCATATCATATTCCACTAAAATAATATTTTGTGCATCATTTTGCACCACTGAGCCCTTGGGTTCCACTAAAGTGGTAAAGCCTCGAGCCAATGTTCCAATCTAGGGTGCATATCCCACGAGAATCTCATGCTCTGCAGACAATAGATTTTGCAAAGGTTTTTACAGATGCTTCTTGGACCGATAGTTAAATCTTTTTTAAGTTAAAATATACAAAACTTTTTACGGTAAGATATCTATGTTAGTAATGTATATTTCTAAACAATGAAATACGATCAGAATCACATTAAAGTGAAAAGCAAAAGAAAACTGATAAAACTTGATATAAATATAACAGTTAAAAACAAAGCCCTAACGAATTCTCTTTAATACATTTCTGCTGTTAATAGAGCCGTCTGATCCATGTGCTTGTCTGATCTGAGAAACAGTCAAATTTGGAGGAACCTAAAGAAATGCTTTGTTGATAACCTTCTGAAAGAACTTTTTTTTTTTTTTTTAATACATTTTATTGCATTTTAAACTTATTCCAATCAAGAGAGACGAAATAAAAGTCTAGTGATAAGGCTAAAAATTGAAAAAATATGCCACAACAATTTAGAAGGGGAAAAAAAGGGGCTCCGCATTCAACTGCCGTTACCAGAACAAGAAAAAAAAAATATTCACAGAAAGTCTAAGTTGAAAGATTTCTCTCTATGAAGTCCCAAATTCTCTTCTCCATGTAAATCCGGTCTCTATGCCCGCGGGGCATGTGACGTTCGTCCGGGAAAATCAGCAGCTCGTAGGGCTTTTCGGCTGCCACGAGGGCATTCACAAGCCTAGCGGTGTGCCGAAAATGGACGTTTTCATCTATCATGCCATGCACAAGCAGCAGACTTCCTTTCATCTTTTGAACGTGGCTCATAACTGATCCATACTCGTAGCTCGTTTGATTCTCCAACGGGAGACCCATGTACTTCTCAGTGTAGAACGTGTCGTAGCTGTCCCAAGAGGTCACAGGCGCACCTGAAACAGCACATCGGAAGACCTCGGGAAACCTGGCCAGAGTCATAGCCGAAAGATATCCGCCATAGCTCCAACCATACAACCCGATCCGCCCTGCTTCTGCAAGACCTTGTTTGATTAGCCACTCTGCTCCACTCAGTTGGTCATCAGCATCAACTTGGCCGAATTTGTTCTTTAGAGAGCCTTCAAACTTCAGTCCTCTTCTAGCAGTTCCTCTGTTGTCTAACTGTATATAGTTAACAAACAATGATTAGACACAAACCCACAGATAAACCCATCAAAGGCGAAACTTGGGATTGTTTTCGGAGCCCCGAAAAGTTCATGTCTCATCGACTGATGCAAATACATTGTTTGGTTAAAGTGCGTAAAAGTACATTACAGAAACTATGCAACTTTACAGTCAAATAAGTTAGGAACCATTAGGATAAACATATAGAAGGTGTGAATACTAACCTTCCATACCAACACGCCTTTGCTTCGAAGATATTGTGCTCTCATGTCGACTCTGTTTATCCAAGAATCACACACAAGCTGTACACATGGCCCACCATAGACGCTGATCATAGTTTTATAAGGCGGAGGACCGAATCTCATTTCGTCAGGCTTATACAAAGCTCCGAATAACGTAGACCCGTCACTAGCCTGCACTGGAACTATCTCTGGAGGCTCAAGGTGAAGCTTTTTCAACCTTGGAATAGTAAATGGCTGCTCATAGAGAGGCATTATTTTGTTTCCATCTTGCAAGGAGCAAAGCAAAACCTTAGGGGGTGAGTCAAGTGAATCATGGATATCGACGAAGTTTCTCATATGATGATCAAGGACAACAATGTGTTTCCCCTTTCTATGAGTCAGCCTCACTGGGGCCTCCAAGGATAGGTTTCTGTCTGGGAAGAGCTTAGTGCAGTAGAGATTGGACTCCAATGGCCCGTCGCATGTTCCGGTAAAATAAACTAGCCCTGCAGCTTCGTTCACACCGGCGATTTGTTCAACCATCCAGTCTCCTTCAGTGATAGCCCCTAAGGGATTTCCATTGAGGTCATGTAGATAAAGATGTCTAAATCCTGTTTTTTCGCTCGCCCAGATGAATCCGCCAGGAAATTTGCCTATTACTCTGTCAAGAGGGGTGAAGCAGTCATGTAAATTAATCCATGTGTCATGTTCTTCTTCCAATATAACTCTTCTGTCGCCTGTCTTGATATCAAACGTGATTATCTTTAGCTTGGTGTGCAATCTGTTCAAAACCTGGGCTGTTAATATGTTCCCAGGCATCCAATTAACTCTGGCCAAATACTCCTCATCGTTTTCTGGTTGATTTGTTCCTCCACAAAGAAGATCCATCCAAGTAATAGGACCTCCGGCAGAAGAAACGACACCGAGACGAACTTTAACGTTCGAAGCTCCTGCAAACGGATAAGCATGATCTTCCTGCGCATCTGAACCAACGGAACTTTTACCTTGGTGCATAATTCGGAAAAGGGGTATCTCAGAGGAATCAACTTCTGTAAATGCAATATATTTTCCGTCTAGTGACCACCAGTATCCATTCTTCCTGTCCATCTCCTCCTGTAATTAACATATTGGTGCAGAAAAAGAGAGGATTTTAGTTAATATAATTATTCCGAATTGAATAAATTTATCGTCTGGGATTTACTCAAGGTTATATTTATGTACGAAGATTATTTTGAAATTTAGTGAAGTTCATCCTTTCATTTTGATTTCACTATAGATACCTTCGTGATATAAATTTCAAGAGATTCATAATTCATTAATGAATATCGACTTTTAGGTTTCTTCCTCTCGAGTTCTTGTACTTATCTTGAATCTTCTGTTTCTCTCCTTCAGTTCTACTTCTATCTCTCTAATTGTTCTACTTCTCTACTTTGTTCTATTTCCATCTCTCTTCTATCCCTATTCTTCTATCTTGGTCCTACATCACATATTCTCAAACCTACGTAACATCAGTTTAACTGAACCACAAGAAAAACTAAAGAAGTGATTTTATAATTATTGGAACTGGTTTCTTGATTTTGAAAGCAAAAGGAATGGGGGTGTTCGAATACTAGTCTCACCTGAGCTATGTATTCAGCAATTCCATGAGTCTGCAACAAATGAGAAACCAGAGTCATAAGTCGTAAGCCAAATTCTCAATAATCAAATTTTCTAGATACACCATGACACAGCGAGATTCCAGGACGCAAACACCAGCATAAAACTTACCAAGGTATCTCCTGTGGCACCACGTGTTAACTGTTTTGACTCATTATACAACAGATTTAGAACGCACAGCTCAGAGTCTCTAACATAAGCAAGCATTGTACCATCAGGCGATAAATGCGGATCAATAATCGGTGAACTTGGGGTGCTCAAAAGTTTGAGCTCTGGTTTTGTAGAGGAAAGATCTTGTAAATATATCTGTCAAAGAAAAAAGAAACCAATCATCAGCTAACAGTGTACTGGCTTAACTAATGAAATGAATATAAGACGTGAAGGAGTTGATACAATGCTAGAGATATCATAGGAAAAATGATCCAATGCATTATAAGTACAAGAACTTTCAAAAGTTAGAAACGTTTAGAGAGAGAGAGAGAGAGAGAGAGAGAGAGAGAGAGAGAGAGAGAGAGAGGGAGGGAGGGAGGGAGGGAGGGAGGGAGAGAGACAACATTCCGGTTCATAAAAACAAGCACGAAGGGGGCACCCCAAAAGCAATTTTGCAAAAATTAGGTTCATAATCATCAACCAACCTATTAATCAAGATTTAAAACTCTATGTCAAAGCAAAGTTCACGGTAAATTGAAACAAAATTGCCAATGGAAAGGGGATCGTCTTTTGATAAATACTGCTACAGTGTAAATTCATTGGTGGACCCTAAAAAAGAGGGAGAACTACGATGTCAAAGAGAGTGAAAAAAGCACTTATTTTTTAAGACCTATTATTACACCATGATTAGGAAATTTCAGACATATCATATACAATAATTTAACTTAGTGATTGAGGTACAAACCCCTGCTGGCAATGGCACCATGATGGTTTTCCTCTTAGGGCTCGTTTTCACCCACTCGTATCGCGTCACTCCCAACCCGCGCTCCCTCAACCTCTCCCTCCTCAACTTCTCCTCTGGTGATATATTACACTCATCGAGCCCGCCATCAGGGGGACTAAAGAACAGCTCTTGCTTGGAAGTTTTGAGATCATAAGCAAAGACCATTCTATTCAAAGTATGATCGGGACTAAACAAATAAGTTATAATGCTATCATCGGGGCTAAAACCAATTGAAGTCGGGGCAACATATCCAGGCAATGGATATTGCACAATTTCTTCGACGGGGAAAAGACTACAGTCATCGAGAATATTGGAGTCCGTGACAGGCATTTTGCAAGGAGATGATCTCGAACGCTTCAGATTCTTCTTCTTACTTGTGTCATCATCAAATGATTGCATTACAAAATCAGATGGCGGGCGTTCCTTGTAAAGCAGTAAACCATGAATTTCAGAAAAACCCACTTCAAAATAAACAAATTAGACACTAGTGTAAACAACTGAATTTTCGAAGCATAAAAACTGAAATGCAAACTAAACTTCTTCATAGTGCACCAATTAGAAAGAACAAAAAAAAAAAAAAAAGTTTCACATTTAATTACGGACCAAATGTGGAAAAGCTTCAGAAAATCAACAAGAATGTTATGTGTAAAATTTATGAAGGTTGAAGATTGAGAAAGAAATTAACAAATACAACAGAACCCAGCGATATAATTCAGTATTTTTATTGTCTCATGAAAAAAAATTGAAACCAATATTAAAAACCAATCTAAAAGATAATTAAATCCTCCGACGAATTTCTCAGCAACCAAACAGGGGGAAAATCCCCAAAAAAAAAATAAATAAATAAAACCCACAAAAAATAAACTTACGATTCAATTATTTTCATTCATAGAATCAGCAATAAGCAAGCTGAAGATTCATACAAATAAGAATGACAATTAAAATGTATTATTAAATCTAGAACAGCAATTACCTGCTAAGAAACCTCACGAACCAATTCTCTTTCAACACCGTGGGGAATTATCCACTGGATCCGATCACAGGCTACAAAGCTGCACCACAACCACAAAAAGGGCAAACAAAAAAGAGAGAGAGAGATGGAGAGGAGAAAAAAGGCGAGCAAATTAATTACCAAGTTATTAAAAGTAAATAAAAATAAAAGTTGAAAACTTTTTGGATTGAAATGGGACCTGGGAAAGAGGTGAAAACGATCGGCCATGAAACGAAGAAGAAGGGATTTGGGAATTGAATTATTCGATGGAAAATTATGGAATTATAGTTTTTTCAATATATAATTAGTGAGAAAAATGAAGAAAGGGATAAATAGATAAACAGATCTATAAGCAAAGTATAGAGAGGAACAGGAGTCTGTCTTCCTTGTTGGGTTGTTGATGATAGTTTGGACTTTCAAACGAAACTTGAAAAAGGCTTTGAATGGCAACAAGGAAAAGAATAAGCGAGTTTAATATTATTTAATTTACTTTTTGAAGAGAATGATTGAGCATTTTTTTAATTATAAAATAATCAAATAATTTAAAATCTTCATCTTCAGTTTATGTGGTTGTTGAATATAATATGAATGAAATTTGATGAAAAAAAAAAAAAAAAAAACTTCTCCTCCCTCCAAAGGAAAAGAATTTCAGACGTACTTTCTTGACAAAATAAAAAGAAAATAAAAAACAAAATATAGGAGCTCTCTCTAAAGTTCAAAATTCTTAATAGTGGGAATCCAAGGTTTTATATCGTAAAAGGAGATGAAAATTGATTTCTTTTTAGAAAAAGAATTCTTGCAATAACAAGATCTACTCGACATGAATTGAAATTTTCAAATTTTTTGAACAAACTGTCAATTTACATTTGAATTCATATTGGAATTTTATTTTGATTCAATTAGGATGGATGACTTTTTTTAGTCACTTAATATATAAAAATGAATTCAAAAAACACACTTAATTATAAAATAAATAAATAAATAAAAGAAAATAACAATCTATAGTTTGTGTGATGTTGAAGTTATATCTATTATGATTATCCTTTTTCATTGCTAATTGTTTTTTATTGTTATTATTTAAAGTGGGGTTGAACTCTTCATCTTATGATAAAGTTACAGTATAAATTTTTTGTAACTAATTGAGATATTTCTTTCTCTTTCAACAGGTTTGACGGAAAATTTTTTTTTTTTTTGATAGATGTCCATTTTGATTTATTTCTTTTAAAACATGGTCATATAAATATTTTAAAGTAAGATTGCAGTAGAATCCCTTTTATGTATCCTATCGGTGGAGCTCATTTTTAAACCGTTAAAATGTAATTAAATGGCTGACATGTTGCTTGTGTATGATAGGTAGAATGCACATTATCTCATACTAGTAAACTAAAAAAATTAAAAATAATATATAAAAATAAATTAAAAAGAAAGCACATATTCTCTCCCTGGCCGCCGGTGACACTCCCCGGCCAACGACCCCCCCTCCCCCCAAAGCCAGATCTGGTCGTCGTTTGGGGGGGCGTCGGTGTCAGGGAAGGGGGGCCTCTTAGGTGTCGTCACCGGCGTTGGAGGGGCTGTCGATAGACGGTTGCAAGACCCTTTTTTTAATTTTTTTAATTTCTATTTTCTTATTTTTAGTATATAATATTATGAGTTAATGCATATTATAGTTATCATGTATAAATAATTACCTAATATTTTATGTTCATTTGATGACTTATTCAAGAATGATATAGTCGTGATTTCTTAGAGGATAAAAGGTGATACTTTTTTATTCCATACTCAAATCTTGACGTCAGTCTAGATTTATTATTTAATTTTTCTTTTTCTATTTTTTTTGAAGGTATGTTTCCTTTTTTTTTTTTTTTTTTGATAACTGTCATTTTAATATTAATTTAATAATTTATCAATTTATTTAAATATTTATAATATCTAACATATTTTGTATGGTTAAATTTTTAAAATTTAGATATTTTATTATAGTATTATTAAAAAAAATAGTTAATTAGATAGAAAATTTAAAACATTAGATCCCGATTTATGACTAGTGAAGGAAGAGAGTGACAATAACATTCCATATAGGGAAAAAAAAAACAATTGAAAACAATTTATATCTTAAAAATGGATTAAGTTCATAAATAATTTTTGAATTATACACCATGTCTTGTGTTGGCTCTTGATTTTTGACTTTATATATCCTATTTTCTTGAATTTTTCTATAGTTACGCTAAATATACCATTATCAATATTATGTAAAAAAAAAAAATACATAAATTGAACATGTTATGATCACATGAGTTTTATTTATAAGTAAATTTATAATAAAATATATTTTGCAAGGAAATTACACCTGAATCTAATATATTTTAATCAAATATATATAGCGCCAACTTTACGTCATAGAGTTATTTGGGTGATATACAAAAAATATTTAATTACAATTCAACCTAGGTTAAAGATCACGTGATCTCCCTCAAAAAAAAAAAAAAGATCACGTGATCTGAAAAGTGTTAAATTTCTTTTTAATTTTTTATGAAACAAGACAAAAATTTGAGATTATGTAATGTAATAGATAAAACAAAAAATTAAAGGACTAATTTTATATCAAAAATATAATTAAGTAGTCATTTGTAAAAAAATAACCTTAAAAAATACAAATAAAAGGGTAACAAGAAAAATGGAACCGAATCCAAAGTGTTAGAGAAGCAACCCGGCCCAAAGTCCACCGCGCCAATTCACCGTATGTCCGCCACGTGTTGTCAGAAAAGTCGCACATCCTCTTCTGCGTCATCGCCAAATCCTGTGATTAATGATATCCAAAGTCTCTCACAAAAGCCAATAATAATTTGCCACGTCGTTAAAGGTTCTCTTTAATTGGCTGTGGTCTTTTCTGTGGAGGTGGGTCCACAGTACATGATTGGTCCATTTAGGAGTTTACTATACACTCCATTTATTTGTCTTTATCTATCTATTTTTAAAAAAATATATATTTTTAAGAATAGTCTTTCAAGAGTTTTTACTATACAAACTGTTATTATTATTTTTTAATTACTGATTGGAACTAAAATATGTTATTACATCAGCTTTTAAACGAATTGATTTGAAAATATTTACGACAAAAATTTACAATATATTTATAAAAATCGCTTCTATCCATAAATAACCTTAAATTAATTACGTTTTCTTTTTTCCTTCGACAAATTGAGGTTCTTTGTAGGCTCAAGGTCGTCTTAGAGGAACATATTTGTTATTTTTACTTTGATCCTTCAAATTGGGATCGTGAATTAATCAAACCTTGTCATAGAAAAAAGCATATAAAACCGAAAATTTACCTCCTAGTAATATAACGAGGTTAACGGAGGAGAGGGGGAAAAATCTCTAAATCTTTTTTTTTTTTTTTTTTTCCCTCATGTCCTACTACAATCTACTTTAACGAAAAATAAAGTTATCTGTTTGTAATGGCCTAGATTAGAAAGAGAAAATGAGTATCAATTATACACAATACTACATATGGTAAGGGATAATCGCTTTAAATTTCTCTCCATAATTTATATATTTGATTTTTTACTTTAATTTGTTGTAAAACTTATAAAACACCTGCAGAAATTGTGGATGAGAGTGCGAATTCGTCTCCTTTTCACTCTATATTTGATTCTAATTGATTCCAAAAATAGCATTAGATACAAAAGCTTGAGGACATTAGAAAAGGTGAATATGGTATAGTCAACACAATATAATCGCTCATAGTAGTCTAGAAAGGGCTAAAAATGTGCTTGGAGCATTTTGGGATACGACTTACGAGAGGGGTGCCTAAACAACAATTGACAAACAACCATTTATTTATTGAGGGATACAACCATTTGCATTATGGATATAAATTGTTATTTTAAATGTTAAATTAATTTTTTAACAATCTGATTTAAAACCGGAACAGTTCTTTATTACGTGCTAAAATTTTCAGAAAGAACACTTAATAAATGAAAACCTTTTGAAAAACAATTTTTATAGAAAATACAACATCAGAAGTTATACATTTAAAGCTCTTATTCACGCGCTTCTTCTTCTTTACTTTCACCCTTTTCCACCATCAGACTTTTTATTTTTATCTTAATTTATTTAATTTTTTTGGGGACAATGTTCCACTACCTAAGTGACTCTAGTGATGGCAAAAAAAACTAAACAAAAAAAAAAAACCAGTCTAATGAGGAGACCATAAGTGATCAAAAGCCTTTTGAGAATGTTTTGTATTTGATGGGCAATTGTTTTTCAATTTTAAAGTACTCCCTCTACTATCACTTGCATTTGCATATTTCTTTTGTAATAACCATATGTGTGTGTATATTTTTTCAAGATCTAAGGACGTATTTATTTGAATAGAAGAACCTTTTTTTTTTTTTTTTTTTTTCTATAAAGCAAAGTTCTTCTTATGCTCCAAAAACAATATTAACGAGGAGGAGGGGGATTCAAATGGCGATATTTGCACGTACATGAACTTTATTTACATGTGATTTAAGATCTTCGTGCCCATGGTAACTCGCAGCTATTACGAATGGCTCCATTTTTACAGCTCCTCATAGTTTCATCGTCTTCGAGAAGAAATTGTTCGATGTCCGAATTGCTTTTCAGACGATGACATGAAGTAATGGTAGCCATTTTGTGACGTGATGGTGTAGACGCCTTCTAGATGTTAATATTTTACATCTTAAACTTCTAGTTCTTCCACTTCTGAGCTCATCACAAAGCTAGGAAAAGCTAACGTTATATCCCTGTAAAAAAAAAAAAAACATGTGAACGCAGCAAGAGATTCTTAATAAGTTGTTCTTTTTTTCAATAAACATAAAAGATGACGTTTTATAATGGTCTAGACTCAAGATATTTATTATGAATATAGTGCTCAAATTTATTTTTTAAATTTACAGGACTTATAACTCACTGTAGATAAGGTAGGGTCATATTCTTAATTAGAGATGGATGTTTCGACACAAAAGCCTTCCACTCATCTTGGTCGATCCTCCCATCACCTTTAGAGTCAGCATCATTAAATGTCTATAGAAAAAAGACAACAACTTTAAGAATACTTTTTGGCTTAAAAAAAAAAAATACTAATAAAAGAAATATATAAATAAATAAAGAGGAGAAAATATCATATAAAGAAAGATAGAGTAAACTCACACACCTTGTCCACAATTGATTCAACAACATCATTTGAAAGTATCAAGTCTGATTCATGTAAAAGCGCCAACACCATCTCTTTTAACTGTCATGTCACGGATTTTAACTTTCTATGAATTATTTTGCATGATATCTTTATCATTATATTATTAAGCGTATGGAGTCTAAGTATCGTCTTGATAAGGAGCTTTTATATTTTAGGAAAGATGTATTGAAGGAGGATCTCAAACTTTTTATTTCAATTGTCCTAGAGATATAGAATTGGAACATCCAATTTTAATGCCTATAATATTTTAGAAGGTAGGCTTTTCAAGAAAATGCATACATTTAATAAGTAAAATAAAAAGGAATTCTTTATGACTTCCTTCAAGGAAAAAAAAAAAAAAAAAAAAAGAAAAGAAAGAAAGAAAAAAGAAATTATCTATCACGTAGAAAAGAATTTTTAGAGAACTGGTTTTGAAAGAAACTGCATATATAGAGAAAATCTCACTATTAAAGAAATTAAATGAATTTGCAGTACTCACCTCTTCTCGCTCAATATACCCTGTGTGTCTCAGATCATACAACCTAAAAGCAACTGCAAAAAGAGTATCATCAATTTAGCAAATGATATATTTCGATTGAATAAATCAAATTTTTTTGAATCAAATAATTTTATTCTATTCCCTCAAAAAAAAAAAAAAAAAAAAAAACTCTAATTAAATAACTAGTTTGGTTAAACTATTTACCCAAAAAAAAAAAAAAATTTTGGTTAAACTAATGGAGTCAAGTGTAAACAGTGATTACAAGCATGAGCACAAGAATCTTACTAAGAAAATCTGTTCTTACACGCAATTTTGTCTTCCACAGATGCATTAGGGTGAAAAATACCCAAGGATCGAACAAATTCTCCAAACTCGATAACCCCGTTACGCTTCAAATCAAATAAATCGAAAATCTACAAGAAGAAAGAAGCTATTTTTTATTGCTTAGCAAGTTAAAATAACGACGAATGAACGAATTAGAATAAATTCCGTAATGAAAAAAAGAGGAATCAGAATCACGTACCCTGTCCGCAAAAAGATTCCTTTTGTTCCTGTTTCTAAAGAGTGCAAGCTGGAATTCTTCCTGTTTAATTAGCTCAGATTGCAATTTAGAAGATAGAAGAGTGAAAGCTAATTACTAACTTCAAAATATCAACTAAAAGGAAAACACACCTTATGGATGAGGCCATCATCAAATATTGAGCTGCTCAACTTTTTAAAAAGCTCATATAAGGCTTCCACTTCACTAACTGTAACTGCAACATATATAGGAAAAATAATATAAATCAACTCCGTTTCTCTTCTAAACTGTAGTGTCGTAGGCTTAGCTTAGCGATAATTCTACAGTCACTTCTATTATTAAGGTCTTCATAAGTTCCACCCTCCTCCCTCCTTGTTCCCCAAGTTCAAAAAAACAAAGAAAATAAAATAAAATAAAAGGTTACAGTATCACCATATAATCAACCATTCCATATAGATATTGAATCCGATCCTTATATTTTCATATATAATCATTGGTATGCCAAAAAACCGAAATTTAAGGCCAATTTAGTATTGATTTTGAGCCTCAAATGTTCTTTTTACATAACACGTTGCATAGTGCCTAAGAAAAGTAATCTATTCCTATGCATGTTAATTAGTTCTTCTCCTCGTAGTATAACTTTTTTCGACGGTTAATAACTGAAGGAAAATATATATTATTCTGCTAATAAAACATGTTAATGGTTGTGTAAAAAAACGTCGACGATGTGGACAACAGTTGATTCACCCGCAACAATATTTAAAAATAAAAATAAAAAAAAGAGAAAAGAAAAGAAAAAAGAAGAAGAGTGTAGTTTATGATGCGTACTCACAAGGTGTTTCAGCAGCAAGGACAGTAGGATCTTCATAGCCAGGCGTTTTTAACTTGCTTGGACGAATAGCAGCCCATTATTTATGAGCAAAATAACATAACTCACTTAAAGAAATTTCATGAGCTTCTCATGCCAGGCCCTTTTTTAATCCACAAAAAAAGGAGGCATAAATCAGTCAATATTAACGAGCCACCTCACAAAACTTTGATTAGCAAAAATAGTGATTACATATAACATTCCACGATTGGACAAGAAATTTGACTTTTCAGAAGTGCCATACCAAGATAGACAAAATTAAACTGGTCATTATTTTGCAAGCAGATCAACCACTAGCTGGGCTTATAGATATGAGTGGATTGGATCTCTTTCAGATTTCAGATCAGACAGAGGAGTGGCTAGCCATACCGACAGATACTCCGGAATCATCCATAACTCATGATATCGAGACGGTTTTGTTCAGTTTTAAAACTGCTGAGCACCACTATTCATAATAGGTGATTCCTGAGTTTGATAATTTTTGCGTTGCTTATTTTATTTTTTTATGTGACAGCACAACTGCCTCGGATCTATTTTTTGTGTTTAGGTCCAGGTTAGACTGATTAGTCACTAAAGTCTAAACACGAAAAATGTGGCTCGGAAAACCAAGCAAGCAAGCAAAAAAAAAAAAAAAAAGTGTTTGACATTTAGCAAGGATAAATTTGTGGCGGAAAATTCAGAAACGTCCAAAAGCACATATTTTCTTTGGTTGTTAAAGAGTTAATGATCAATAGACAACAGCACCGAGCCTACCCGATCTATGGTGGTCCGTTGAAATAGTTTGGAAACCAAGTTTGAATTTGGTTTTTCAAGTTCAAGTTTTGTCTTCTTTTTTAAAAGTCTTTATTTTTTTCTCAAAAATTTTTTTATCTTTTTTGAAAAATCAACAAAATTTACTATTTCAACTTAAAAAACTCAATTCAAACTTACTTACCAAACAAATCCTATTACTTGTAATTTAATTCGAGATTTGATTTAATTCATGTATTTCTGGCTGTGTCCTGGTCTAAAGTGACAAAAGCAAATATGGCTCACACGAAAATAGCAGATCTGATCTTTTCCTCCTTTAATTTAACTCCAAATTATAGAAAACGAATTCCAAGGAATCAAGCTGGCAATCAATAAAGAAAAAACATAAAAACAAAATGAACAGTCACGCCCCTATTATTCAATTCTTCTACTCTTTTCTTTTTCTTTTTTCTTTCTTTCTTTCCTTTTCTTTTCTTTTCTTTTGTTTTTTCTTTTGTTTTTTGTCCCACAAACATAGAGAACTATACAGTTTCATGGCCTTATTCCTGGACAGGAAAATGTGGGTAATTCAGAGTTGAACACGGAGACTAAATTATTAAAAAAATAAAATAAAAATAAAAAGAAAAGAAAACAGCCAGTCATTTTTATAAAAAATTATCTGATTAAAAAGAGAAAACTTGTTAGTTTTAGAATTTGCAACAAAAGAAATTCAGCGGGGAAAAAAAAACACGAAAAGAAAATATTATCAGGATAAAGTCCGCATCTCTGAATTAAATTTGTGATGCTAAAGGCTAAATTTGGAGACAATGAGATGAGAAACAAAACCAAACACCAATAAATATTAAAAAGCAAAATGATTCAGAAAAGACAACCCTTTCTCTCTGTCTTTTCTCATGTGCACCAAAAATGGTAAAAACCAAGATCCATTGAAAGAAAACATGATTCAAGTATCCCAAAAAGATCACAGTCGAGAGAGAGAGAGAGAGAGAGAGAGAGAGAGAGAGGAGAGATATATGTACCTGAGAGATTCACGCACATATATATATATATGTATATATATTATGCTGAGCTTTTTCTTTCTTCTCTTGATCTTGTTACCGAGTAATCTACATATATGAGAAGATCCTTGCTTTCTCAGACTCCCTATATAATATATATATATATATGTGTGTTTGTGTGTGTGTGTGTATGAATGGAGTTGAAAATAAGGCAATGTCCGCTTCTCAAGGTGGTGGCCTACATATTTCAACGGTCGCATATTTCGCTATTAACAAGCCAGTTGTGGCTGCTATTTTCAAAATCATCTTTGAGAGAGATGTCAACTTTTCTTGTATTATTTATTAGTTATTTTATGTTATGGGAAAAGAAACAGTTTTTTATTTTTTATCATTTATGTCTTACATCCACGTATTTACTGATTCCAGATATGAAAAAGAAAAACAAAACAAGAGAAAAAACGGGTACACTTTAAAATTCAGCTTTGTTTATTTTACTTTAATATATTTTCATTACTAGTGATCATCTTTTTATTAATAACAAATATAATTAATTAATATGATAATATTATAAATATTTATCAATAAAATAATAATAACTTATGTGTTATATGAGTTGATATTTAAAAATTATATTGATATCTAAAAAAAAATTTAATTAAATAAGAGTATTTAAACTCTGTATCTTATCATATGACTATTATTATATTATTCTTAAATTATGTTTGTAATCATTTTTTTTAATTTAAATTTAAAGTAGATATAGTGTAGTGCTTTGTAGTTTAAATATCACTTTCTATAACATTTTCTAAATTGAAAATACGTTTTTTTTTTAATGAAATGAACGCCTCTCAGCACTTAAAAAAAAAAAAAAAACATTTTAGCATTTTTTATGAAGAAAAAAAAAAGGAGAAATGCAACCTCGTCTACAATTCCTTTAACATACATTTGGTAGAGTGAAAAAAATGAGAGGAAGGATGTTAGATGAGGGATTTTACAGAGGAAAAATATATCTTAAGTTATTTGGTAAAGAGAAAATAAGCAAGAAATGAAGTCATAAATATGTGAGATTCGTAATTTTTTAATCCTTTCAACTTTGAAAATAAGACAAGATAACGGAAAATAAAAAAATAAAAAAAGTACGTAAAACAACTATTTTGACATCATCTCATTAATCTTTTTATCTATATAAGGACATAATTATAAAGTACACTAAAATAGATATTTTTTTTTTCTATTTTCTTTCCTTTCTACGTTTAAATAACATAAAAGAATATCTTCCTCCTTTTTTCATTGAATATTTTACGTCTCCTTCCTTTCTATTTTCCATCTTTCTTATCAAACATAACTTTAAATTTATTAGAGATCGAGTCTTTAATTGACCTGTCTCCAATTAGATGGCTTCCTGTGATAAAATTAACATATATAAGATAACAACGTTTAGAAAATTGTTTCAAAATTGTCAATTTCACACTTAGAATAATAAAATACATATACAATTATACAAGTAATCTTGCTTGACAATTTGTGGATAAGTCATGATTTTTTTTTTCAGTCTTATTTACTTAGAACGATTGTAAATAAATGTAGAAAATTCACCAATATAAGAAAATGTTTCTATAGCTTTCGATGATTCAGACTTTAATACCATGTGGAAACCAATAAATTAACACCGAAAAAAGTTGGGGAGACTTTTTAAATATTTTTTCCCCTCTTCCGAGTGGGTTCTTAACGGATTCCATTTTTTACTTTTGTTTCGCAATTAGGTATAGAAATATATATATATATATATATAGATGTATGTATGAGAATGTGGTTTTAATGATTACTCAAATATTTATTTATTGATGATTATTGTCATTTTAACCATTTGTTGTAAATCAGATGACTGTAATGAATTAAATGACTAACCAAAAAAATATTTATGACAATTAATGAGTATTGAACTTATAAACTTCATTAAATATTACATGGATAGATAACTTGTTCTTAACATGTAATGATTTTTTATGTACTTTTTGTTTATTTAAATGGAAACTAAGATTCATTCTTAATATTTGAATCTTGATTCTTTTCCCTACCCATTTATTTTTTCATTCAATTAATTTTTTGCTGCTTCATATTATGCATTTGGCTTCTTCCTTGCATTTGAAAAAAAATAAATAAAAATTCCATGTAAGATATTACGGAGAAAAATATCAGAGGCAAGACACAAACGAAAAGTTTAAATTTCCAAATGTGTTATGATGGATGCACTCGACGCTGTTAATGCAATTTTTATTTTTATTTTTATTGAAATTTGTTAAAAAATAGTTGTAACATATTGATCAAAAAAGGAAATTAAAATAATCAAGGAATTTTTTTTTTCATTCCATCATGAATCTGGATTTGATTCCAGATATCCAATTGTCCAACTTTAAAAAGTCTTTGTACTTAACGTTTAGGGTAACCAGTTTTTTTATTTTTATTTTTATTTATAACAGGTCATAAAAATGCCCTATCTACAAATGTAATTATGACATGTATTATTCTGTATAATTTTATAAGACTATAAAAAAATAATAATAATCAATGAAAACTCTTCAGATATATATATATATATATGTATATATATTTAATACTGGGAGAACGGTGGAAATATCATAATCAGATATAGGAATTTAATTAAATAGCAGATTTTAAAAGCTATTAAATAATAGCATATTCGGTTTATATTTCTAAGAAATTTCCGATTTTACCCCCATCCACAATCTATCTTCCAAGTGGAAAACCTGAACGGACAACTGACGAAATCACCGGCGCCGTCATAACAGACTTCGCACTCGTGAAATGCTCGTCGCCGGCGACTCACAGTCGTGATCTCGTCGCCTTCCGTTATCTCATCACGACTTCATCTTTTCCACCGACAGCGTGGGAAACTCGTCGCCGGCGACTCAATCTCGATGGAGAAGGAAACCAGGAGCGTCCCCGTCGAGATCTCCGTCGCAGCATCGTGAGGAAAAATAGCGACCAAAATCACGATTTCATCCTCGCTAAACGCACGGAATCTCCGGCTCCACACATTGATTTCAAGAATTGGTTCTCGGCGAGAATCGCGGAGGTTTCCGCCATCCCTGTCCATCGTCGCTGTCAATCTGGTTCGCTGAGAATCGCGACCCAAAAATCGCGATCCTCGTCGGCGTCGGCGCAACATCGTCAGCCTTTTCCCCCGGAAGCGCCTACTTTCTTTAACTCGCTGGTCACCTCTTCTCCGGCCGGTTGCACGGCGGCGACGTTCATGGAGACAACCTGGGTTTGGGTGGTCTGATTTGGGGTTGGGGATTTGGGGTTTTTTTTTTTTTTTTTTTTTTTATAAATTAGGGGATGTTTCGTATCCAAGTTCTACTTTAATTAAACTGTATTTTTTTCATTTAAATTTTTATTTTTTAAAAAAAAATCAATAATTTATAATTATTTTTTAAAAAAATTAATACTATTCAAACTTAAAAATTTCAACTCAATTCAAACTCAACTTATTCACCAAACATCAACTTAAAAATACAGTTTAATTAAAGTTTCATTTTAATAAAATTGTATTTTTTTCATTTCAAATTTTTTTTTAAAAAAAAAAATCAATAATTTATAACTATTTTTTTAAAAATTAATAATATTCAAACTTAAAAATTTCAACTCAATTCAAACTCAACTTATTCACCAAACATCATCTAAAAGTAAAAATTACTATTTAATAAAATTTGGGGAAATACATTCTATTATTTTTTAGAGATGAAATGTATTATATTAAAATCAATAAATCTGATTCATTCCTCATATATTTGGATTTTCAAGTAAATTTATATATTTATTTATTTTTAAGAATTCTATGTATTTATTAATAGGATTTTCAAATTATTTTGTAAATCCATTATTTACTTGTAAATTTGGTTATCTCAACTGTTTATTATCAAAGCTAAAGATGGTATTTAAAAGTAAATCCGAATATTTACTAAGTAAAAATATTTGAAATCACATGTAAAATGCAATACAATCATATTTACTAGTTTAAAATTTAGTTATTTTCTTGTAAATCCGAAAATTTTCACCACATCATTTTTAATTTTTTGAGATTTGTTACTTCATCTAATAAATCCAATATTTATTATGTAAATCCATATAATATTAAGAAAAAGTATATCTGATTATTTACTTATAAATATTTGTATTTACTAAATAAGTAATTTTCAAATATTATTAAAATCAATTACCGATAAATCTACCATTTACAAATAAATGAAATACGTTTACTAAGTAAATATTAAAAAAAAAAAAAAAACAGTAGATCCAATTACTACTGGTAAATTTGATTTTTACAGGTAAATCAACTTAAATGTATTTACAAGAAAATAAATGAATTTACTAAAATAAAAATCAATAAATCTAATTATTTATCCGTAAATCTTTTATATACTAAGATTTTGGTAAATCCTTACATAAAAATTATTATTTTTAAACACTACATTTTACAAGTAAATAGTAAGATTTACTAATAATTATTAGATTTACTTAGTAAATTGATAATTTAAATTAACGTAATTATCATGTTTATTGTAAATACTATACATAAATATTAAGATTTACTAATAAATATTTGATTTACATGATTAATTGATTTTTTTTCAGACCAACGTAAATATTATATATACTAGTAAATACTAAGATTTAATAGTAAATATTTTGATTTATGTGATTAATTAATAATTTTTGGGAAATATTTATTCTCAAAATTACCTAATTTAGTTAAAAAAATTTAGAATGTACCAAATTATTAAAAATCCTAAAACTACCCCAAAATGAAAAAACCCTAACCCAGTCAACCCCAATCAACGCTGCCACTGGAGACAGCCGTTGCTGGAGACGAAGCTGTTGCCACTAGGAGGTGGTTGCTCATCGCTGCTCGCCGATCGCTGCCGGAGAAGACAACTTTGCAATGGTGCGTCGTTGTTGTCGTGATCGTGGTCGGATCTCACAATTGTCGCACTATCGCGACGGTGAAGGTCGAACGGAGAAGTTAGGAGCGATGATTTGCCGTCGCGGGTCGTGGGAAGTTCTCCGGTCGCTATCGAAATCTCCTCAATGTGATGCTAAATATCGCGATGTCAGCGCGATCTGGATTCAATCGCCATCAGATCCCGCGCTGTTGTCGTCGCTGTTATGATCTTCGGTCGACGGGGAGAAAGCAACAACTGGATAGAGGAGATCGCCGGGAAAGTGCGATCATCAATGGACGGACGATCGACGTCGACCTCTAGAGCAGTCCTTGTCACCGGTGGAAGAAAAGTAGATGGAGGTAGGGGTGGATCTGGTATTTCAAAAAAAAAAAATAATAATAAAGAGAGTATGCTATAATTTTCCTAACTTTTGAAATATGCTATATTATTAAATTATGATATTAAGATATGCCATTTAGTATAATTACCGATTTATAATATTGTATATGTACACTTAAAAGTTAATAAGCCAATGTATCTAGTCAAGTTTAGTTTATGAAGTATAAACCAAAGTTACAAGTCGCTCTCTTTGAGTTGTCCCACATACTTGTAAATCTGACCAACATATCTAAAAAGATAATGTAGCAAGGATTTACCTCTAAATATTCATCTCATTAGTGTGAATTTAGTAAAATTAATAAACTAATAATATTATTCAAAACATTGCGTTGACAAGAATAATTTGTTTAATTAACACGGAATTGTTTCAGAAATAAATTAAAATATTAACTTATTGTGTAACGTAGTTAACCTCTCCAAAAGGAAATTAATTCCGCATCATTAAATGTGTGTATATATATGTGTACAAGTAAGTCCTCGTCATTTTACTGACCTGTACATATTATTAACTGTTCCACTTGCAGATCAAGATTAGAAATTTCTAGTATTTACCAAAAAACAGTATAGAAATTTCTGGTTGTCAAAATTCAGCAATAGTTAAATACCATGAGCAATAATTGTAAAGGATTCCACGTGATTAATATGAATGCTAGGGCTCCACCACTGATATTCGTGAGTCAATGACCCTTTTTTAGAGGGTGAATGGTTGATTTATGACGTTTTTATCTGAAGATGTAAACCAAGAGCCCAAGGAGTGACCACCGATGATAGTGGTATAAAGAAATTGGACGGTTGTTTTATGGCTGTTGTTTCTTTCAGTCAAAGGTTTGATTTTTTTAATTCATATTTATATGAAATAGTGAGATTGTATAATTCACGTGTATATTAATATATGGAAATAATTGATGAGAATGTATAGTATTCCTATTTTCATTTTTACGCACTATCTCAATAAATTTACAAAGTTTATATTTGATTTATTGATTAGAGATGAAATTATTAAGTTAAAATTGATTGATTTTTTAAAAATTAATTATTAATTTTATTAATTTTTTTAAGAAAATAAAAATAAAAATAAAAATTATAATTTAATTAAAATTAAACTTTAACATCAAATAAAGTCAAAATAATATTGATCAGAATAACATATGAGTATACATCGATTCCTTTTTGTTCCCAAAAAAAAAAAAAAAAAACAAAAAGCGTCGAATAATGTGACTATCAGGGTCCCTTTGAGCAGGGGAAAAAAAAGACCCCTGCCCATTAGCATTTAGCCCCAGCACAGATGGGGTAAGGACAGGACATGAATTCCATCATGTACTGCAAAGATTTTATGGGTTTTTTTTTTATTATTATTTTTTAATTATGATTGTCTTGTCACTCTTTCTTAAATGATATGTCCCACCCTTCCGATTTTACTGTTTTTTTTTTTTTTGTTTTTAAACCAAAATGTTAAATACAGTACGTTTGAAATCTGTCACTCATAAGGGGATAGGAAATAGACCACCTCATCACTTGAGATTTGTGCCATCTTTCTATACTGAAAGACGCGCCATAAAGCGAAAAAAAAAAAGAAAAGAAAAGCGAGTCGGTGTCATTTGACATTGATATTAAATTATTGTTTCAAATTTACTTAACGGTGACATCCAAAAAAGAAAAAGAAAAAGTACTGTATGTTTTTTTTTTAATATTTCTAACAGGAAATTAAAATTCAAAATGTTAGTGGGGCCTAAGGGCCCGTTTGGTGTGTAAGTTTGAGTTAAGATTTATAAGTTTAAATAGTAAATTTTGTGACTTTTTAGAAAAGACAAAAAATTTTTTGGGAAAAAGACAAAAACTTTTGGAGAAAAAGACAAAAAAAAGTTTAGTTTAGACTCATAGCCAAACTCCCCCTAAAAGAATAAACTTCAAGGACCTGTTTGGATAGTGAGTTTAAAATCACCATTATCAATTTAATTTTTATCTTTTTTTCAAAAGTTTTTTATTTTTTCTGAAAAAGTCAACAAAAATTACTATTTAAACTTATAAATCTTAACTCAAACTCAAACACCAAACACCCCCTAATTAAAAGAAAAAAGAGATAATATTCCCCTTATAAGAAAATTATCTAAATAATTATCATTTTTAGGGTGCGTTTGGAACACCAGTTCAAACTCAACTTTTCAACTCAAATTTTATCTTTTTCCTCAAATGTCTTTGTCTTTTTCCCAAAATTTTTTTTGTCTTTTCTGAAAAGTCAATAAAATTTACTATTTCAACTTAAAAAACACAACTCAAACTAACGAACCAAACGAACCCTTATTTATTAATCAATATGATAAATTTTTTTTATTATTAATCAATATGACATAAATATTAATTTATTTTATTTATTTTTATATTATATTAATCTAATATTAATTTCTTGATGTAATAGTTTCTAAATATGTATCATTTAAGTGCTTTTTTCTGTTCCTATTTGTGAAAAGGTCTACAAAGTTTTTTTTTCCCCATGAAGAAAAGAAGTTAATTTTACACTACTCAGCACAGCCACTATTTTTTGTTTTGGGTCTCTTTGATAAAAAATATATATATTTTTATACAGTTGTTCCTAATTGAAGTTAGAAAATCAGTGCATGCAAGTACTGTTCATACACACTCAATAAAATATACAACCATACCTCATCGTTTTAATTGCAAGTTATTGGAACCAATAAATATTTTTTAATTACTGAGCAAATTTTGATAGAAATTACAAAAATAAAGATGGAGAGATCAAGAGGAAACAAACTAGAATTTTAAACAAGAAAAGTAGATAAATTAAGTAAGGTCTGTCTATTTAAGAAAACAAGTTTATGTGGGCGCACATTTGAAAAAAAAAAAGTGTGTATTTTTATTAATTTAGTGCGGACAATTTAAAAAACCAAGAAATCATATAAGTAAAAAAAAAAACAAAAAAAAAAAGAGTGGAGCATGTGTCCCAATGTGGATTCATGGATGCTTTGTTTTTTTTTAATTATATTTCTATAGTTTTCTTCAAAAAAATCAGAATCAAATTATAAGTATATTGTTGGAGTTTTATAATCAATGTAAATATGACAATCAAAAAGCATGTAAATCTGGCGGAGTTTAATGAAAATCCCAATAAAACCATTAAATTATACCGTACTATTGATAAGATAATATTTTTTTTATAATAATGTGTTTCAGAAAATACTAAATTTTTATCTGTAATTTTATATCATTAAGTCATTGTCTTTTCTTTTTCATTTTCTGACTAAAAATGAATGGATCTAGACCATTCTATATTGACCAAAATTTCGATTTATTCCGATGTACATATTATTACATTGTAAGTTGCGAGCGACCAGCTAAGCAAAGATGCAACTGCATGCCAACCTTAGCTTCAAGGACCACACGTACGTGTTTTGCTGGTGGTGACAACAAGAAAGTGAAATTATAATCAAAAGAGAATATTTATGAGTTATATATGTGCAATAAATAAATACACATATGTATATCCACGTACGATATACATTAAATATATAAACCAGAAATCATGGTATTCACGTGTTGATGGGTTCAGTTTTGACAAAAACTCCTACCTAGTATTGAAGAAAATGTTGGTTAAATTACATAATCTTAGATGTCGTACGTTGGACTCAAGTTAATAACTTAAAATTAAGTAAAATTCTGTTGCTGTTTTTAAAGCTTAATGAGTTGATTAACTTCACCATTTTTGTTTCATGTAAAATTCGTTTTGCTTACTAACATACTATCTTTATGGCAAAATTTTAAGTACGTAAGATTTCTTTGTAATTTATTAGTTAGATCCAAGGAATTATTTGCCAGAGTGGTGTGGAAGTACTTAATTATTCATGTATAACTTAAAAATAAGCACAAGTACTTTGACATTATATTTCCTTTCAGGGGCCAGTACCATACGTGCATTTGTGAGAGTCCTGTGAAGTTCTCAAGTCAACAGCAAATTAAAAAACCAAGCAACTATAATTTATTATTTATATATATATATATATATATATATTAAAAAAATCATCGGATGAGGTGGCTAACGACAATGGACTATATTATAATGGATTTATGATGAGAGATTTGAGAGGGTTTTGAGTGTGAAGATTTATGTCTATTAGCTAGACTAGAACACAATATATCAAAAGACCAGAAGTCATGCGTCGAAATATATATATATATATATACACACACATATACTTACTATTAGCATATTTAAGGAGGTTAAGATGACACATTTTTAGTTGAAGGAAAATGTGGCCTGACGATAGGACTTTTAGAAAATATTCCTATTAGCATTTGAAAAGCTTTTTTGGTCAAATTCAAGGAAGTATACTAACATCAAGTGTCCTTTTTAACGGTATATATATCTTATTAATATCAATATGCATAGAGTTATATTCCTCATTCTTGTTAAAAAATCTTATGATTAATAAAAATGCTTTATCATATATATCATATATGCAAGTATAATATCATTTTTTTTTTCTTTTTGAATAATTAGGTAGGATAAGGATATGAAGAAAATCTGTTCATTAATAATGAGGAAAATTTGGCGGGACGCGATTGAGTATGACAATACATGGATGGATATGTGAATGAATCTTGTCATAAGCCTTTTGACATTGCTACAGATTTATGATCTTCTTGGCACTTTTCTTTTATTATATCAGATGACTCCTATAATTGTTAGATGTTTTATTCGTCCAAGTTATAATTAGACTGTTATTATATTTATATAACATATTTTTTTTAGTTAATTTTTAGAATGAGTTCTATACTTCTATCTAAGCTTTATCGAATAATAATTTTATGATAGTGATTTATTTCACGCAGGTTTTGAAAGCGTTATAAAGTAAAGTGTTGTCGCCTTGTCGCATAAATAATGATTTCAACAACATGTTGTGATGGTCGATCATGATATATATATATATATATATATAGATATATGTTCCTTTAATTGTTGCATGCCTTTTCTCTACTTTTGGAGCTTGGATTTTTCCAAGGAGAAGGAAAATATCAAATAGCTTAAGAGGGGAAAAGTTTTTTTTTTTCTTTTTTTTTTTTTCCTTAACAATTAATGCTCCTTTTTTTCCATTATTTGGCAACTTCGGTTGACATATATAGGAAGAAAATATTAATGAAGAGAAGAAACAGTACTGAAGAATTTAAGTGAAAATCCTTGGAAAAGTTTTGTTGGTTTCTCTGTTATTTGTTCCTAGAACTGTTTTCCTAAGACACGTGCAGTCGTGTAGACATAATCTACGTCTAAATCTTAACTCCAAAATTCAAACGTAATATATGTGTGTGTGTGTGAATTTATATAAATGTTGGTCGACAATAATACAATGTTTCTTTTCTTTTCTTATATATTATTTTCTGCTCTCTTTCTTCGTTCCTTTCTTTCTTTACATTAATCGAATCAAGTTAGCCTTTAATCTTTTTCTTAATTTGATTATTTTTGTCAGCAGGTTTAGACTAATTGTTTAATTGAATATGGCTTTTTTTACCTACAAAAAATAAATGGTTTTTTAAGGGATTTTTTTTTTTGTAATTTAATTGGTTTTAGGTCACCCTAATAAAATGGAATTAGGTTATTAAATCTACAGATTAAAACACACACATATACACACACAAGGGCACAAAATAGACTTTTTGCGGTCTTTATTTTCTTCTTCTTTTATTTATTTATTTTTTTGGCGGGGGAGGGGGGGGGGGGGGGGGGGGGGGTGTGTGGCGGCCCTGGAGGCACACAGTGGTTAAAAGATTGGATTGAAGAAGGAGAAAAAAAAAAGTGTTTAATAAAGTTTGTGCATTATTGATTCTCACACGTTGACTTTCCAGCTAAATATAATGATTAGTTATATATTATACAGAGAGAAAATCTTTGTATGATCTTTGCTAGCTCATCTTTGTCTGAAATATTTCGCGCGCTTACACAAGTAATGTTGAAAATATTACCCACTGTGTATATATATATATATATGTATGTATGTATGTATCTTGAAACTAGGAACATATGTACAATATTGTTACCATTTGTAGTAGAGTACTTTTACCCTTAACTCCTTTCCTTTAAAAAAAATAAAATAAAATAAAAATTTCTAGCTGAGGATGGATTTGGATAAAGTCTTGGTTGACAAAATGTCGATTTAATGAGACGTATCTATTGCAAGTTGTGACCGACGTCTATATGCATGAATCATTGCAGTTGCAATGTCTTGTTTTGCCGATGGGGACAACCAGAAATCAAAAGAGAATTACAAGTATATATGTATATATATCCACGTGCATGATGACGAAGTAGTTTAGGCCTATGGAGCTCATGCCCTCCTAAACTTTATTATTTTTTCTTGTTTAACCTATATATGTACACAAAGTCCCCCTAAAGTCTTAAAGTGATAATAAAATGAAAGGTCAACAATAATATATTAATTCAATGTTCATTTCTAATAAATTAATAGAGCTATATATTTAGACATATGTAGCAAAATAAATTATCAACTAAAGAATATATCTACCCTCTTTTAAATTAGATCTTCCATCTGCCCTCATTCTTTTTCATTTTATTTTATAATAAAGATATATACACATGAAAAGGCATTGTATGTTCATTAATTTTTCGGTTTTTGACATTAACAATATTAATTCTACCAGTTGTTATTGTTATATATTATAAAAATGATATTTTCTACTTTATACACTGAAGAATCAACTTTGCTAGACCGATTGATAAATAACAAAATTTTCTTGTGTATATTCCAGCTGGGGCTATGTCAACGGATGGGAGGGGAGGGGCTTGTGTAAGAACTCATAGGTTTGAAATCTACTCATCTTTAATAAATTGAAGTTCGTAAAATTAAAAGAAAAATAATAAGAAAGTCATCCTTTTTTTTTTCTCTCTCACTTTTCCCATCAATTAAAAAACTTGACTTCGTGGTTGTCCACGTGAGTTCTCATTCGATAGGATACAAAAAACAAAAAAACAAAAAATTTCAAGCAACAAGAGGGAAAAAAAATAACGCTGATATTAAAAATATCAATTAATGTGTTTATTACATACTAGTTAAGCATACTGTTAAACTTTGAATTTGGCACATTTAAAAGGAAAAGAAAAGTTTTTGATTCTGCAAATTGGACAATAATGGGGAAATGACATTGTTGAGTTTGACAAAACATGGATTGTCGACCGATATATATGGATGAATCTGTTCATAAATCCTGCTTTTTGACATCGCTACAGATATTGTGAAAGTAAAATAGACCACTCACACACCAATTTCTGGGCATGATTTATTTTCTTTTAGATGACTAGTTCTATTTCATATAGTATAGTGCTATATTTTTCATGCACGTTTTGATAGTGTTCTAAATGATTATAGTGTTTTTGTATACATGATGATTTCGACATGTTTTGATGGTCGATATTCATGTTACACATCCTTTTATCTTTGTCTTTGGCCACTTTTGGAAAATTTTTGCCAAAGCTAGAGAAGGGAAAGCTCAATAGGAGGGATTTTTTTTTTTTTTTTTCCTTTTTCCATAAATTATTTGGTAAGTTTTGGTTTAATTTACATATTTATATGAGAAAACAATGTCAAGAGAAGAAACATTTGGTTAGTTTTCAAGGAATGAATTTTGAATCCCCATAAAACAGTGAAGAAAGTGAATATCCTTGAAAATTTTATTGGTTTCTCTCTTTTTTGTTCCTAGTAATGCTGGTTACAACAAGACACTTGCAGTGAAAGAATATTCTACGAACTGAGTGATATGTATCAATATATATATATATATATATGTACATGTGTATATATTGCAATTTATCAACGAAATCCCAATTCCAAAATCCAAATGCAGCAAATATATATGTGGGACCAATGCTCTTTCTTTTCTCAAAATTTCCTTTATCTCTTTCAAATCACCCATCTCTTTTTTTTCTTTTTTTTCTTTTCATTTGGTTATTTTTGTCAGGTTTCTGAAGATTTTTTTTTTGGTCCTTGGTAAATTTTTTTTTTTTAATGGAATGTTACTTGGTCCCTAAAAAAGGTTAGGTTTACAGATCTGCGGATGGTAATACTTTAAAAAAAGGGCACTAATTGCCTTTTTATAGTCTTTGCTTTTTTCAACATAAGCTGCAAAAAGCAGTTAAAAGCTTTAAATTGGGGGGAAAAAATAGTAGCTAATAATGTTGGTGCATTATTGATTCTCACATGTTGAATTTACAGCAAAAATAAGACAAACACTACTTGCATAATATGTAGAAAATATTTGATCGTCTTTTCTCTCAAAATCCCGATGTTCATTGATTAATGTTAACTGAGTATACGTGCGTGTATGCATACATATAATTCGAATATATTCACAATAGGGCATTTTCTAGTTTTTTTTTTACTAAAAACAGAAACAAATTTGTATTATCTTATCCCATATCCCCATCATTCATTAAATATCAAATTCCAGGACCTTAAAAAAAAAAAAAAAAAAAAAAATCTTACTCGCTCCATTCTACTCAAAGAATTTACATTTTTACTTTTACCATCATAAATTCTAATGCTGCACAGTTCATTAACTAGACACGGTTTTCAAAAATGTTATGCAGTATCCAATCTTAAACTCATTTTGAGAGGTAAAACGAAAGATTTAATTAAGCTATGCTTAAATGTCATAAAGTAATTTAGAGTAATCTAGTTGAAATGACATTATGGTCCCTCTCAATGACATGGTATTCATTGATTGGTAATTCACCATTAATAGGATACATACCTACTTCGCAAACTTAATATTATTACAAAAAAGTAAACTAATGATCGAGTTTATTATATATCAAAGAGAAAAAAGAAAAAAGTTCTGCATCAATGTCAATCATGTACATAAACAGGCCGACACCGACCTACCAAAATCAGATTATAGATCTGAACTACTAGTCGTGAAATATGAGGTAAATACCTAATTAGTTAGTAATTATCTATAGAATATAAGTATCAATACTAATATATATATATATATATATAGATATACACATACACTCGAGTCCTCAATCATGATAGCTGATCAACATAAAAAAGTTTGTCAGCCACAATTTATTAAATATAAAACATTTTTCTTGCCTATATCTATTTGTGCACTCTCATTTTATATATCTTAGTTGATTACAACTACTTACAAAATAGACGATGAATTCTCTAAGCTAGGATGTAATGGAGGACGTAATTCGATTAATTAGTATTAGGGCCGACGATTTGGTCATAATGAAAATGATATTATATCGTTTAATATCTACAATATGGAATATATACAAGTTGATGATATATTTTATATTTATATGTGTATATATCTTGATGAAAAAATAAATATTTTCTAGTTGTTGGAGGACGGTTTGGAGTTTATCATTAGGAAGGAATCAAATGGCTTATCTCGGCAATTAAATAACAACTAGCTTCCCTTTTGTCCTAAATATCACTTTCAAGAAAAAAAAAAAAAAGCACCACAATAAAGAAACAAACGTCGACATACTTTACTTAGAAATTATGCATGCCTAAACGGGCCTAAACTATATAATCAAGCATAGAAAGTTGATTGCCCCTAACCTATATGTGGAATAAATTAATAAAAGAAATGTTACATAAATGAATGAACTTTTAAGATGCTATTTTCTTTTTGAGTGGTTATATTTGTCCTTATCAAATTTATAGTTCTTAGCAATTATTCTTCCCTTGATAATGAAGTTTTGAAGATTCTATCGTTTTTCAATTATTCTTCGTATAATGTGTACCAAATATAGACTAACAATAATTTTATACTTGATTTTAGAGTTTAAATTCTCCTATCTTAAATTTAAAAAAACTTAAATCTTTGTATCATACCCAATTTAAACATTTCATACTCTACTCTTATTTTAATTTTGATTTGCTTTGTAGAAATAAATTATAAAGAGCATTGCAAGGGACACATACTCTAATATTATTTTTGAATATCAATTCACGTGATGATAGGTTTTTAATTTTATTGATAGATACAATCTTTAAATTATAGGTGATTTGACAATATTTTAAACACTGTGAAAAAATAAAAAATAAAAAAATAACAACTCACATATTACGTTTTGTTATTCAAAAATTGATATTAGAATTGACACTCATAACATTATTCAAATATATATATATATATATATATATGACATTATGGTGTGTTTGGATCACACACTCACTTGATATGGTATTCCAATACAATGGAATATGCATTTGGTTCATCATATATTGTATTTCAATACAACTTTATTTGAATACCTCAAAACAATGTTCATCTATTCCTTTTTTTTTTTTTTTTTTTTAAGTCTACTCCAATCACAAATTATATATTCTCTCTCTTACAAATACACACTATATAGCAAGAAACAATTCTAAAAAAAAATTAAGAACAAAATGTTCGAACACAACAATTAAGAATTCAAAGATCCTCTCAACTTCTTCCCCAGAAAACAACTAAATCAGCAAATGGGTATGCTCAAAATCCATCACAAAACCAAAATATCTCAATAACGAAGTTACTGACCTGTAAAGGATTGATTCGACGTTACGAATTTTAGACTTTAACAAGCCAGACAATAAAGTTAAATGTATTCATAAATTTAGATGCAACAATAATCCTATTGTTACTGTTTCAAAAACACGTTTCCGATAAAGTTATTTGTGAAAACGATTTTAAAATAACGTTTGTTTTTACAAAGTTAAAAAATTTAAACGACGACAAAAAAAAAAAAAAAAAAAAAATCATACTTTGTAAATGAATGAGAAAATGAAATAAAATTATTTTTCATTTTTTTGTTTTCATCTCATTAAGTTTGTACATCTAATAAATATTTTCAAACACATATATACATATAATTTGAACTTTTTTTGTCTCAAATTAGCCAATCTTTCAAGAAATCAATACAATAAAATACAATTCTAAAAGTATCTTAACGACATTATGCTTTCCGGTCAACTAAGACGATGTTATCCTTATCTAGCTAGGCCGAGGTACAACAGCTTACCATGAACAAAGTTGGGACGTAATACGATTGAATGCTTTTTAATAATAATGTTGAACTGTTCGTCATAAGGGAATACATATTTATATATATATATATATTTATTTATATATCACATATGAATGTGTAAACGTAATGTATAATATAAATATTGTGTATATATATATATATATAAACGTGTAAACGTAATGTATAATATAAATATTGTGTATATATATATATATATATAAACGTGGACGGTACAAGTTGATTTTATTGATCTGCAGAGACCAAGGGAAGAGAGACTGGGGGGGCTTAATCCCCGCCTCAACTTTTGATTTTTTTAAAGATAGCCCAAGATTTTAATTAAATTTTCATAGTAGTCCCTCTTAAAAATAAAAATTTGCTCATAATAACCATATTATTATTAATGATATTGTGAGTAGCCCCCTTTAAGAAAAAGTTATGGCTTCAGCACTATTGATTTAGTAATAATATTTTTTCTTGTTAAATGACCGTCTAGACTTCAGAGCTTTTCATTAGAAGATTGCTAATTATGCCAATCAACAACTAGCTTTCCTTTGTTCAAAATATCACTTTCACAGAACCCCATGATTAGAAACTAGGGATTGCCTTAATTAATGGGATTAAATTAGATAATCAAAAAATGCAAGTTGATTACCTATCCTAACAAGGAAAAAGACTATAGTAAAACGTTTTCAGCCGGTCCTAGGAAACGAGAAAGAGAAAAAATGAGATAGTATGTCGGCCGGAGTTCTGGGACCGCCCCTGGGCGGGTTGGTGGACCTCCGATCTTGAAAATTGGTCACGGAGCTCGTATCGTTGTGGGTTATTTTTTTATTTTTTATTTTTTTTTATGGCGGTGGCTGTGTTTGGTGGGATGGCTTCATTGGAGTGGATATGAAGTCATTTAGAGGATGGTTTCCAGACGGTTTAGAGGTGTTTTGTGACGCTTTTCCTATCTGGTGGTTGTACTCTTTCGGGGTCTTGTTCCGAATGGTGGTGGGCTTCTTGTGGAGGTGTTGGTTCCGGCTTCGGACGTTGATGGTGGTAGTGCATGTGTTTCATGTTCTAATGTTTGAGGGCATCTCATCGGCTTCGTCGCTTGTCCCCCAAAGCGTTCCTCCTACTCTAATGGCTCTCTTGTCCATTGCACGTTCATTGAAGGCTTGCAACGGTCGTGCTTTAAGCTTTAGTTTTTTATTTTTTTATTTTTTATGTTTTAGTCTAATAAAGGCGTTGATATTTCAGCCATATAGTTTTAGTATTTTCATTGTAATAATGGAGGTGGTTCTTTCACCGTTTGAGTTTATTTTTGGTCCACCGAGTTAGAAGTTCCGTTAGTTATGAGTCTTAGCGGAGATATTTGTGGCCTTGGTACTACACGTTACATGCTCGTAATGAATCAAAAGCTTCCATCGATTATAGTGCTTTCAAAAAGAGCCTTATGTGTGCTCAAATTGATATGTCGAAGAATTTTCCTGATATCGGGTCTCGTTTTGCATTGTTTTCCATGTGCTTCATCAGAATTTACTGATGGAACCGATTTTAAACGAGTGTTTTGTATTGTATACCACAAGGTCATCTACATTATATTTGGTATTTGTAAGACTATTTAGTTGACTGAAATTTTACCATTAAAAAATAAAAAATAAAAAAACTTTAACTAGTCAACGTATATTTATAAGAAGGTAGCTCAAGATAAGAGAAAAATAGCCACATCGCAATGGGTTTTGCCCACCAAATAATTTAATGCATGACCAAATTTAAATGATTTTATACAAATAACTAGTAAATAAATCATTTTTTTTCCCTGTAAGCATTTTTCTATTCAGTCATATTTTTATACTCCTGAATTATTAGCATTGTAATGGTTTAACAAAATGAAAACCTAACACACGACAATACTAAAAAAAGATAAAAGAATGTAATTACAAGAGTTTAGCCCAAAATCTCATACTATAATACTATATTAGTTTATCAATCCATCTAAAAAGTTTAAGCGCCAATAATAGCTATACATTTTTAAAAAGATCTTTGAAATTTTATTGTTACTCACATAGCCTAGCAACAAATTCATAAAGGAGTTCCCTATAAAATAGAGTTGAATCCTACAACCTCAATTTAATTTCAAAATGAAAAATATATATATATATATATATATCCCTGAAAATTTTTTATTTTTATTTTTTAATATTTTTGGTGATGATAATGTTGTCTCCCAGTTGTAGAAGTCCGCGTCATATGCGGATAGGAAACTATATTAAATAGCAATTTATTATAAATATGCTATTTATTACAATTACGTATTGTAATTAAGAATGTTATTTACCATATTCTGTTGTAAAAGATTGCGTTGTTTTTTTTTTTAGCCTATTTACTATAAACATTTTTAGGAGAAAGGAGTAAACAGCAGCTTTTAGTAAATAACTGAAGTAAAAAGTATGTTTTTAAAATATTTAGCGAAAACAACAGCAAATAGCAAGTTTATATAAACAACAGTAACCAGTGAATTTACTATGTAAATAATTTTGTTAGAAGAAAATTTGCTGATTATCTCGTAAATTAATTATTTACCTAATAAATTTGTTATTTACTATAAATAAATTAAAAACCTGCCATTTTTACTTCATTTATTTATTAAAAACTTATATTATTCCAATCTTCGATATTTATAAAACTGGTTATCTACTTCTACTATTATTATTAACTGAAAAAAAAAAAAAAAAAAAAAAAAAAACTACTTCAACTATCTACTGTGAATGTAAATATGTACGTCTTTCTCGGTAGACCGATGAGATACAGTTTACCCAAGGCCCAAATTAATAGGTCCATCTTCTTGAGCTACAATTAGCCCAGTCCAGGAAAAGCCCAAGCCTGTTTGGGTCCTCTTTAGGCCCATTTTCATGGGCTCCAACACCAGCCCAGTCAGACACTCTCATATCCTGTTCTTCGCTTTCTTTGAAAATGGCGACGCTCTAAACCCTCTTAGAACCCTATCAATTTCATCTCCAAATCACAGAAAAATCCCCCATTTCTCTTCCATTTCCGAGCTCAAATCCTCTCTCTCCAATGGCTCTCTCGAAGCCAAACACATTCTTCATAACCCACCTCAAAACCCTAGCCAAACCCCCCCACCGCTGCCAACTCCCTCTCCCTCTCCGTCATCCTCCTCCGCCGCCGTCGTTCGTCTCCCTCCGCCTCCTCTCCTTCGCCACGCCAGAAGATGCCGCCGCCGAGCGCCGCCGCCGCAAGCGCCGCCTCCGCATCGAGCCGCCTCTCTCCTCCCTCCACCGCACCCGACAACAACAGCAACAGCAATCTCCATCAACTCAGCCCCAGAAGCCCCACCAGAACCCCAACGCTCCGAAGCTTCCCGAACACGTATCGGCCCTAACAGGTAACCGCCTCAACCTCCACAACAAGATTCTCACTTTGATCCGCGAGAATGATCTAGAAGAAGCAGCTCTCTACACTCGTCACTCCATTTACTCCAATTGTCGACCAACCATTTTTACTGTCAATTCCGTGCTCAATGCTCTGCTCCGGCAATCGAAATACTCCGATCTCCTTTCGCTTCATCGGTTCATAACCCAAGCCGGTGTTGCCCCGAATATTATAACTCATAATCTAGTGTTTCAGACGTATTTGGATTGTCGAAAACCCGATACCGCCATGGAACATTACAAGCAGTTGATAAATGACGCTCCTTTTAACCCTAGTCCGACTACTTATAGGATTTTGGTTAAAGGGTTGGTTGATAATGGTAGATTGGAGAGGGCTTTGGAGTTGAAGGACGAAATGAGCGAGAAAGGATTCGCGCCCGATCCGTTTGTTTACCATTACTTGATGGTGGGTTGCGTGAGGAATTCGAATGCCGACGGGGTTTTCGAGTTGTATGAGGAGTTGAAAGAGAAGTTGGGAGGGTTTGTGGAGGATGGGGTTGTGTATGGGAGCTTGATGAAAGGGTATTTCTTGAAGGGGATGGAGAAGGAGGCCATGGAGTGTTATGAGGAGGCCGTGGGGGAGAATTCAAGAGTGAAGCTGAGCGCCGTGGCGTATAATTCCGTGCTGGATGCGTTGAGTAAGAACGGGAAGTTGGATGAGGCCTTGAAGCTGTTTGATAGGATGACAAAGGAGCATAACCCGCCTAGGCGTTTGGCGGTGAATTTGGGTAGCTTTAATGTGATAGCTGAAGGTTATTGTGGTCAAGAAAGGTTTGGGGATGCTATTGAGGTGTTCAGAAAGATGGGTGATTACAGGTGTAGTCCGGATACCTTATCCTTCAACGTTTTGATTGAGCAGTTATGCAACAATGGGATGTTGAGTGAAGCCGAGGAGCTTTATGGGGAAATGGGAGAGAAGGAAGTGAATCCGGATGAGTTCACGTTTGGTTTGTTGATGGATACTTGTTTTAAGGAGAACAGGCCTGATAATGCTGCCGCGTATTTCAGGAAAATGGTTGATTCAAAGTTGAGGCCTAGTTTAGCCGTCTACAATAGGTTGGTTGATGGTTTGGTTAAGGTTGGGAAGGTTGACGAAGCAAAATCGTTTTTTGATCTGATGGTGAAGAAATTGAAGATGGACATTGCGAGCTATGAGTTTATAATGAAGGCGTTGAGCGAGTTAGGGAAACTGGATGAGGTACTTAATGTGGTCGACACATTGCTGGATGATGATGGAGTTGAGTTTACCGAGGAGTTGCAGGAGTTTGTTAAAGGCGAGCTCAGAAAGGAAGGGAGAGAGGACGATTTGGCAAAGCTTATTGAAGGGAAGGAAAGACAGAAAGCTGAAGCAAAGGCGAAGGAAGCAGAAGCAGCTGAAGCGGCAAAGAGAAGTGCAAGGGCTGCCGTGTCCTCTTTACTTCCTTCTAAGTTGTTTGGAAATAGGGAATCCGAGTCTGATTCTGCAGATGCGAACGGAAATCCAAGTGCTGTAGAAGCTTCTCCCGTGGAATCATCTTCTTCTTTAGAATCGGATAAGGTAAAGATTAAAGGCAAGACTTCCGCTGACACAGAGGCCAGAACTGATGGTACAACCAGCCAAGTAACGGCATGAGCTTAATATTTCTGTGCGACAACTACCGTGACAGGTTCGCTCACTGGTATTGAATCTTCCTGTAGAAGAAGCAAGAATTTCGGAGTTACTAATCATATTTGTTTTTTTCAGACAACAATTCTCGTACAGTTGTACCTCATAGACTATATCAGTTCCCTTGTTTGGGAACAATTCGTATAATTCAGTGGATCAGCATCGTGATATTATTATTTCTCTTGTTTGATATAAATCCAAATTACGGCGCCGATTGGCTAACTTGCTTCGAACATCAAGAACCCATCAATTCGATGTTTTACTATGTGATGCCTTGTATTTTCCTTGTGATTCTGTGAAAGAATTCAATGCACTCATTTGGATCGAATGTTTGAACCAGAATTTTGGATTTAATTTTTGTAAAAGAAAACACCAAAAGAAAAAACAAAAGGTTTGAATTGTGAATTCAAATCAATAATCCAAACAGAATTTGGATATTAACATCTTTATCATACGACTTAAGATTGATCTGTCGTGAATATGTGATGGGTCACAGAAAAAAAATGATTAAAAAGATTGCCACTATTCACGGTGACTATATATAAGAAGATGGCTCAACTTTATGAAAGTTTCATCTTCATGAAAGTTTCATCTTCATCGAAATGCGAGGATAAAAGACAAAAAGTCAACAAAGAGACTGTGTGAGCTTCTAGTCTTAAATGAAAAGCATGGTAGTTCGTTAGGTTTACCTAACAAATGATGAAGGAAGAAAGCCTGCTTATCATACAATTTATTTAAATATGAAGACTTCCAAGCCTCAACAGTTTCGTTCTTTGTCGCTACAATCCAGAAGAAGAAGGAAAAAAAGAAGAGAGAGCTAAGAAAAGAAGTATACAGCACACACAGCAGTGTTCTTGACACACAAACTGTAAAAATGGCTTCAAAAATCATATTCGTCTCAGCTGCACAGATTTGGTATGCACACCCCAGTATCAGAATTCTGTTGTTCTTTCCATATTCTGCCTGTAACCCTTAGCTTCAGCTCCTTCCTATCACCGCCCGAGAAGAAGAGTGCCATATTTCGCTGGATAATAAGACCATCATGGCTATCTCTCACCTTTCGGTGGCTATCACGGATACTCCGTGGGGTGCCCTCCCATATCAGTTTCCTGCCATTTCCTCCGACCTCTAGGCTATAGCTGTAGTTCCGAGCTTCATTCTCATCGCCCATGAACCGTAGAAATGCCATGTAAACAGGAGCCATTCCAAGCTGAAAGGCTTCAAAATGTAGGCAAAAGTATTGACCAAAACAATGGAAAACCTAACAGAGAAAAAACACAGGTGAACCCACAGATTCAGGTTAAAATATCGAGAAAGGAAGTTTGTAAACCAGGCTAAAATTGATCCTGCCACATCTTCTAATAGGCTACTAGCCGTCAAGGGGATGAGCTATCTCAAATAAATGCAAACCTTCTAGTAGCAACGAAATAACTCACTACTTCTCCAACAAAATAGACAAATTAATATTTAGGAAAACCAACAGAAATAGTTATCTACCATCTTGGTTAAGAAATTAGCCATGTTCTATACTACATTCCTTGCGTCTGAACCAAGATGTTATGTGCTGCCGAAAGCAAAAGATAAAGGATAAAGAGAAATGATTTCATTTCAGCCTATATACATATATAATTATATATAATGTATTTATGTACGTTAGCAATAAGTTAAGGTTTATGGTTGTGAGCCTGCATAAGTAATGACGATCATGTCGATGACCACAAGTAGGAAAGAAAGGGACCCAGAATAAGAACTTCATTCATATGAAAAGAAGTATTGACTTTTGTTACTTGGAAAAATGAAGAGGTTTACATCAGATCGCTTACGTGCCTATGTAAACTGAGAACTTGTACAAATAATGCATTTTCCTTTTTCAAAAACTTGGACAATGCACTTTTAGAAAACATGAAAAACACGCTTTCAGCTGGTCCACCTGAAAATCTCCTTTTTGGCGGGGCAATCCAGAATCCTTATCTATCTATACGCATAACCGAATTGATGAGAACTTACTGCAATCAAGACTCCATAGATAGATGGTATGGACCATAACCAGACTAGGCGTATATGTATAAAATAATGTAGCTTTCAGCAGAATATCCAATCAAGACTCAAAATGCAAATATCAAGACTTACCGTGAGCATCCAAGTGGCATTCTCTACTTCCCGGGGATTAGACTTGACATAGCGATGGTTGAATGTGCAACCTGAATGCATATCTACCTTGTGATCATCTCTCAGATGAGCAACCAGGAAAGGGATATCCCCAACATGAGAGCACTCCGACCCGGCATATGGGCAGTTGTACGGTCTGAAGTTGCAAACTGACTCATGCTTAAGTTTGCTGTAGTAGGGAAATATTTCTGGGCATCCAAGGTTGTAATACTTGCAAGGCAATTCAAGTGACTCGGCAACCTTCTCAAGGGCTAAGCACCTGATATCCCCAAGTTCCTGCCTACAAGTGGGACAACGGTTGTGTACCCTTGTTTTACAGGTGGAGCACAGGGTGTGTCCATTGTGGCACTGCAAAGATAGTCACTTTATTACAAAAGAGAGAAGAAAAAAAATTACTTTTACAAGCACGTTGTGGATCTGACATAAAATTAACTTTTTCGTAACAAAATGTTGCACATAATTTTCTGACGCCAGCACATGCAGTGTTCATACACCCAATCAAATGGGCAACCTAGATTCCACAATCTGACCCCGATCCAAGACACAATACTATGAAGAAAGAGATCAAACACAGGTTGAGGAAAACGATAATGTCTAAAAATGGAAAACGTTAAAAGCAGTACAAACAGAAGTTGAGGAAAACAACTTAAGACTCCAAGTTTAATAATTTCCAAATTTAATAATCCTATTTTAAGTTCCTTGGTGCTAACGTAAAAACATGGAATTTCAGGTCTTACTACCAGAACTTAGCAGTGTTCTTGATAAAGAGCAGAGAAACAAATTTCTCTGACTGACCCAAGTGAAAGTTTTCACATTGCAACCACTGAAAAGAAAATGATTTATTTGCAAGATAAGATTTTTCCCCCCCTTTCAATCATTCAATTGATTCATTCCAGGCCCAGATTAGATCCATGAATTATTGAACATTTATCACTCATAAAAATCCCAACTTAAACACTAATCACAACAATACCCACCAATCTTCCATTCTCAACCAAGTTTCACAAAGGAACTCAAAAACCCAAATTGGAAACTGAAAACCCCAAATGTAAAAAAAAATTCACAAAATTTCTCAAAGCCCATTTCCGAAACCCACAAAAATCTCGAAAGAAGCAAAGAAACAAAATCGGCAAACAACCAAACCTGGTGGATTGGGGGATACATGGAGTTGGTGCAGACGGGGCATTCGAGCAATTCGTGGACGCTGGTGGCGGGAGCAATGGCGGTGGGACCGGAGATGGCGGAATTGTTGGTGGCATTGCTCCGAGGCTTTGAAGAAGAGAAATCGGAGTGGTGTTGATGAGGATGGGGATGGGGATGGGGATGGGGATGGGGATGCAGAGTGTTATGGTGTTGATGGATCTCATCCTCGTCCAGACCATCAGAGTATGACACACATTCAATGCTATCAGCGTCCATTTCCTCTCTCGCAAAATTTCAAAAAATAAAAAATCTTGATCGAATTCCCAAACCAAATCCCCAATATTGGGGATTTATTTAGGGTTTCGCTCTTCTTTTCTCAGCTTTTTCTCGAAGTTTCCCACTTCTTCCGTTGAGCAGAGAAATTGATTCGGGAAAAAAGGAAAAGACGCGGGGGAAGGGGAGATGGTTCGATCGGATTACCAGGAACCAAACAATCCCCTCTCTCTCTCTCTCTCTCTCTCCACAAAGAAAGAGGTTCTTTTCTTGGCTCCTTGCTCTCTCTCTCCTCTGTTTTCTCTCTCTTTTTCTTTCTTTCTCTCTCTCTCTCTTTCTCCTCGAATGTGCAAATTGCGAAGGAGAGAGAGAGAGAGATAAGGATGACCGTTGATCTGAGTTTTCGATTGGAATAGGATTGACATCGGACGGTTAAAAGGCTTCCATTATTTATTTAATCTGGTTTTTGTTACGATTATAAACTTCCTTTTCCTTCCTTTCTTTCTTTTCTTCTCTTTTTTTTTTTTTTTTTTTTCCTTGAAATTTCCTTTTCTTTTGTAAACGAGAAAGAAGTTTTTCTATAGGGGAGACAAATTAAAATTCTTCCTAAATTAGTAGAAAAGAAGACAGGATTATGTAAAAAAGGGAACATATAATTTATTGTTGTGACCAAACGAAGTTTAAAATAAATAATAATAATAATAATAATAATAATAGTATGAGATAGTGGAGCTTGAGTTTGGAAGGCAACATATTCGATCCCAAATTACATAAATATAACTATGTAACCTTTCACGTAAAGAGAGGGGAAAATAATACTAGCACTGTTAGTCTATAAACTTTGTTAAAAATAAAAATTTAAAGACCAAATAACAACAAAATAATTTTTTAATTTAAAAATAGTTCAATTTCAATTCTACATCTATTAAGAGAGTCAAATATAAAATTACGTTTGATTTATGTCTTCAATCACGTACGTATAATTCAAGGATTAAAAGAGTTAATAATTCTTTTGAGAAAAAGAACAACAACAACGATTCCCACACCTCATTCCATCAGACAAGTGGTTCATACCCCAAGTATCTGGAGTATATTTTCCACCGCCTAATTCTTGTCTTGTTACTTATCCAATTCTAAATCTTGTTTGCTTTTCTGGGGAAAAAGAAAAGAAAAGAAAATGTCTTCTCTGGTAATATGTTTCGATAACCCCAAAAAAAAAAAAAAAAAAGTTTATCAGGGGAAAAAGTTGAACAAAAAACCGATTCACCTACTTACATAGTGCTACGAAAAGGAAAATAAAAATGTGTAAAGGAAAAGCACAAACTAGATTCATTACGGCAACACTCAAAGTATTTGAGAATATTTATATCGTATTTCTTTTCATCTATTCCAATTTAAATGTTGTTAAAAATTAAAAAACATTATTAAGTAATTTGTTTCCATCGTTACTAAAATACTAACCCATTATGAAATGTGTACGTTGAGAATTCCAGACAAGTATTTTGTTTACATGGTGATTTTCATTTTTATTTACCTTAGTATGGAAATTTAAATAATATACATGAAATCAAACATTAAATTACCTTCAAATTATACAAACAACCACTTTTGATTCAAAGTAAATATTAAGGAATGGTTTAAAACGTTAAACTCTGGGCAAATTTCACAAAATTTTCTACCGGGTTCCGAGTATATAACTGTGTTAATCAAACAAAGTGAATGATGCCAGATCACCAAACTTTCACGTGAATCATTTTTAACTCATCAAGTGTATATTGAGCTGTTTCAATATGGTAGCTCCTAATTTTAAAAAACACTTATCACATAAGTTGGCCTACCTATATAATATATATATATATATATTTATATATATATATATATATATATAGGTACACATTCATCTTTTCGGTATTTAAAAAAAACAAAAACAAAAACAAACAAACATTATTATCTTCAGCAGTTAACAGATAATGGATTATAAAGCTTCGAGATCAACAGAATATTGACAGATTTTAAACATAACAAAGACTCGAATTCATGATATGATAAAAATGAAAACTCCAGAAAAAGATCTAATCGACTACTATGTTACCACCGATATAAAGGTACAAATTCTTGACCATTGTGCTTTTTTTTTTTTTTTTTTTTTTTTTGCAGCACAGTTAAATCACTATTTGTTCCTTTGCATTTAAGCCATACCCACATAAATCAATAGCAAGAGGACTGCAATGATAATCAGAATTATCAGGTGTAATTGCTAAGCTAGCTTATTATTATTATTATTGTTACTCTTATTTTAACCACAAAAAGGATATACTAATGTGACACGTGTTTGGTTTTGCTCTACATGATTACAGTGGCTTTTTCTTTCATTATTTTTATTTATTATTTTTTTGGGGGGGAGATAACAGTGGATAAGGCTTGCAAAACACGGAGAGAGAGAGAGAGAGAGAAAAAAAAAGCAATTAAGAAAAAAAACCCTCCAAAAAGAAGCTGTTATTCTTCATCCTTACTGTTGTTTTTTAAGGATATGAAGAGTGAAAAAATTAAAGAGCCTTAAAAATGACTTCAAATTCCAGTCTGTTTTCGATGGTTTTGAGTGTCCATTTTTTGTCTTTTCCTTTGTAATGTTCAATTGTAAACCTGTCTGATACATCATCATCTGGGAATGAAGCCAAAACATTATGGGGCATTGTATAAATACAATGTATATTACATCAAATAAATATAAAAGTCTATTATGTACAACTACAGGCATGAGTAAACAAATAAATAACGTAAAAGATTACATGCTGGCAACAACAGAAGGCAGCTCCCGTTCCGCTTCAGGTTCGGCATCGGACTGTGCAACAGAAATACAAAATCAATCTATAAATGTTCGAAGCTACTTATCCGAAAGTCGAGATTTACTTGGAAACAGAAAGATTAAAAACCCGGTAATAGTAGTAGTACTAATTCCAACACTTACCTCAGAATCCTTTAAATTATGTTCTGAAAGATATCTATCAAATGTGCCTTCTCCGTAAAGGATTTTAGCGCCAAGAGAAGGGCCTTCCGATCCAATAGACTCTTCATCAACCACGACGGCATCGATTTTGTTGTCGGCGGTTCTTTCATCAGGTATCTGAAAAAAGCATTTTATGCACAGGAGAGTTAGATCTATAAGAATGACATCTTTTAGAATCTTTTAGGTTAGGGAGTCGGAAGAGAAAAAATGGCACACCTCATACATAGCATCCATCAATATATTCTCTAGAATAGACCTTAAGCCACGGGCACCAGTGTTCTTGGATATTGCTTTCCTGGCAACTAATCTTAAGGCACCTTCTGTGAAATGCAGCTTGACCTACAAGAATCAGAGTCGCAGACCAAGAAAGCCCGGGAAAGAATGAGAAGTGAAAGAAGAAACCTGACTAAGAAATGCTACAATTGAAAACATATGAATTGTAAGAAAAATGGATGACCTTGGAACTTTTAAGTTAGAGATGTGGGACTGAAGAGAATTACTTACACCGTTCATCCGGAACATTTTCTTGTATTGCTTCCCCAAGGCGTTTTTAGGCTCTGTCAGAACCTGTAAAACAGCTTTGCTATAAGAACACATACGAAACTGAACTGAGGACTTACAGAATTAATACTAGGCTGGAAGTCACTCTAAAACGACGTTCCTTGGACACAAAATTGTTTCTCAAACTGCAAAACAAATGGAGTATTCACCTGGACGAGTTGACTTTCTGTTAGAGCTGTCAAACTGACAAGGACAGGAAACCGCCCAACAAATTCGGGTATCAAACCGTATGCAATGAGATCACTGCTTTCAACCTGCCACAAATGATAATCCAAGGCATTCATTACTTATAATTTCTTGGGAAAGAAGGATGAAAAAAAAAAAGAGCTACAAATTACCATCTATTTTATCAACAATGGTGTAAATACTTACAGTCTCCAACAAAGATGAAGTAATTGCGGCATCTGTAACACCACCAGACCGCATGTTTGCACGTACTGGGGCACCAAATCCAATAGAAGAATCTTGACGTCTAAAAGAAGTGAAACAACTTTCAAGTTATAGAGGTCAGAGAGAGAGAGAGAGAGGCAAAGAAAATGATAAAATCAATGACAGGGATAACCTTTCTGAAATCGTTTTCTCCAAGTCAACAAAAGCACCTCCGCAAATGAAGAGAATATCCTTCGTGTCAATCTATAAGGAAAACAAGAAAATAATTTAAACTCTGTACACATGAAGCATCAAGCACTAGCAAGCCTCAACTAACAGCAAAATTAATTTATGTTCAATGTGAGCAGATCTTCATGATTCACAAGTAAGACCAAGAAAATTCGATCTTCAGGTATGTCAAAATATCATATTAAATAACAGGAATGGATACAGTATAAATCAGTGTACATCTACCTGAATATTTTCACCTCGAGGGTGTTTCCGTGCTCCCTTCTCAGGAACATTAACTACCTACATTTACAAAGAATTGCATTGATCAGAATGGAGTGACAGACTATTCATTCGACCAAATCTGAATACAGAATCCATAGTAGTTGATCTAAGCATCTAATAGAAGATCATATTAGCCAAAGAGGGGGCCAATTGTTTGAGGCCACCTCAAGTACAGTACGCCTACCACTTGTTTGTTTCAATAACATTACAACCAACAAATTTCATGTTGTAACTTGTAATTCATTTTGGTTCTAGTAAACGAACACTTACCGTTCCTTCCAGCATCTTTAGTAATGCTTGTTGAACACCCTCCCCTGAAACATCTCTACTAATGTTGAGGCTTTCAGCCTGTAAAGCAGAAAAGTAGAAATCTAGCAAATTAATCGAAAGCGGCACGCACTCTTCTCCATGGATAGAGAAGGGGCAAGGGCTAAATAGACAGTTCTAGAAATAGGTATTTGAAGGGGAAAAAAAATGGGAACCTTCTTGGTAATTTTGTCAACTTCGTCAATATAAACAATGCCTTGCTGTGCAGCAGCCACATTATAGTCAGCAGCCTGTGATATAGATGCAAATATTAAAACAGAAACTAAGATTATTGATCATAGGAAGTGCTTGTTCATACTAACTCACATTTCAAAAGGTTAACAAATATTCAGGATAGATCAAGTATTTATGCATAAGGGGGATGAGAATATCAAGTACAATCACGTTATGAAGTTTGTAAAACTTCTAACTAAACAAGGCTTGGAGAAGTATACCATTAGGAGTTTGTATAGTATAGACTCCACATCTTCCCCCACATATCCTGCCTGCACAAAACCAATACAGAAAAGGGTAATCAGTACAATGTAAAAATTTGAGCTACATATGTAAGACAAACTGATCATCAACTTGCCTGAGTCAGTGTTGTTGAATCGGCAATTACAAAGGGCACATTCACATACCGCGCCAAGGTTTTGGCAAGTAATGTCTTCCCTGTCCTTGAAACGGCATTAAGGGAGAAGAAGTGAGAGGAGTTACTAAAAGGAGCAAGAAAATTATCAAGCAAGGAAACATATAAAAACTATAATATTGACTTTGATCTTTTGAAAACTTGAAAGGGAGAACAGCTTATCAATAAGACTGCCTAGAACTCGGAATAGAGTGAAAATCTGGCATAAATTATTTATTAGCGTAATAATATTGTAAAGTTATAATGAATAGAACATTATGCAAAAATTCAAATCAAGGACATTACAAAGTTACCTGAGCCTGTTGGTCCCATCAGGAGAATGTTACTTTTCTCAAGTTCTACTCTATTATCATCAACTGAACCAGCTTTTTGGTTACCAGACTCTTCTGTGGACCTAACTTCCCCAACAATGGTAAACAAATAAAAACCACAATTATCTCCTAAGAAGCAGAAGAAAGTACATAGATTAAGTACACTTAACTTATTAGCATAGTGAGAACATTGAACTGACCACTTATGTAGCACCTCGTGATAAATCCTCTTATAATGATTGTAAACCGCCACAGAAAGTACCTGAACAAGGAAGACCAATCATCCACACAACATAAACAACAATTCATCATAGTGTTGAGTATGTGGAGCCTAATTATTGCCGTGACAAAGTGCAGATTGAACTTTGCAATATGGGGGTTGTAAAGATGGGCAGTAGGCCCCTACCCACCGTGCAACAGCTAAAAATATACGTAGTTCTCGCAGTCAGGGTGAACCACTTATTGCTCTTGGTAATAAAGGATAATGTGTCTAATTGATACGCATCTAAATTCAATCTTTTTTCCAATTTCTCAAGCATAATCTTCATCATTAAGATAAATTACAAGGAAAAGAAACATTAAAAAAACCATCCCAAAAAGCCACTTTCTTCTTATGAACAATTTCACATATTTTACCCAACATTGAAAACTACATTTCTAATTGCATTATCTCCATAAATGGGAAGTAAAAAATTGACACTAACTAAACCACACACAGTATAAAAAGTTCACCTTTTTGGCCCTCTCTTGCCCAATCACAAACTTGTCAAGCCCTTTGCAAATTTCCTTCGGCGTTGGGAAACTACTCCCCAAATTGGATCCTCCCCAGCAACCGTCCTTCGAATTCGACCCGAATCCACCACCAGAACCCGAATTCGAACCACCGCCTCCTCCTCCTCCTCCTCCTCCGCCGCCACCTCCGCGGACCAAATTCGTTATCGGACCTTGCCGGACGACGATCCCATCGCCGGACCAGACCTCCGGCGGGTCCCCATACGAGCTAAAGACACCATTTTGCTCCTTAATTCCCGATTTCTCGGCCCAATTCCCGCCATTGGAGAGCAGGGAGCCCTTGTCGACGAAGTCGCCGCGGAGAGAGACGGGCTTGAAGGAGGTGAAACTGTAGGGAGTGTGGGCGAAGAGGTCGTCGCCTTTGGTGCGGTTCGTGCAGTGAGAACTCGCCATCGTCCGACCTGGGCTGGAGAGGAAGTACCTGAATTGGGACACCGCGAACGACGCCGTTTCCTTGGAGGGCTTCGATCTGAGCGCGGCCGCCATTGAAACAGTTGGAAGAATTTTCCCGGGAAAGGAAAGGAAAGGAAGCGAAACGAAGCGAGGTGAGTTAGGCGAGAAAAGTGGATATTTTGGAGGTCATGTAGAGGTCAAAATTGGATATTTTTGGGGAAAACTGAGTGTGAAATCGACTGGATTTGCCCTAGATTTTTATGGTACGCGAATTTTGAAGAAAATTTTTAAGATTTCGAAGAAGAAGACGACGATAAGCAGAGCTTTTCTTTTTATTTTTTATTTTTTTCAAATAAAAAATTAAAACTGAATAGTTGGAGATATTTTAGCAGAAGGTAAGACTCACGATAAGAAGTCGAGTGTTTGATTGGTTTTTTTGATGAAAAACGAAAGCAAAATATCGGCATGTCGTTTTCTTGACGAAACTTTTCTGTCGTTTACTTAGAAACGACATCTTGTATTCATTTTTAAAGTACAGAAAGACAGTTGTCGTAATAAGAAAACGACATGTCGCTTATGAAGTATTATCTTTCTTCATGTATAATCCTAATTCATAATGGAAGTTTCCATATTTCAGATAGTTTAAAATCATGTTATTTAATTTATGTAATTTTGTAAAAATATGCCCCAATTATGAAATTTTTTCTCTCCCACTTCACGAATGAATCCTTCTTTTCACAAAGGTAAATCTTTTGCCCGCTGGACAAGAGAAGAGAATAGTTGTTTATTACAATTTCTGTAACAACAACAACAATACCATTGATTTGAAAAAAAAAATAAAAAAAAATAAAAAGATAAGAATAACAATGAAAGCACTTATCTGTGAAGGTGTTACTGTACGGGTGGCAATACAAGTTAATATATTGTGTTTGTACCACTTTGCTTATTAATCCTGTTAAAACTAAAAGGATGTCAATTCAATCAAGTTCAATTTATACTTACATGCCAGAAAAATTTCAACCCAAACATAACCCGTTTATAAATCGTGTTAATTTATTAACCCACATAATCTATTTAAATTAATAATTAATACAACAATAATATAAATTTAACATAATTGTGATACTTTTAACATATTTATTGATTGATTTATATTTTCTTTTTAAAAAACAAGTGAATTTTACTTGCAAATTTTTAGTATATATAATTAGTTAGTTATGTAAACTGTGATGTTTCATCATATATAATTATAGTAACAATAATATATATAGTTAATCATGTTAATACGAATTAGACAAGTTAATTTAAACACGATCTGCTTATTAAGTGTCTTAGTCGTGTCAAGTCAACTTTGATCTAAACAAATTTATTATATATATATATATATATATAAAAGACTAAACCCTTTAATTTCGGGATGTATTTGTATGGTACTTTCGTATCAATCTTTTTGGCATTCAGATAAAGTAATACACATAGTTTTTCTCATGGTGCATATTGATCGCAAGGCCTTCGGGATTATTTGTAGTATAATTTTATATAAGAAAATTTTATTGTTCTAGATATTTTGATGATCTTGAATAATTTCTGTAATTATAATCCTTATTAATGTGAAAGCACATTTAGATTTAGCTAATATTCTCTCTATCTCCGTCTCTTTCTTTCTCAATATATCGTTTTTAAAATTGAGGTCGTCTCACAAGTTAATCACTTTTTTATACTCAAGACATCGTTCTTATATCGTTCTTAATATATTATAAATAAAAAAATGACATCATTCGTTTATCTTTATATAGTAATTTTCATATCTCGTTTGTTTTATTTCGTCTTTTATCACTCTCTTGTTGTATGTGTTTGTCATGGTTACCCAATCCATAGCAATTAGGTACAGTTTTCTTGTAAGGTCATAATGGTCCTCACTCTGTATTTAAACATATAAGAAATGCTTAAACACCTAAGAAAGTTAGTGACTGTTTATTTGGGTCTCTAATTTATTTTTACAAGTAGCAATTAGTAGGTTGGTTCTTCCACCAATTCACCAATGCTGCTTTACGTGATTTTAAAACTTGATAAAAGCAATTGTTCAGAAGTCTACATCAAAAAGGTGAAAAAAAAATCTACCTCACCCTATATAAAATGTTACGAGTACATCAATCAGTCATAATAGAAGAAGCGCATATCTACCCAAGTATACAAGGGGCAATCCTTTCCCTCTTCAAAACATTGCACACAATGGTTACTTTGTGTTAAATGGAAAATGATTCGAGTGTTATTTGAAAGATACATGATTACTTTAGATTCATTAGAAAGAATTGTAAAATTATCATAAAATTATACGTGTGATCATCGTATCTTTAAAATAGATATAGATTATAATCCAAAAAAATGTTAGTTTTTTGTAATTATGATTCTTCTCATTTTTGTACTTGTATCTTTTTATCAATACATTAAAAATGAGATATGTGTCTATTAACATTAAATATGATTTTCTTTCTTTTTCTTCCGTACTGATTTTAGCAATTTCTTCTTCAATACCAATTTGCATCCTGTTGGAACGTTAGCTTTCATAAATATATTCAACATTCAAGTACTCGTAAAGATTCATAGACTTCTAAAATGTAGATTTTAGTATAGGGATAAGAGTGAATGTAGCATCACTTACTTTAAATAACGACAACAGAAACTATAGAGAATCATTAATTTACATTTTATACAGCAAAAAATTAACCAAAAGTTTAATCTAAAGAAAGAAACCGAAGATAATATTATGCTAGATTACCAATTACCATAGAAAAAAAAAATATATATATATATCAGGTTGGCATTTATCAATGCAATCATTACCTCAACAAAATTTTAATGGATCGGATTCTCAAAAAGAACAAAAAAAGAAAAGCATGAATGTAACCCGTATAACACCGAGGATTCGGTGATCCTATTAATCTTTTCATTCTTTCCTATTTTGTTGGAAAACACAGGCTCTTCACTCTAATAAGAAAATCATAGATACAAAAAGTGTAATGTAATAATTTTAAAAGGAGCAATAAACAAGTCAAAATTTCAATTGAAGTTCATAGAGTCTTCAATACACAAAGAGACTTGGCAAATTTATTTAAAAAATAAAATAAAAGTTTCCTAAATGATGACCAAGACCCTAAGAAGAAGAGAGTAATGGATGAACCGAAACCTGGCTCTCCACATAATCAAGAACATTAAATCTATAATCTACTTGTTTAGCCTGCACGCTAACCAGTTTCTTAAGTTGCTGAGATCTCTGACTCAGGCTTTCTCCGGAGATGGCGGGGTGCTCATACAAAATTAGCTCTTTGCATTCATCGTAATAAACGAGCAATTGATCCTTCCAAATGCCGCACAACCAGGGCTCGTAGATGCGGTACGCCATACTGATTGTGAACAGCTTGGTCCAAGGCTCTTCCGTATCGCTCATCATCACCCAAAAGTCACGGTTGTGTAGCGCGACAAGCGATCCTCTCCACTTAGCGAGCCTAAACGTGTCGCTAATTTTCTTCAAAGGCGGCGCAGGTAGCTCGAAGAATTCCTCATCGCGCAAATTGAATGAAAAAATAACCTCTTTTTGTTCGTCCCGAGCATTTGTGTACCAATGCAAGGCTCCGTTCAAGGCAACCGGCGCAGTACTTGGATCGACAGGTGTGTACACAGATAGATCTCGTATCAGTTGCCTCCAAGAATTACTACTTTGGGTGAATACTTGAATTTCTATTTGTTGCTTTTCCCCAAGTTCATATCTAACCAACTTGTAGTCCTTGTTATGATCATCATATCCGAATCCCATAATCACATAATTCGGCGGGCCATCGATTCGAGGAATCAAAGTCATAGGTTTCGGAAGATACCTGAACTCTTTGGTTGTCGGGTTCCATAGAACTGTCTTCGTGCCGTCCTCGGAAACACGAGCGCAAACTAGTCCATTGCACGATCCTAGCATAGCAATTCTGCTCCGCCGATGCGGGGACTTGTTGATCTTCATGTGCGAGATGTCTAGATTTTCCATTCTCGATTCGTCGCGCAGCAACCAAGTGTAGTAGTTTTCTTTCGCCAACATTTGTTCAACTCCAAGGATGCAGAGTTGGTTCTCGGAGTCATCATGATGACGAGACCGGTCGAAGGCGATCGAGTTGGAGTCTGAGGCGATCGAGTTGGAGCCCGAGGCGCCGAGAGACTTGGTTGATGCCGGTTGATTTTCCTTTGTAATTTGCTGGTGGTGGGAAAGTTGAGATCCCATACTTGAAAAAAGTCCTATTGGAATTTTGAAGGAGATAGTCTAACCCTAATAAGATCTCTTATCTTATAATTGATGAAGTACTGCAAATAAGGAACTGAATCGTCCTTTATATTCGGAAACTATCCCTGCGCCTGTATTTTTTATTATTTAAGATATATTCTAAATCATAAGAATATAGCGAATAAACAACAAAACAAACTAATATCTTTAGGGAAAAATTTTTTTTTAGAGATTATTCTCATCTATATATCTAAATTTATCTTCTTAAAATTTTAAAATTTTAACTTTAACTATTAAATTTTGAATTAGTCACACTCATCCTGAAAGAAAAAAGAAAATTGAGTGATATTATGTGGGAATTTTTTTCGTATTTTTAAAATTTTTTCTCAACTATATATCTAAATTTTATAATCACTCTACTATATCTCTTAAATTTTAAAACTCCTATTTTACCTAATAAATTTTGAATTAGTCATACTTATCCCGATAAGGGGAAAAAAAAAGTTAAATAGTGTCATGTGATTTTTTTCCGTTTATTTTAAATGGTTTAGTAAGCTAATTTATCCGATTTGTCATCTAAATTTCGAAAAAAACAATAAAATAATTTCATACTAATGCACAAGTGGTAAAGAGATATTTATCTTGCAATAAAATCGTTACACAGAAATAGGCATTAGTTTCTCACACTGAATTTGGAATTAGTCTCATATTAGCTTATGATTACAATTTGGGGCAATGGTAATTTTGCTCTTAAATTAAGTTAACTTAGATCAACCCATGATCTCAAACATTAACTAATTTTATTCTTCTCTTTTGTCACATACTTCTGATCTAGATAGATCGAAACTAGATACGGCACATCCAGTGACAGATCTAGGATGTGAATTCAGTGGGGGCACAATTGGAGACCAAATTTTTCAGAGTTAAGTATATATGCTCTTCAAACGTAATCTCGATTATTTGGATTATAATCCAAAATAGGAATTCTTAGCCCAGGATCCGCTGGAAGATTTATAGGGTCAAATTCCTTTTTACTTGATTTTGCATTATCATTTGTTTCTCTCGGTTGGAATTGGTGACTCTAATTTCCTTTTGTAATCAAAATACCTCAACATAACTGTTTCACAAAATTCAAACAATAAGTTTAATCACACTATGTAACATAAAACGTATTCTAAAAAAAAATAATAATAATAAGAGAACATTCTAAAACTATTTACATAAATACAAAATACAAAATACAATTCAAAAATTAAAACAACTTTTTAATATTAGAAAGTAGTTCACATTAAAGATTAAAACTTTTAATTTTTAATACAAATATACAATAAAGTTAAGGCATAATCTTCATATCTAAAATGACAAATAGATAGATATGGTAACCAAAAAAAAAAACTTTTAAAATTTTAAAAAATAAATCTAATCTTTTTATAATGATATTATATATATATTATTGTAAAAGGAATTAAGGGCATTAAACAAAATTAGAAAATACATAAGTAGGAATCTCATGGGAAGTTCCCCAAATGCAAGCCGAAAAAAAAAAAAACAAAAAAACAAAAAAAAAAACCCATCTAAAATGATAAATTAGGCAAATCATTCAAAGAGACGCAAGAAAGAAAGAAAAAAAATAAGCATCAGTTAATATTTGAAGTTATAGGGCCCGTTTATTTTTCCAATTTATTTTAAATTAAATTATATTTTTTTATTATTATTTTTATCTAATCTGAAAAAAATTGTCTTTTTTAAAAAAATCAATAAAAATTACTATTTAAATTTAAAAATTTCAACTCAATTCAAATTCAACTCATATATCAAACAAGTCCATAATTTTGAAGTTTTTATGTTGTTCCTTTTGACTTTTGAGTCCGATGTTGATGAAGCCAGAGAAAGTACAATGCAGAGAAAGTACAATGGAGCAGCTCGCAGTTGAAGGGAAAAAGGAGGAAAAGAAAGAAAGAGAAAGAAAAAAAAAAAAGAAGAAGCGAAAAGAAAATACGGGAGAGTAAGAAACAAAAAGGACAAAGTAGAAGAATATGAAAAGATTGCTGATTTGATTTTTTTTTTAAAGTAAAATAAAAAATGTGCTTGGTATTCAAGGTCCATCAGTTTACTCAACTAAAATTACAAAAAATCCAACAAAAATTATTAAAAAGACCAAATTAGTTGGGGTACAAATGAAAATTCACTTAAAATTGGTTTATAATTTTTTTTTTTAATTTCTTAGTGGGGGCATAACCTCAATGTACATTCGTCCTGAGCACATCGTAAAGAAAGTTCAAAAACATACCAACACTTTCCAAGCTTTGTAGGTTTTTCCGTCTCCTTGATGCGAAAACGCAAGCAAATAAAGAGAACATATTTTATAACCTTCATTTTTATTTTTTATTTTTAGGAATATAGCCTTGAATTTTAAATTGCCTAATTAGAACAAAACACAACGCTTGAAAAATATCCCGTTCCTTTCCATGTTTTTTGGAAACAAGTAAAAAAATTTCCTTTCAAGTCCTGCACCAAATCTTTGACTTCCAAGTGCACGTCCATCAAGTTGATCAATTTAATTTTTGTCCAAGAATTACTACTTTTGTTGCGTTATTGGATATTTAGCAATTTAATGACTCTACTAGTGTTGTAGAATCGAAATGCAGAAATCGATTTCTGGTATTAATCTTAAATCCATCTCTCGAAAAGATCTTGCAACGCCTTAAAGCAGAATTAAGAAGTAGAAATTTTGCAAGAAACTCGAAACACTACTCTAATCAAGCTCTCCTCATACTTATGAGACATAAAGAACAGCTTTAATAACAATATCAAACAAAAAACTCAAAAAGGCAAACTTTTAATCATTCTTATATTGCTTTTAGGGCCAAAACATAATCTAGGTATAGAAGAAAATCGCTTAATCACTACTGAAATCAATTCCAAAGACGGGAATAAAAATTGAGTACCAATGAAAATTCAACTTAGAATTATTTAAATAAAAAGAAAAAAAAAGAAAAAAACAAATTAACAAAATGAAAAGCTTCCTAAAGATGACTCAACAATAAAATAGAGCCTGCCTTCTGAGTAGAAGAGACTATCAGATGGACTGAAATGAGGCTCTCCACATAATCAAGAGCATCAAATCTAAAATCGATATATTTAGGCACGCTAAGTTTCTTAAGCACCTTAGACCTCTCACTCTTGCTTCGTCGCCGAAAACAAGAAGTTGATCCTTCCAAATTCTGCACAACTAGGGCTCATAGACGTCATATGACAAATTGATCATGAACAGCTTAGTCCAAGACTCCTCGGTTGTGGATTCCGTTGGACTATTTTCATGCCGTCCTCGTTAACATGAGCGGCATAGTACAAATTTTGAAAAAGTAAAAATTTAGAATTTGCATTTAAATTGAATAGTTGTGAAATAATTTTCGTCCAACTGAAAATTTATTATTTTCATTTGAATTAAATAGTTATAAAATAGTATAACATTTAAATTCATGCACTCCAATAATTCTACAACCAAATGTATATTGGAAAACAAATATCGTATTTGAAAAAAACATCAAATTGAATAAGTAATCGAAAGTAATGTTTCAGAATTGATGCCAATTATAAATTTTAAAACGACATAACGGTTTGAGTTTCAAAGGTGAATGTTAATTAGGATGGAAACGAAATTGTGCCATTGTCATATAAAATTGGAATGCATAAAAAAAATTAAAATAAATAAAAAAGGGAGAAGGAGGAAAATAGTATTTTTGAAGGGAGTTAAAAAAAATGAGGAAAATAGTATTTTTTAAGGGAGTAACAGTAAATTATAGCATAAATTTTAAACATAGTAATAAATAGCATAATCAAATTTATGATTGCATAATATCAAAAAAAACCCATCCTCCTTACTCTTCTCTCTCTCTAACATGAAACTATATACATAAATTTGTTGTTAAAAATTAATCGTAAGTCTGAAATTTTTTATAAAGTCCAAAGAAATCTAAGGGTTTACAAAATATATACATATATGCTATAATTTATCATCTTTTGAAAAACATGCTATAAACTTCAAAAATACTTATAAAATATGTCATTTGCTACAATTTACCCCAAAAAAAAATATATAGATTTTAACGTGCAAACTGCAAAGTTAGACTCAAATTTACTGACGCAAGAGAAATACGTATTTTACTGTACAATAATCACTAACTGAGTACTAATATTTAAGTTCTTTTGAACTTCAATATATATATATATATATATATATATTCTTTTGCAGTTAATTGATTGTTCCTTCTATTTAATTTTTTCTTAAAAGTTCAAATTTAAAATTTCTGCACTCTGAAGATAAAATTTCGAAACACAATTCTCTGAGTGATAAAGATTTTCTTGGATTCTCTCTCTCTCTCTCTGAAGAATTCTCTTTTCTATTGAGAAAAATGATATTATATTGTAAATTCAAACTTACTATATAAGTATATAATATTTTTGAATAACTTCTAAGCTTATATATTTTGAAAAAAAAAATGTTAAAAAATTTAATAAATAAAAAAAAAGTAATTGTATGCACAGGCACCAATAATTCTACACCAAACTCTACCAAGCTGGTTCAAGACAGGGAGTAGATGTTTAAAAGAAAACGACGTGTGGTTGAAAGTTGCTGTTCTTTTATAGAAAACGACATGTAGTAAGCAGGTATGGACAAGAAAATTGTGTCGTGTGCATACAATTGCATATATTCACAAAAGATCAAAAAATTTACCCAATCTTCAACTAGTTTGAATAAATAGATAGAAATTTTTCACCAAGGGACTTTTTAATTTGCAAATTTAGAGAAACTTCTTGTTGTATTGTTGAATAATCACTAAATTAGATTAATCCGGCGAAAGCAAAAAGACAAATTTAACCTTAAAAGATGTAAAACAAAACTCTCAAACAAAGCAAAAACATTTCCTAGGTAGAAGATACCGTCGGATTGACTGAAACCAGGCTCTCAACATAGTCAAGAGCTTGAAATGAATAGCTCGCCCTGGGCTCAAATTTCCTAAGCTCCTTAATTACCTTAACTTTCTCACCAGATCTCTTTCCGGAGATTTTGGGGTGCTCATACGATAAAAGCGTCTCATCGGCACAAAGAAGAACTCGGTCCCTCCAAAATGCAAACAAACCGCACCAGGGGAAGGTGTAGGAGGGAATGTCGATTTTAAACAACTTAGTCCAAGTCTTTTCTGTGTTGCTAAACAACCAAATATTGTAGTCTTCAAGTGCAACCAGCGATTCTCTCCAATTGGCAAATTTAAACCTGAAAAGATGAGATTCGTTTTCTTGAGGTGGTGTAGCTAGCGTGTAAAATTCCTCCTCATGCAAATCGAACGACAACACACAAGACTTCGACATCTTCTCATCCCATCCCAACCAGTGCAAGGATCCATTCACGGCAACTGCTGGAAAACCTTGAACTACAAACGTCGAGACCAAACCGTGTCTCACTTGTCTCCAAGAATTACTGCTTTTGGTGAATACTTGAACTCCTTCAATATCTAGCAAAAATCTATCAATTCGAACCAACTTGTAATCCTTCTTATGGCGGTCAAATCCAAAACCCATAGTTACAGATGAATGCTTGCGAAAATTACTTTTATTTTCCGAGGGCATTATTGGTTCTGGAAGAACCCTAGACTCCTTGGTTGCAGGGTTCAATAGGACCATTGTCGTGCCAGTCACAGAAAGACTAAGACAAACTAAACCGTTGCATGATCCCACGATTTTAACTCGATACTTATGTATCAAGGAACGATCGGTCAGGTGGTATGATATGTCAAATTTTTCTACTGTTGATTCGTTGCAAAGCAACAATGTGTCCTGGTAGTAACTTGCTAACCCTAGTTGTAGTTTCTCGTCGGCACACACAAGGATAGAAAGTCGGTTGGTAACGGAGTGGTGATGAAGGTGGCTAGCAATCAAACTGGAGTCGTTGGTGATGAGAGCTAACCATCTTTTTGAGACACTCTTAAATCTCATAAGAGATTTCACGGGTAATTTCGACAGAATCACTACCACAATTTCTTCAGCTAAAGGAGCTAACCATCCTTCGGGTATCGCCTCCATAGCTGTTGGTTGTTGTTGCATTGTTGGATCAGATCTTTTTCATTGCGGCTATAAACATGGTGAAGTTGCTGTTGGAAAAAGGCACTAATTATAAAAGTTGCTTCTATCTTAGCCGGCAAGATTTCCCTACCAGATTTTAACAAAGATAAAAGAGAGAGAGAGAGAGAGAGAGAGAAATATGAAGAAGAAGAAGGAGAAGCAGAAGGAGAGAGAGAGAGAGAGAGAGAGAGAGAGCTTAAGCGTGTAATTATATAAACATAAATTTCAAGATTATCTAAATTTCAAATTCGATTGTGATAATATTGAGGATACATACAACTATTTTTATAGCTTAGTTAGAATGCTAATGCTTAGATAATACTACTTCTTTGCATTTAAATTCAAATATGAAAATATTAAAATTTAAACCCAACCCATAAATGGCTATATGTTGCTATCAAAATATTTTTTTCCCGTCTTTTTTTTTCAGCCTTTTAATTTAAGCCAATTCCTATTGGAGAGGGTTTTTTTTTTTTTTTTTTCATACAAACAAGAGAAAAATAGAAGAACTAAAGGGTATTTATGTAAATATAGAATATTGTGAGGGGTAATTTAGGTAGAAAAAATATTATTAATAGCAGTTTTGGAATGGGATGATCACTCCACTGGTTCACTTTAGTAACGACTCTTTAACTATTTTGGTGGGATAACAACTCCGTAGGGATAGAGATACTAATCCATATGAATATATATTCCTAACACTCGTCCACATCGCTTTTTGCCTTCTTCACCAATCAAACGACCTCTGACCAACGGCGGAACCAGCCTATTTAAAGGATAAAAGTTTTTAAAGGGACTTACGGAAAATCAATTTTTTGTGGGACAGATGCAATAAATGTAAAGTTTTAAGAGGCACAACTGAAAAAATAAATAAATAAACCATTCGGCCATGGGAAGCTCCGCCCCCACCCCTGACCCCTCAACTTCTTTCTTTTCTTTCTGATTCCTATGGATGCAATTACTCGTCTACATGGTTATTACAATCTCACTATGGGATGGAATTCCATCCAATCTTCTAAATCTGTATAGACTGATTTAAAAGAACTCTTCTTGCAGAATAGAAATGGAAATTCCTCATTTTTTACATCGTTTTGATGGAGGAAGAATACTACTATTAGCTTGGTTTAGTATTTTTGTTAAAGTTTTGTTATTTCATTTAAATGTCGTCGCTTTATTTCAGTGTCGTTTTGGTTATTGTTAGTAAGGCTCGTTACTTTATTTTAGTGTCGTTTTAGTTATTGTTAGTAAGGCTATATAAGCCTAAGGTAGGAAGTGTAATGGAGATTATTAAATATTGAATATTGAAATAAGAGTATTGGTTTTTCCTCTCCATTTTGGGGGTTTCCTCTTTGGTCATGGATTTGGCTTGAGTTCTTCCCAATTCTGCTGCATCACGTTTTAGTGCTACTGATTTAACATTGTGTTTCAAATAACTAATCAGATTTACTGGCCAATTTGAATATGCCACAAATCATAACACCATCCATCTATAAAACTAACCTGTATGTCTTAAGAAACTAAGAAAGTACAAAATCTGTTGGATAGACCAAAATCAGGCTGTTAGAATAAAAAGACGTAATGGGAAACTGAGGCAGTTGCACATACACAAACTGAGATGCAAAAGATTCACGAAAACAAAGATCAACGGGTGTCGAAAAGGCATCATTAAGCAGTCGGAAGATTAACAAAACCTATCACAAGCAACCTAGCAATCTGATTCGCAGTTTTCACTATAGCAATGCTACTATAAAGGAAATGATCTTCTTGAATTTTATATCTTGTGACAACAAGTGTTTCTACAAAAATGATTTTTTTTTTTTTTTTTTTCCCACATAAAGCAAACGCTGAGCAACCAACAAGTTCATTAAACATGAAACAAAATTTACCTCCACTAGAAAGTTTCAATTCAACTGCAAATGACCGATAATCAAGGTATGTCCTTGTCTTCTTCCTTCATCTTCTTCTCCCACCTGCGCTTCTTGTAATCGAGCAACATCTCCGGCATCTTCTCCATCAATCTTGCGGTGTTCTCCCGCTTTTCCGCGGCTATCCTGTCGTGCTTGTGCCCTTTCCTCTTGGTCCTCATCTCCTTCCTCTCCGGATCATAGCGCCAATCTTCCCCAGCTAGCAGGACCTCCTTGCGAAGCCGAGCCCGTTGACGCGCACTAATGCCGAGCGGCTTCCACGCCCCCAAGTGCCAGTATCCCCAAACCCCTTTAGACAACTCATCCTTGTACTTCACTAACTTCTCACGCCATGGGTACTGGTACTCCCCAATCACCTTCACCGCAGATTTTGCAGCTTTCCCTGCCATTGCTGGACTTTTACCCTCAAAAGCGTCTCTGCCAGACCAAACACAACAACCAGAATATGAACATATATACACACACACACACACACACGTAGACATATATATGCTATCAATAAACCAACGAAGGAAGAACTCAGATTTCTAGAACAAACAAGAAAATCATCAAAACTCGATAGGCCCAATTCTAAGTCCTCAGAATTTCGGGATTTTAGGGATTTTTTTGAGCGTGAAATCAGAATGACAAAAGAGAATTCATCAGACTTAGAAATGAAGTAAAGAAAGGGATCACCAACTGAATAGGGAAATTTCGGATTAAGGCCATTCAAGAGAGAAAACCCTAACCTCAAAATTTCTACTTGGATGCAGAAATGGGCCTTCTACTCGATGGTGAAGCAAGCAAGTACAGAAATGTGCCTCCGTGAGGAGAGAGAGTGGAGAGGTAGAGTAGAAACAGAGAGAGACAGAGATAGAGAGAGGAAGAAGAAAGGGGTTAAAGAAAGAAAAAAACGAGGGCTAAAATGAATTGAGAGGGCGAAAGGCCAAAGGGCAGGAAAACAAAAATGTTTACAACCATTGGATGAATTATGGAGGGTTGGATTTACATGAAAAATAAACCCAAAAAAAAAAAAGTAAATAACATTTTTAATCATAAATAGTTGAAACAAATAAAGGTTTTGAAAATACTTAAAAAAATAATAATAATAAATTATTACAATACCTAAAGTAAATTTTTCTTAAAAAAAAAAAAAAAGTAAATAAAATTTTATTTACTAACAATACCAAATAAATTAGCTATTTATTACAAATATGATTTAAAATCATGTTATTTATTTTATCTAGAATCGTAAAAATGTTATTTATTATAATTTTTTAAATTTCTGACCTAACTCTTGGGCCAAAGTCCTACATCCCAGCCCACCTTGGTCTGTTATAGAGGGCCAGGTCAACTCGTAGGTCAAGGAGATGGACTATGAGCCAGTCCATTTGACCCGTTTCATATTTACTCAAGTTATGAGCATGTAGAGAAGTCTAGAGAAATTTGGTTATATTGGCATTGGCAACTTCAAAGGAAGAAATTTATCCAAAAAAGGAAAAAAAAAAAATTACTTCATGAAAAGAAGATTTTACTAGTTCAATAACTTCAGTTAAGCAGTTCTGTATTAGTGCATCAACGGATCTAAAACAGGGTTTCAGAAAAAGAAGTACAGAAAATCATCTTCTTTCCAGAATAAATACAGTACAATTTATCCAGGAGAATTGCTGTTAAAAAGGGTAAGAGCCTTCCGCTTCTGCAGAAGCTAAACATGAAGAAATGAATAAATCCCTCTCACTATGCATAGCTTCCAATCCCACCTTCCCCCGTCTGATAAAGTTTTTCTGCTTTTCACAAGCATGGAAAAAACGGTGCACTTTCGGCCTCCGAATGACTCCTTCAACTCCTACAATTGTTGTTCAAGCCACATTTCATCTTGGGGTCCCTCTACTTTGAGCTGCATGCATTTGGTGCTGCCATCATACCATCAACACGAACAGATTAGAAGCTAGGAAAATTAACAAACTCTCAAAACCAACAAAGCAAGGAAAATGGAACGAATTATGAGGTAAAAAGGAAACAAAACTTGAGCCAAAACTCAAAAAGAACGTGGCATCTGCTTTTGCTTTAAAAAGTAAAGAACAAATGTTGAGTGAGAAAAAGTTAATGAAATTACCTGAGACGCATATGATGAACTTTCCGCGAGGAACTTCAGAAACTCTTGCTTCTTTCTGTCGAATTTAAACTTTGCATTGTCCAGTAAAGCTTGTTCTCTCTTAGTATCTTCCACCATCTTTTCTTTCTTCCATTTCAACTCCTGGATTTGCCTCTCAGTTCCAAGATAGATTTCAGGTAGGCCCGAGACAACCGATGGTTTGGGAAATCTCACATCAACGTCTTGCCTACATCAGATAGGTAATGTGATCAAACAATGACCACGGTTCATGCAATCAAAATTTTATAGACCAAGCAAGTAGAGATAGGATTCAAACATGAGATACAAGCGGGAACAAATTTGATTTTCATTGTTGTTAAAAAGGTTCTTACCGATTTCCAAGGGAGAAGACACCAGTAGCTCGAATCATTCCTCCATCTAAAGAAAGGGCTCCATCACTTATACAAGGCAGTGCATTCAGCATTTCCGCCCTTGTTTTATACACTTGTAAACGAGAGAAAAGATTATAAAACAGAGTCTCCCTAAGCCCATGCCCATTGGCTGTGACACAAAATAAGTTTGCGGTGTCAACATTGATCATATTTACAGCAAAGCCAAGAAAGCCAGGTGGACACTCTCCGTTAGCTAATCTCGGCTTTAGAAGATCAAGCCTCCTTTGAGGGTCGTCAGGTACAAAGTCACCAGCATATGGTCTGTGGAAGTAAGAAGAAATAGCAATCTGAATGCACAGCCAAAATACAAAATTTATACCGACAGTTTTTTCTTTTTTTGGCTGAAATGATACTAACAGATATTGCCTTTAAAGAGGAGGTGTTTGGACTCATGCCTTAAATTTTCAAGACAAAGAACCGTAAATCTTCCTTCCAAAGCCCTTCCGATAGAAGCACCAAGGCCATGAAGACCAGTACTCTTATTTATGCAGCCTTCTTTGTCATGTATTTCTAGAGCTTTGACACCTTCATAAGTCTTACAGACAATTGCCAATATATTCTCGATTCCCAAGTACTCAGAGAAAAGCCTGCATTTCAAGGTCAGAAAAACACATCAAGTAGCAATTCAAGGCCGCCCCTCCATTAACGTGCCCCATAGATAAAATTTTAAGTACCCTGGATATTTAAAAGCATACCTTGTCCAGGTTTCATTTCAAAGTACTGGATATCAAGTAAAAGTCCCACAACAATAATGCAATACAGTTGATACTAGGATTGGAGAAAAGCAACCAGGAAATGAAGATACAAAGAAAATGACAAGTCACCTTACCTACTAAGATTATCATCATCAACTTTGCCAAGCGTAGCAACAATACCTAGCAAATCCTTGGTCAGTGTCAGATGAGAAGCCTGAGTACCGTGACGAGCTTTAAGCTGGCATAAAATGCCTGCAGCAGACTTTTCATGTTGCAAAATCTGTTCATGAATTTCCTCCTCACTTTGACGGTGGGAGCGGTCTTCATTCTCGATTGTAGTTGTGCTTGATGAATGGTACTTGCCCAAAGTAACTGAAAGGAAACTTTTGAGCGGATATTTATACAAGAAAAAGAGATGCAAGAGCATAGAAAAGTTTGTAAAGTGAAAAGAGTTTGTCAAATGTAATGCCTTAAAACCTGAACCTCTAGTTCCTTAAAAAAGCAAACCTTTTGAGTAATCTAAAATACCAAGTGTAAGTTTAGTTCTTTGAGTTTTTAGCTTGCATGAACATCATTAACTTTCTACCACGAAAACCATGTAAGAGGCCGAAAATTCACAGCAAGAATGCAAACACAGGTGCAATGGGCGGATTCACACAGCCAAGTCCATATTAGTAAAAAGAATTAAAAGAAAAGAAATAGACTATACCTTGCAAATCAAGAATAGAGTCATCTAATTTGTTTTTCTGGGACTTGAGAAATTTTATGTTGTCCTCATGCTGCTTTATTTTCATTCCTATCGTATGAAGATCATCTTGAAGTCTCTGCAAACATTATATCAGTGCAACGTTAATGCTAGTTGTCTATATTGACGATCAACCAAAGTTACTCGAAATGACAACCTCAAAAGGATAACGATAATGACCGACACAAAAGAACAACCAAATTTAAATCCAGAGTTAAGAAAAATTATTAAAAATCAGAGAAACGGGTTTTTAGCACAACCTTAGAGTAGTGGATGATAGATTCTGCCTGTTGAAACCCTCCATTTTGCGGGTCATCCTTGACTACTACTATACTAGTCGCATTCGGATCCACTTGCATCAGTGATGCTGGTTCTTGCATAGCTACTGAGTTTGCATGAATGTGAAGCTGAAGAGAAAAGATTGCTTTAGTGTTTCCATGTACCCTCCCACAGTATAAACACAAGGTACACAATAAAACATAACGAGGAAAAGAAAATTGAAATTGGAAAAAACAAAAACCTTCTATAGAAGTATGTGCAACACAACTAAATAATTTCAAATTTGTTCTGATTCGCATCACACACATAAAGTCAGAAAAGTACCGAATACCCAAGTTCCAGAAATAACAAGAACTTCAACACAAAATAAGTAAAATAAATAAATCAATAAAAACAAACCTTCAACTACAAATTGAGCCAAAGGGGGGGAAAAAAAACCAAACCAAATTGTTTTTTTTTTTTTAAAAGAAAGAAACCTAAATAAATAAAGCGTGCATTAGAATGTTAAACCTATTTCACATTTGCTACAAAACCTTCTAAAATGTTCTGGTAAACGAAAATGCTCAACTATCATTTTTTTTTTCTTTTTCAGGAAAATAAAGTAATTCAAACATTTCTTCCCCTTACCGTAAACAAACAAGAATTCCCGCCAGTTCGCCCAAAAAAAATAAAAGGTAAAGAAACAAAGAAAAGCTCACAAATTTCTGAAAACTCAACTGTTCAAAAAGCTATATATACAAATTAAAGAAAATAGAAAATTCGGGGACTGCATTATTTTTTTTTTTTAAATGGAACTAAACCCACTCTTACGAAACCACTAAAAGAAAGAAAACCCAGAAAATTTTAACACACAACTCGATTGTAATTTGTTTTCCTGGGAAATTAAAGCATTAGAAACCAAGAAAAGAAGAAGAAGGACATGCATTGGAATTACCATATCACTCACGCTCAATTCGGTAGCCAAGACAGCGCGTTGACAAAAACAACAAACGAAAAAACACAATTTTTTTTAAAAAAAGTCCAGAATGAGGAGTTTTATTGTCGGCCATTTCTGACATTTTCCGGGAAAACAAACAGATGGAAAAGGGGGAATTTTTAAGAGGGATTCGCTCACCTGGTTGTTGTTAGGTTGAAACATTGCCGAGTTGACTCAGTACCTACGGCGTTTTCCTTTTCATTGTGTTTCTGAGATGGAATCTCACTCCATATATAGGGGCCGTCAGCAATATATGCAAACCAGAATGAGAATCTCTGCAAAAGTGCAACAACACTGAAGTACGCGTCGTCACCTCAAAACTCGATCTTACGACATTGATTTAATGTATGAATGTATTAATAATGGCGACAATTAGTCACCGTTCCCCAAAAATAATTGATTCCCAAACATTAAACGACATGTAAAATAATAATTGATTCCCAAACGTTAAACGACATGTTCTGATTAATTGATAAAAGCTAAGCGAAGGTGAAACACTAAGGTTTCGTTTGGTAACTGAGTTTGAATTGAGTTTTTGAAGTTGAAATAATAAATTTTGTTGACTTTTCAGAAAAGACAAAAAACTTTTTGGGAAAAAGACAGACTTTTGAGGAAAAAAGACAAAACTTGAGTTTAGAAAACCAAGTTTGAGCTTGGTTTCCAAACAAGCTCTAAGAGTCCGTTTGGTTCGCAAGCTTGAGTTGATATTTTGAAGTTGAGTTTGAGTTAAGTTAAGTTGAGTTTAAAAGTTGAGTATTTGGGAAAAAGTTTGAGTTGAAAAGTTGAGTTTGAGTTGAGTGTTGGATGTAAAAAAAGTTTGAAATAAAAGTTTAAAAAAAACAAGGGCCATGTTTGGATGTTAAAAAAATGAGTTTAACAAATTTTATTATCTGTATGTAACATTCTATTGTAGTTTTTAGTGCTTGTTTGGTTCGCAAACTTAAACCATAATTTTCAACATTTTTTTTTTTGTCTTTTTCACATATTTTTTTTTTGTCTTTTCTAAAAATTCCAAAATTTTTTTTATTTCAACTTAAAAATTTCAACTCAAACTCATGAAGAAAAATGGATAAATTAAAATACGCTTATTTAATAACACCTATCAACTTGAGACATCATTGTTTTTGTAACTTAAACTCTTACATCGCCAAAAAAATTGACCACCAAATAGTACGTAGTTTGTCATTAAAATTTGATAATAACAAATTAATAATTACAATCGTTATCTGGTGCAAGTAAATAAAAACGGGTCTTGCTTTCACGTTGATTTATACTATGGAGATGCTTGATATATTTCCCACATATCATCAGCTATGTGGTCTCTCATCTGATTCATTGCTTCCTTACTCGAGTCATGTTGCTGCGGTCCTGTACTTGGGCCACTTCCATCGATCCCGTCGTGAAACACGTAATCCGCGTTAATATCGACATTCCCCCCTACAGGCATACAATCTGCCGCATACTCTTCGAGAAAGGGATCCCCAACCTGCACCATCCTTATGAAATAATGCACAACCGCACACGCCACGGGGATCATTTTTTGTTTGTCCATTGGATAGCTGTTGATGCCTTTTAGTATATTAAATCTTGCCTTCCAGACACCAGATGTGCGCTCAATACAATTCCGCAGCGATGAATGTGTGTAGTTAAAAACTTCACTGCGGTTGCCTAGCCCGGAACGACATCTTCAAAATTTTGGTAAATGATGCGTCTCCCGTCGATATGGGCTCAGAAAACAATCCTTATTGGCGTAGCCCGAATCTACTAAGTAAAATTTTCCTACACAATAAAACTCGCAATATTGATACAATTATCATTTATTTAACGTATTTATTATATGTAAATACTGATAGCAAATTGATAAGTCTGCTTACCTGGTGGAGGTATTGGGAAACCATGGAATGCTATTACCTCTTCCAACATTCTGGCATTATAACAAGATCCCTCATACCCGGCCAATATATAAGTGAATTTCATGTCAAACGAACATGCTGCTAATACATTTTGCGAGTGATATCTCTTGCGATTTATCCAAGCGTCAGCATTTTCGCACCTAGAGACACATGGGATGTGCGTACCATTTATAGCACCAATATAACCCTGCAAAAAACATTATACTATTTAATATGTGTACTGGCATTAACAATAAGAGATTTTTATTAAAGCTCTTTCGTACGATAATGTGCTTATATAACATCGATAACGTACATTAAACCATGGCCGATATTTGTCCGAATGCTCCAGAATCAAATTTTGAACCGATGTGTAGTTGGATGGTCTGATGAATTCATCCTTTAGCGAACAAATAACCATCAACACTTTATTGAACCAACGTGAAGTTGTCTCTATCGAATGTTGGAACAAATAAGAAATGTGCCGGTTCGTAGCGCCTCGTGCACAAATGGATAAAAATATAAACAACTGCTCGTTCACATTCATGTTGCGAGTTGGCTTCAATAACTCCCGACTAGCTAACAGGTTACTTAGTGATCTGAATGTTTCTAATTTCATACTTATCAATCCTTGAATTATTTCTGCATGACCATTTAAAATCTTATCCACACGCATGCTCCCAGTTAGTGTTGAGTTATACATTGGTTGTGGCTGTCGTCGCCTGTTACGCCTGCTGACAGTGACGGCTACCACTGCCCTCATCAGATAACTGTTATGGTCGCTATACTCGTTTTCGGAATACACATCATCTTGTTCATCATCGGATGCGGAACTATACTCGTTCATTTTGAGAACATATTGATATCCGCTCTAAAATTTAATGTTTACCTGGTATAAGAAAATTGTTAGCAAACTATAAAATATTATTTCCCAATACCATCATGTCACTGCAACTATTCGTTCCGAAGTGAATGTTAACTTGTCTTTGTCCTCATAAACGATACAAAACATTAGCAGTGTAATATAAAATATCAGATATAAAAAAAACATAAAATAGCGAAACCTACAGTCTCATCTACATTTTCAAACATGAAATAAATATAAAAATAAAAGTTAATCCGCTAAGAAGATTAACACCTCAAATATCCATAAACAAATAAAAGAAATAAAAAAGGACTCGAACAAGAAAATCAATCGGTGGGGGGCCGCTTGGATTCAACAACAGATGCAATAATTTCACGCCTATCGACATCGGGCAGCTGATGGAACATACATTGGAGCCGTGGATGAGCGTCTAGGTAGTGCCACATTTGACACTGTTGATTTGATGGAATACCCATCTCTGTCATAATGCTCATACACATGAGCATGTGATCTGTTCGGTTTGAGGTTTCGTTACTTTGGCCCGATTGCGATTAGCTACGGAAATGACTCACTATTTCTTGCATTGCTATGAATGTCATCTCATCCGTTTCGTCTCTTTGCTTCCTCTTACCAGAACTTGCCCTTGACCGCGACGGACCTGCATCGGTTCCCGATCTAATGTTGTTACAAGTGCGCGCACCGGTGTTTGGCGTTAGATCCTCTTCTAAATCCACCCGGGTTTCAGAGTAGTCCATTGAAGCTTCAACGTTGCCGTACGGACTACTATCAGCTGGCATGGTTACTGATCCATACCCCGAGGCACCGACAACGTGATTTTTCTCGAACACGTTATAATAAAGCTCCTTGTTACGCAGCCCCTCGTAGCGTAGATGGTTGCACTTAGGGGTGGCAATACGGGTCGCGACACGACGACACGACTCGAAAACGACACGAATTTTACGGGTTCGGGTTGGGAAAAATAGGTGGCGGGTCGTGTTCGGGTTGGGAAAATTTGACACGAAAAAAAACGGGTCGTGTTTGGGTTGAACCCGTTTTTTTCATGTCAATTTCGTGTCAGTTTTCGTGTCAATTTCGGGTCAGTTTCGGGTCAAGTTCGGGTCAAGTTTCGTATCCATTTCAGGTCACTATTTCGGGTCAATTTTCGTGTCGCGTGTCCATTTCGGGTCAATTTCGTGTCAACTTCGTGTCAATTTCGGGTCAATTTTCGTGTCGCGTATCCATTTCGAGTCAATTTCGTGTCGCGGGTCTAGTTCGTGTCGCGGGTCAATTTCGTGTCGGGGGTCCAGTTCATGTCGTGTCGTGTCAAGCTGTTACGGGTTCGTGTCGTGTTCGTGTCGCGGTTTCGTGTCGTTTTCGTGTCACGGGTCGTGTTCGGGTTGGAGAAGAAAAAATTCGACACGGCTCAAACACGACACGAATCCGACACGTGACACAAATTGCCACCCCTAGTTGCACTCCTTAAAAACCTGCAAATGAAATTTTAGCTGAGTACAAGTATAATCATCGCGTGAATGAATAATATAACGTAGGGCCTTATATTAGACAACGCAGTTACCCCTATAAAGCTCTGCCACGCTTCGTCAGAGCATATCACACGTTCCGTCGATGGATCGTATCCTAGACCGGTCCGACGTTGCAACGCCTTCCAGCCCCTATATATTTTCTTCATCCTCTTTTTCTTTTGATATAATGTCATTCCGTGTGCTGGTATCCCTCCAAACTCAGCATTAAACTGGGCGGCCCAGAGTTCAAGAGTTGCTTTGGGGGGATGTTTATCGCCACTGCAGGCGAGGTACTCATCAAGTTGAAGAAGGAATTTTTTTTCTTTAGCGGGGTCCCAAAAGTAATGATCCCCCGATGCTTTGCGCGGCATCTCCTTAGGAAAGCGATAACCAAACATAGGAAAAGAATTTTAAAAAACTGTCCAACGGTCGATGAATTGGCTCAATATAAATTGATTGACACATTTAATCTGAGGCATGTTAAATACCCGATACTGAATCGGCTACCATGGCATAGAAACCATGGGTTCGGGGTTTAACTTGTTTATGACTAGCATAACCCATAGTTAAGCCCCTTAACATCAAACATTTGCTTATATACCGGTAACTAACAACGCATATCGGGTAACTGACTCACCAGTCAGACTATAATACAATATATGAAAATTGTTGTATACACCATCGCCAATATAGTCTAAAGGTGAACGTCGCCAATATGGCCTATGTGCAAATGGGGATTCTAGTAGTTCAAACACCTTTTACAAGTGCAAAACGTGGGTAAATGGAGATCAAAACAGGGCAATGACAGCAAATGGGGATTTTAGTACCTCAAACACCATTTACAAGTGCAAAACGTGGGTAAATGGAGATCAAAACAGGGCAATGGCAACAAATGGGGATTCTAGTACCTCAAACAAACATTACAAGTGCAAAACATGGCTAAATGGAGATCAAAACATGTCCTATGTGCAAATGGGGATTCTAGTAGTTCAAACACCTTTTACAAGCGCAAAACGTGGGTAAATGGAGATCAAAACAAGTCAATGGCAGCAATGGGGATTCTAGTACCTCAAACACCTTTTACAAGTGCAAAACATGGCTAATGGAGATCAAAACAGGTCCTATGTGCAAATGGACGATCTAGTTCAACAAACAAGCTTGACTAGTGCAATTGCTCTCCAAAATACAAACACCCACGGACCAGACGCACACAAACAATCATGACTCTAACTTCGCTCCAAAATCAAATTGCTAACAAGAACACAAAGAGAAGGGACGTAATTAATAAGGGGGTTGTAGAGTATAGAATGCGTCGGTTAATACACACAAGCAACAAATATGAGAATGCAACCATAACATTTGAGAATTAGGGGAAGAATTTATACTAGGGTTACCGAATTGGAGCCCAAGGACGAGTACATAGTATCGAATGTCGGATTAGGGCAGGAATTGACAGGTCGGCGAGATGATTTCCTACCTTGGAAATACTGGGTAATCCGCCCAACGGTTCGCCTTCGTTTCCCAAACCTCACCCGGCGTCGCATCTGCTTGACAAACCAGAGCTCCTGGTACAAAAGCAGATGATCGATGGGATGGGGGCACAACCAACAAACCCACTAACACCAGCACATGAACGCCGGAGTGGAGGCGAGAGATTTGGGCACAGAAGTCAGGCACGGGCGAGACAGAAGGGCAGGGGAGATTCGATGAACAGTAAACCAAGTTGGGATTACTGTATAACGGTTCAAAGGGACATTGAAGATGAACTGCTTTGCCAAACACCATTAGTTGAGACCAAACTAGGAAAATACCGTTTCAAACGGTGTTCCAAACATGCTCTAAATAAAACGATATGCCCTCTCTATAAAACATTCAGTTTCAACGACACAGTCGATAGCTAGAAACGACATGTCGCTTTTACGAAGCCAACTGTAAAAGATTAGGTACGACATAATTTTGGAATGAGAAAGGGGACAAACCGTAAATGAAAACGTCATGTTGCTTTTATTTTTTTTCTTCATTGAATATTTTGTCGCTTATTCTTTTTTTTTTTTTTTTTTTTGGGTAGCTCATTCGGTTAAAAAAACTGCAGCAGTTTTTTTTTTTTTTTTTAACAAAAAAAAAAAAAAAAAAAAGGGCTGCAGCAGTTAATCTGAATGAATAAGTTTTTAGATTTCAACAAAGGGCAAAAACTTTACGACTTAAAACCATAAGTAAGAAGTAAACAACTCCCCTTAAGGCTTCAAAAACAGCTAAACGAAGCAAACGTTCTTTTCAGAACAAGCGACAGTAAAATCTACGTGTATATTGCTCCATAAGATCAAAAGGTTACTTACCTTAAACAAATCAAAAAAAAAATAAAGCACCTCGTTTTGATATCAAGTCATCAACAACCATAATGTCATCACACATCAACAGCCTCTGGTGAAAAGCTAGACGTTTAATGTAAGTGACTATTTCCATCTGCTTCTATTAACAAGTCATTTTTTAGAATAAGATATACAAATAAAAACATATATATATATATGTGTGTGTGTGTGTGTTTGTGTGTGTGTGTGTGTGTGTGTGTGCGTAGTGTTGTACCTAAAGCAGGGATATAACAAAAAATTACTGAAATTTTAACTACTTTTCTCAACTAAACGTTCAACATGCATGGAGCTGTTTCCTGTGTAGGTTCCATTCCAAGCTCCAAATAGTAGCTTCTTAGTATAGGTTCAACCTCGTCCAAGAACTTGCAAATCTTCTTCTTCTTCTTCTCAAACTTCTTCAAAATTTTCTTACGGGCTTTCATTCCTGCCCCAATACGCTGGTTAAGGATTCCTAACTGTGATTTCTTTTCCACAAGCTGCTTCACATTTTCTCGAGAAACAGACTCGCTCTCCGCAATGACAACTTGAAAGCATATTCCAGGTTCCCTTAAAAACATATAACTTTGTCATTTTAAGACCAAATTTTCAAATACCGACGGATCGAAGAGAAGGAAGGACAGATTCAGAGAGAGAGAGAGAGATACATACCCAGTTCCATAGGTAACTCTGCCGTTTTCTTTCAAAATTCCGCCATCTAAAGAAACAGCACCATGTTTTATACAAGCACGTGCAGCTAACATTTCTACCCTGGTTTGATAAACTTGGAGCTGACCAAAAAGACAATAGAATAATGTCTCTCGAAGACCATGGCCTGAGTTTGTCTTTGTTTGCAGCTGATCAACGTCTAGATCAATCATGTTGACTGCATATCCCAAAAAACCTGTCGGTGTGGTTCCATCGTGCATAAAAGGAACTGGTAAGGGCAGCCTCTTCTGAGCACCACTACACTCAAACCCACCTTCGTAAGGACTGCAAAATGATAACGACGTGACATGAGACGAGTTCAGACGAATTCCCTCAGATGTTATATTTTCCTTTTCTTATGATCTGAACCCTAGCATGCATATAAGTGCAAATATGTGTATATATATGAAAGCTTCAATCCTAGTGTAGGACTGGTCATAAAGGATCAAAGATTAATTCTACACACACAAATATATAAAAAACTAACAGAAACAACTATTCCTGTTCCTATATTGATATTTTTTTTTTTTTTTTTTTTTGAATTATATTGATAAAATTTAAACTAAAGTGGTCAGGGAAGATTTTAAATAACCTTATGTCTTCAAGGCATAAAATCATATAGCGACCCTTTATGGATTTCAAAATTTCAGCTCCTGCTGCATGTTGAGCATCGCTAGAATCAACTTCATTTCGTGTGTACTTCTCAAAAACATTTGCAGCCTCAAGAGATCTAGCGACAACTGCAAGCATTTGATCTGCTCCCAAGTATTCTGACAATATCCTAAAAACAAAATACAAACACAAGTTAAGACAGAAGAGAAAGGGAAAAAAGCAAGACAAAATTATATTTTAAATTTGAAAATGGGAAAAAAGACGTCAAGTGTCTCACCTGCTCAGCTGACTGGAACCGACCCTACTAAGAAGAGCGACCACTCCAATTAAACCTTTCATCAAATGGTCCTTAGGATCTTGGAATCGAACTCTTCTAGAAATATTGCAGAGAACAGCAGCGGCAGAGTTATCTGTCCTTTCTATCTCCACCATCAGTTCCTCTTTCGTGTAAAAGCAATTCAAGAAACTTGGTAGACAAAGTCCAGGAAACTCTGAATATCACAAAACAACACAATGTCTATGAATATTTATTTATTTTCAAGTACACAATCTAAACATGCCAAAGTACAACACACTGTCAGACTACCAGACAAACAAGACAATGCCTAGGCAACAAAGAAAAGGGTGTATGGACCTAAAAGGCCGAGTAAGAGGGTACGTGTATGCCTTCTAACATGACAAGCATTAATTTATAGCCAACTTGGCCAAGCCAATTCTTAGCTAGGGCAGTTTTTAACAATGATGTCAATCAGTTAACATTGAAAAGCAGTAGATGTGATAGTCAGAACCTTGCAACTCTTTCATATTTTGCTCAAGTTTTTCTTTCTCCTCTACAAGAGCATCAAGGCGTTTTTCCAATGTTCCGATCGACATACCCACTTTAACCACATCATCTTCAAGTCCCTGCAAAAAGAAGCTCAAGAAACTCAAAATGCAACATGAGGAACATTCACCAAGGTCAGATTAAATCATCCCTAAAAAGAAAACTAATAAACCAAGGAACTCAAAATCAGTAACTGGACCTTAAAAAAAAAAAAAAAAAAAAAAAAAAGGTAACTGGTACAGATCTCGACTTTACTAATGAATGAACTACAATGTTGGACTATTCCAACAGCCAAGATATAAACTGCAAATTTCTACTTTTTAAAAGTAATTTAAAGATAATTTATATTGTTGTACCTGTCTCCTAAGCTCAATGGACGTGATAAATTCTTTTCCTACTTGCTTAAGAGAAGATGAGCCCGGAAGAAGCAAGACATTTCCATCCGAAGGCAAAGATGGAGTTAACAGTGGCACCGCGGGTTTCACCAAATGAACCTGAACAGAGTTTGACAATCATCGCATAAAGGCAGAAAGGTGACAACAAAAATAAACAAAATTTATAATCAAAAAATGAAGCTTCTGCAAAGTATTCAAACCTTGACAGGCAGATTCAGATTTGAATGACGAGAATGGCAAGCTGAGAAACAAAAGCTTCCCTCTCTCTGAGGTAGGGGAATGGCAGGAACAGTGCAGCGTCCATGCTTGAATGTATACCGGATAGACTCTACTGCATCATGCGAATCGGCTTTTATTGTAAGCATATGTGATTGGCCACTTTTCTCTTCGTCATGGATAGTATCATCAACAACACCCTCAGAGTTCACAATTTCAAAAACCGTATTTTCTAGTACAGAACCAGCTTGAAGAACCTCAGGTACCTGACAACAATCATATTAATTATGAGGAGAAAAATTACAGCAAGGAAAATATAAACAATAATTCATCCAAAAAATAAAGACGGAACTGAACAAGAGCATCACCTTCGTTACAAGTCTCAGTTCCCTTCTCTCAATTTGAAACTCTTGCTTGACAAAAACTTCCTTGTCCGATGAAACTGAGAATGATACTGCACAAGACAGGTAATTTATAATCAAGACATATAACTTGTATCATAAACTTCATACCATACGCAAATGCATACATACGGAAATAAAATATAGGGAATTAGCTACTTATTCATTCATGAAAACTATCATCAAGCTCTTGATAAATCGTTTCAAATGCAACTCCGAGAATTTAATTTTCATATCCTGATGCTAAAGAGAAATTCACAGCAAGAATTATACACAAAAAAATCTGAGTTCACGAATTGAAGTAGATAACCTTCAAAGCATATGTGTATCATTTAATTGAATCAGACAAATCTGTAACACATATTACTTGCTACTAGAACAAGATTAGGTTTTAGATGATACTAATCTTGGTAAAATCCATGCCTCAAGAGCTCTACACGAAACGTGCATACCCTTTTCTCCATAACCAGCTGTTACTTTCAGGAGGCCACTAAGGTCGATGCGTCCACAATTATCCACCTATATTGAAAGTTTTTCGTCAGGATGATGTATCTATTTTGCCTTAATAATAAAAAAAGTTTGCACAAAAAAATATAGATAATTAAAAATCAATAAATTGGTGATTGCTTCTAATTTCTTCCAAGAAAACCTAGTCAAAAAGGTTATGTGACTGCTTTGTATGAAGCAAATACACATGCTGTTAATAATTAAGGAAACAACATGCCAATGATATCATCTTAGCAGATCAGAAAAAATCCCATTTCTTAAATATCTAATGATGCCACATTTAGGTTTCAAAAGAACAAACTTAATAGACATGTATCAGCATTTGAATTAAAACGACAATTTAAGTGTCACCGTAACCACTGAAGTGTATGATCAAATCTCATTGTGACACTTCTATTGTCGTCTCCATCTTCCTAGGTACACTCATGTTGTCTGGTCATTTACTAATGTATAGAGAAATTATAAAAATTGAAATGAAACAAACAAACAAATAAATCTTCAATAAATCTCTAAATCGTGCTTTCAAAATCACTTCATAATAGCATAATCGCACAAGAAAACTTATAATGACACAAACCTTACGCTTCAACCCTATTTGATCTAGTATCTGAAACCCCTTCAAATTCAATTGAACTTCTGAGTCCACCATTACATGATTGCCATATGCATCAAACATCTGGAGAAAAAGGATAGTAGAATTAGATTGTTTGCAAGTAAAACCTTATCAGCAATGTTGCTGTCACCAGGTTTGTATCAGTTAACCAAGAAATTTATCATGCAAAAGTTATCATGCAAGAGTCTATGAATTGTTATGTCAATAGCACAATTGAATTGATATACCTCTAATTCAAGCTCTTTAATAATGCAACCTGGAAACAGTTGGTTAGCTGAAATTGATGGCTGGGCTCTAACAACTTGCGTACATCCAGGATTAACTGATTATTAAAAAGAAAAAGATAAATCGAATTATGTACAAAGAATAATGTCAGTAAATAACAAGACATGAGAACTTTAAGCTTATATCCATGTTTTGCTTTAAGTTAACACAATACCACGACAAGGAATGGAGATGGAGAATAACTCATCCGGGCTACATATGACACAAGTAGCTTCATACACAGGCCGAATCTGGTCCAAGTTCCTGCTTTCAATTAATAAGCCCTGAAAACATACAAAAACTTGACAGATGCACAAATACACCCCAAGGCAATTTCCATTTTAATGTAAATGCAAGTACAATATAAATGACCTGCAAAATTTACTGAGGAAACAAGAAAACAAACGTAAACTATACCTTCACTTTCAGTTCCATTCCAGAAGTTGAAACTTCTGTCTTATAATCTTTTACATGAAAAAGTACACCCTGTTTTGCTTGGAACTTGACCAGAACTTGCGTGTTAGGTGTAAAACGAGTTCGATTATCATAAATGTCATAACATGCGATAGCAACAGGTTCAGAACATGAACCAACCCTGTCATAGAAGATCATCGAACAAGTAAAATCAAACTAAGATAGAAAAGGTACATCGACCAGATATGTGTGTGCAACAAATAAAAGAATTTTGAAAGGGGGCATTCCATATGCAATTATTAATGACCTCAGTTAAGTTCATATAATTTTACTCTCTCCAAACTAGAAAATGTACTACAGGAAATGATAAAAGAACAGTTTAATCTTAAAAGTGGGATACCTCAAGCTAAATGGCCGACTCCTGCTATTTCTCAAAAGTTGCCACTTTCTGATCTCGGAAGAGGCACGAACCTCAACTTTTTTTACCAAAGTTTTGCAACTTGAATCGATCTGAAAAAATGAAATGACAGACACAAAGATGTCACATGATGAGGAACAAATGAAAGTCCAGTGATTTTCAGAAGACACGGATAAATTGGAGTCTAGGTGAACCACTTACAAGAGAGAATGAAAATATATAGACACCCGCTTTTTGAAACAAATTTGGGAACCTGTTTCTGAGTTGAAATATGTACATGCCATGGATTCCTTTATGAGAAGAAGACGTGACACGCACCGAATAAATGTGATCCAAGTTCCCATCATCTTTGTTTTGGCCCTTGAACTTGACTTCTAAAGACATATCTATTTTACATCTAGAAATATTTTTCTGGTCCAGATCTTTAGGGTCACTCTGAGAGACATAATTAGCAGGCCGAACAACTGCCACAACTTCCTTAAGTGAAGCTTTTCCGGCATTAGCAGTCGCAGGCAATTCCTGAAAAAAGGGACACTACCATGAACTAGATAGTTTCTGATTTCATGACTAAGAAGATAGAGAAAACTAGCATTCAGTCCCATACAAGGTTCTTTTATTCCCAATCTTTAAAAATAAAATCATTTCTCAATTCTAACACTTTATCCATTTTCTTTCTGTTACTTTAAATAAGTCCCTTATAATATAGGGGACAAATGATGGAAAAACACTAACCTCCCCATCAACCTCCAATTCTTGACATTGTTTTGTGCTTAGCAAGTCAATTGTAGAAGGAGATTTCTGACGCCGCTTTTCCACTAAGTTTTTCCACTCAATACTATCAATAGATATGCACTGCCATTAACAGCTCAGAATTAAGCATATTAAAAAAGCGTGCTCATTTTCACTCAAAAAGAAAAAAAAAGAACACAAAAAAAAAAAAAAAAGTTTATTGAAAAACCTTTCCGGAGTCAATAATGCTAACGGGAATGGACAAAGAGTTTCGCATATCCAGACTAGTCTCCCCGTTAACTTCAGTAAGAATGCACCCATTCTTATCTGGGATACCGAGTGGCCTTTTTCATCCCAAAGCAACATAGAATAATTTAATGAGAAAGTACTTGAGCAATCAAGAAAAAGACAAATAAATTAGAGTACACACATAGTAAATATACCTGCATATAATCCGTGCTTCTCCTGTTACGAAAGGCACAAAAAAATATTAGGATATTTATCTTGACCACAATTCTTGCAGTGCACAAGACCAGTTTGAGTGTTACCAAGGCATAATACTTACCACCAGCATCACCTTCAAAACCTCCAAGCAAAAAGTACTCTAGTGTTGCATAGACGTTATTATTATGAACACCAGCGCATGCTCCCTTCAGAATTTTTACTTTTTGGCCAGATTTCCAGGTTTTTCCTTTCCTTTTCAGAACTTCATGAACTCTCATAACTAGAATTTAACAATGAAACAATAAAAATTATTAACTGATACCAGATACAATCAGATCAAAAGACATAAATACGGGGACAAAAACAAAATTAAGATAATTATAACATATACTATTCATTTTGATGCAAAGTGGAAAATCAAGATATTTATCCTTTCATGCATACCATTAGATGAAATTCCTATTTCTTTGCTTTTCATAGGGCTGACAACAATAACTGGTTGATCTTCACCGTGATCAACTTCTTCGTCATACCGCATGTGCATCTGAAGAACCCAATCTTGATATTCTTTTTCTAGTTGCGAAGGGCTCAACAACTTTCCATCTCTAGAAACTTTAATATCTATTCCTGAAAACTAAAAAATGTTAGATTAAGAAAATTAAATTTTTACAAATAAAAATAAAAATAAAATTGGATTTTAAATGAAAAAAACCCATGTTCAAGAAGACGGGAGATTACCTTTTTCATTCTCACGAAGGTTACTGCCAAAGTTCTTCAGAGCAATGGTAAAAGGATTATGATGTGCTAGATCCGTCTGTACACGGTAATGCATGTTCTATTAATTGCACCATGCAAGGTGCACCATCCAAATTGATGGAGTTATAGTCCAAATTTTCTATAGCTCTGTATTCGTCTTTCTTTGGTTTTAAATCATTATAATATTTTCCTATTGAAAATGCTTTTTACACACAAAAGGAACTAATTTGCTTGACAGTTTTACTCCTGTCATTCTAACTTGAAAATGTGTAGCAAATAGAACATGATAGAGAGAGAGAGAGAGAGAGAAACAGATTTTCTAAAATTCTTATAGAAAAAGATATCAAAATTAAGACTTGCCTTAGATGGTGTTGGATTCATGCCGGCATCGGTATCTGCAACCACGACCTATTTTTATCAGTACAAGCCATAGAGAGAAATTCTCAAACCATGTAATTTGCCTGATGAGGAGCAGATATTTAACAACTCTAGAAAACTAAAAAAACAAAATAAAAACAAAAAAACTGCACCAGCTTACCAATGAAGCATTTAACTCGAGAACAACAACTCTTCAGTATATGTGCCTTATTTCCCTTTTTGTGCCTTAGATTCATTAAAGGAAGTGATGCCTGTAAAAAGGTTAAGTAGACATTAAAATGAAGGAAATTACCATATTATCCGATGATAATTACAGGTGTAAAGTAAATATCATGGAATTGCAAACACTGGTTACATAGACGTGTGTTTCATTTAGTACAGAAGATATGATTATAGTTGAAGATATAGTTATAGACAAAAAGTTAGATAACACTTCTTCATTTCAAGCAAAGACTAATTTGATTCTAAACTTCAAAAAAGCTTCCTCAAAGTTGGTTTCAAGACGTCATCATATATGAAAAGAATGAGATGATCAAAAACCTACCCAGCGAGCATCTGGAAGAAGACGACCAAGCCGCCGAATAGAAACACGGCTAAAGGTATCATATTTTTCAGTAATTTGGTGTCCATCAGCTCTTAGCTTCTCCAAAATCTTCTCAATACTCTCTTTTCCCTGAAACATACAAGTTCCTAAACTTCCAAACTATATGTTGGAAAAGATAAGAATTTCATACTAATCTTACCTCAACAATAGGGAAATAAACAAACTTCAGCCTTGCATGGGCTTCTTCACATGATCTTGCTCCTGAAACATTTCAAGTTGAGAAATTAAAGAGCACTTGAAGTAGCTAAAAGCAAGGAACTCGAAACTGTGAAGACAAGTAAAGTATCGACAATGCCATTTTCTGGGAAAAAAACAAGAAATAAGTTCTTGAAGAAGTCATAGTCACTTACTAGGACTTTTGGTTACACAGTTTTGCTTTAATGAGAATTGAAGGTGTAAAACAAAATCAGGTCCATTGCAAGAATGCAAATTTGTAGTTGCAATTTCCCCACCTTCAATTTCAGCAAGATCAATTCCATTGACCTGAGATATCACAGAGAAAACTCAAAGGCTTTTGAGTTGTTGAAAGTCATATTGCATTTTTCTAGATACTGCTGAAGCCAAAGAACTAAATACCAGAAAAGGGAGAGAATTATACGTCTGATAATTAAAAGGATGCTCATAAAATCACACAGATAAGATTGTAATAATCGAATAATTTACTTAGATCTGACAGGAACATGCATACTCATGAGAACACACTTTTTCATTTCATTTTTATGTTATATCTTTCGTCCATTTTTCCAAGATTGATGTTGTAGTTACACATAGGGACTGCAATCAGATCATCAAGAAGCCAAGCAGAACTTTGCATATAATTTGATAAAAATTAAAAATAAAAATTGCACTCATTTCAGTAGATTTCGAGGCATCAACCAAACATACCGAAATAAAAAGAAACTATTTGGTTACCAAGGGAGTCAAACACAAAGGTATCATACAAATCAAATGATATTATCTGGAAAAATAATGGAGAAGATAATAGACCTGAAACTCTACTGGTGTAACGGTCTTCCCTGTGTTGGACATCTCATCACACTGCAAGCCCAAGGAATAGAATGCAAAAGTAAGAATATTGCAATAGAGAAAATAAAGAAAAAATCCCGTTTCATAAAATATGCAAGAGAAAATAATGCACTTTTGGTACTTATCAAAGTCGAAACTACAGTCTTAGAAATTAACATCTACATGTTGTATAATTAGAACAAAAGCTACACTGTGGGTATATTTTCCAATGACAATACTAAGACCTCCATGCAAAGCCAAGCGCCATGAGATATGCATCCCATCAAATTTGGAAGGGAAAAAAAAGACTGACAAACAGTATAGCAAAGTGCAAACCTGAATATACGGGAAGTAAATGTCCTTTAGCCTGCACTGAAGTTTAATTGTGTCCAAACTTTTGATCTTAGGATCAAAAATTTCAACCTGCCAAGTTTTTTTTTTTTTTTTTTTTAGAACTGAAGAATTACAAACTAGTTTAAGGCTCACAAAAACCAAAGAATTATAGAAACACAGCAAGGCATATCAATGTCTATACTCAAGGGAGCCAAGGAAAATAAAGTTTGGAAACACAAAACACAATTCCCAGAGGGGTATCTAACGAGTCAATAATCACTCAAAAATATTAAAGTTAGTTTTCAAAAGAAAAATAAGGGTGGACAAGGGTGGGAAAAGCATGAATAATCATTTGATCTGTGTCACACAGATGCAATACTCTTACCTTTGTAAAGCTTCTGTGTGGTGCTTCCGCAATTTCTTCTTGTAAAGGATCTCTAATACCACCATCAGTCTAAAACGAAAAAGGCATAGTTAGTGTCTGCTTCAACAACAATGAACCGTTGTGTAGTTGCTTCACAAACAACAAAAAGTAATCTAGGAAAAAAAAAAAGGAAGAAGAGAGAGAGAGAGAGAGAGAGAGAGAAGAGCAACATTTACTCCTCAGGACCATAAACTGCTAATGCTTTTCTCCTTCATTACCTTCCAAGTAAGCTCAGAACCAGAACTGTTGAGTAAGGCCTCTCTCTCAAGATGTAGAATATACACCTTCTTGGATTTCTTTGTTTTCGATGAAACTACAGCATACCTGAAATATGGGAGTGAAAACAAACGTGAAAATGACTGGTTTGCGGAAATTCAACAGCAGAGCGCACATGGAAGTGGGATAGAATCATAATTGGGATCATACTCATACCTCCCTAAGTGCATAGATGCAATAGGTCCTCCGTATCCAAATAAACCAAAAAAAGGCTGCATAATTCCGGAGAACAGCTTATAACACAAACAAAACAACAAACGTAATCATCATAATAAGAAGACAAATTCAAGTAGTTTACCTTAAGGAATGGAGGTTTGCCACCTATTGCTTGTTCCTTCGAAGATCTGTGTAGTGAGGCACCCATTTTTCCCCTATAGAAAATGCATGGTAGTGTTAGGAATCGAGATTGTGATAACATTACACATTAGCTAGATTAGAAGACATTATACACGTGATATATTCTCTGTTAGTTAGATTAGCTATTAGATGTACGGATTATTTAAGCCCTGTCTGTACAGTTTACAATTCAATCAAATGAAAAATCATTATCAATGAGTTCTTTGAAGTGTGGAACTTTTTCTCTCTCTTTCATCTACTTAGCTTACAAGGAGACACTATTTAAGAAACATGCTTGCATTGCTTGCAGCCTCTCAGAAGTATTCAAATACATTCTTGTCCAGAAATCACACGTCTTGAGAAATGGACAATTTTTCCAATGATCTCGCCAAACATATTACAAAAAAAATCCGGCTACCGCCATGTCATTATTCTATATTGAAAAAGAACGACAAAATACAAAACGTGATAACTAAAAAGTAAGGAAAAGGCAAAGAAAACTCCTATAACATACCACTTTACTATAGAATTTTCATCGCTTCCATCCATGCCAGGACCAGAGTCAAAGATTGAAATCCTATCCTTTAAAACATCCACCCTGAAAATTTAAAACAAAGTTGCATATATGTCAGAGAAAACAGAGCTTTGTTTGAAATAATTAGGTACGCTCAGAAAGGTGAATCCATCTGTGCCAAAGAACTGAATTTCAATCTTAGATCATCTACCATGAAAAATGTTGAGAGAAACAATCGCAGACCAAGGGAAGTAAAGGCTTAATTTGCTGGTCTTACATGCCTACTAAATCATAAGCCATGGCAGTTTAAAGTAACTCTGCCCTTTCTATCATAATACGTTTTACGTCACAAAAAGCGAAAATCAAGGAATAGATCAATGTAACATTGAGGGGGCGTTTGGTACGTTGGTTCAATCCAACTCAACTCAAACTTTTTTTTGTCTTTTTCCCAAAAAGTTTTTGTCTTTTTCCCCAAAAAGTTTTTTGCCTTTTCTGAAAATTCAAAAAAATTTACTATTACAACTAAAATATTTCAACTCAAACTAACATACCAAACGGACCCACTTATCACGGACCAACTTTTTTATTTTCAAAAAAAAAAAAAGGAAATATACATTGACCAACATAAGCAAATAATTCAGCTAGACGGATACCTAACTAGTCTTCGATCATTTATACTATTTGACCACACTGCTTGCAAAGAATTGTCCTGGTAAATGAACAGCAGAAAGTAAATACTTTATCGAAAACAAAATTAAGTGGACAAACAAATTTTAGTTTTTCAACTTCACCAAACGACTTACTATTAAATCAGCGAGAGCAGTTTCAAAAGTATACTCTTCTGGTAACTCTTTCAACAATTCAGTATCGGGAGTCAAATCCCACATATTCTGCAAGCCAGACAAGTACACAGAGAGTGAAACTAAAAACAAACGGCTGATCAAGTATGTATGTCAAATTAAAGAATTCAAAAAAGTAATTGCTGAATCAATAATTCCTTTAGTCAAAATCGGATTGATTGCTAACCTCGAACTTTTCGGTCGAATTTCCACTGCCGTCCTACAATTCAGAAGCAAAACAAGCAAAAAAAAAAAAAAAACCCCCACTAAGCAAACAAGATATCAGAAAACCAAACTCTCATTAAACCGAAATCCATGTCTATACTCACATGAAGCCTTAAAATGTGACATTTATGTGGCTTCAAGCTCCTAAAGTTCAATACACTTCTTTCAAGCTTGACATCATCGGTATCTTGCAGAATCAAAGAACCGACTTTCCAGTTCAGCTGCCTTTTGCGCTTCATCGATTCCGAGTATTGTAGAACCCGGAAGTATTCTTCTTTAACCAAAGTAATGAAATCCTCAAATGGCATTTCGGAAACACGCACATTCAACCCAACGCTCGTTCCATTTGGCAACAATATCTTGAACCTATAAACTTCATCAGCACTTCCGTCGCCGCTGATCTCAACCAGCTGCCTCTTCTTTCCGTTCCGACGAGACGTTTCTTCTTCCATACCCAGCAAATGTCAAAACCTGTAAATCTCACACAAACTGCTCAAAATCCCAAAAAGATAATGGGAAAATCAGGTAATTATAACTACTGAAATCTTTCAGAGAGCTTAAAAACCCAACGTCAACAATGAATGAGTAAAACACAAAGAAAAGCTACCCAAATCTCTTGACGGAAAAACTCATGTGTGCCCTAAAAGCCAAAGAAAAAACGCTCAAATTTACACAAAGCCAAACTTAAAAAGACAAAAACAAAAAACAAAAACAAAAAAAACAAGAGAGAGAGAGAGAGAAATGAATAAGATCATACAAGCACGAAAACAAATTACGCAAACATGAAGCTAAAGAAGAAAATAGTATACATGAATATATAGTTACATATATATATATAATATGCGTGGGATGTTGAACACGATCAGACACAAGAAGAAAGGCAAAAGACGTTTACAAGTGTGGTTCGATATAATCACTGTAAAATGCAAGTATATTCATACAGAGAAGGAAAAAACATTTTCCGCCATTTTTGCTCAGACATGCATAAACAGATGAAGACTGTTTTGACAGAAAACATTCAGAGAGTAAAAAAAAAATGGAGTTTCAACGTACCAGATAAGGAGAGCGAGAGAGATAACTTTCCTGGGATATGTAGAAACCCTAGTAGATGAAGAAGAAGAAGAGAGAGTGAGAGATTTTAGAGAGAGAAAGAGAGATGATCCAAAGAGTTTGGAGACAGAGTGAGAGAGTATGAACTGGAGACTGGAAAGAGGCTGGCGAAATGGGAAAGATGGAGGAGGGAAAGCAGAGAGACAGAAGAGTGCCTTTTTGTGTGTGGAAGGGACACGTGGCGAGAGATATTGGTGGAGGGGCTAGCAATGGGAAGAGCAAGCGCCAAAAGTGGGAGTGTTTGGGTGTCCAGAGTCCGGATTTAAACGTCTTCCTTCGTGGGGAAGGAATTCAGTAGGACTGTAGACTAAAATGTTCCTTGATGGGAATATGAAAACACGCCTTTTGGGTGCTTTATTTCAGAGTCCGTACATGGATGATGGACGGGCCGGACTGCCATTGGCTGAGCCGATAATTATTGGGATCGGCCGCTTTTATTTAAAAGTAGTTAAACATAAATAATATATTATAAAAAAGATATAAAAATTTATAAAAAAAGTACAAAATAATAAAATAAGAAAAATAAACAAAAAAATAAAAACTCTATGTACAACTTAAATAACAAAATAAACTATAAGAGGGTGTTTACTGTTTAGGTTTGAGTTAAGATTTTTAAGGGGGTGTTTGGTCATGAGTCTAAACTAAACTTTTTTTTGTCTTTTTCCTCAAAAGTTTTTGTCTTTTTCCTAAAAAATTTTTTATCTTTTCTGAAAAGTCAACAAAATTTACTATTTAAACTTATAAATCTTAACTCAAACTTACACACCAAACGGGCCCTAAGTTGAGTTGAAAATAAATTAAGTTGAGTGTTTGGTAAAAAATTTGAGATAAAAATTTTAACTTGAGTTGAGTGTTTGGTAAAAAAGTTTGAATTGAAAATTTGAAATTGAGTTAGGACCTTGTCTGGATGTAAAAAATTTGAGTAAAAAATTTTAAATCAAATTTAACATTTCATTGTATATTTCTTATCAGAAAAATGGAAAAATTAAAATGAACTAAATTAAAAACTTTTTTCAACAACATGCATCAAAACCTTTTACAATATTTCTTAAATAATTGAACAAAATACAACAACAAGATTTTTAAGTTGGTGACTAAAAGTTAATAAAAAAAACATAGTAATTACAGCCCTAATCTAGTTTAATAAGATAAAACTGAGCTTGATTTCAAGTGGATTTGTACTATGGAGATGATTGATATCTGTCCCACATATTATCAGCCATCATATCTCTCATTTGATTCATTACACCCCTCCTCGATTCATGTTGTTGCGTTCCTGTACTTAGGCCAGTACCATTGACCTCATCGGCCAACACGTAATCCGCGTTACATCGACAAGTCCACCTACAGGCACACAATCTGCCGCATACTTTTCAAGAAAGGGATCTCCAACCTGCACCATACTTATGAAATTATGCAGAATCGCACACGCCACTGGGATCATTACTTGTTTGTCCATTGAATAACTATTGATGCCTTTAAGTATTTTAAATCTTGCCTTCCAGACACCAAAAGTTCACTCAATACAATTCCGCAGCGATGAGTGCGTGTAGTTAAAAACTTCCCTCCGATTGCCTAGCCCTACGCGACGTCTTTGATATATAGGTAAATGATATGTCTCTCGTTGAAATGGACTCAGAAAACAATCCTTATTGGCGTAGCCCGAATCGGCTACATAAAATATTCCTACAAAATAAACATTGCATTATGAACACAGATCCAATATTTTTTAACTAATTTATTATTAATAATACTGCTATAATTTGACAGATCAACTTACCTGGTGGAGGTATTGGGAAACCATGGAATGCTATTGTCTTTTCCAACATTCTAACATCATGACAAGATCCCTCGTAGCCAGCCAACATATATGTGAATTTCATATCAAACGAATAGGCCGCTAATATATTATGCGAGTGATGCCCTTTTCGATTAATCCAAGCGTCCGCATTTTCCCGTCGTGGCACACATGGGACGTGTGTGCCATCTATAGCTCTAATACAACCCTGCATGAAAAATTACACTGTTTAATATGGGTACCATCATTAATACTTGTCATTTTTTAATAATTCTTTCATACGATCATATGATGCGATTACTAAGATAACGTACATCAAACCATGACTGATATTTGTAGGAATGCTTCAGAATCAAAGGGTGAACCGCTGTGTAGTCGGGCAGTCTGATGAATTCGTCCTTTAGCGAACAAATAATCTTCAACACTTTAAAGAACTAACGTGAAGTTGTCTCTCTAGAATGCTGGAACAAATATGAAATGTGTCGGTTCGTAGCGCCTTGTGCACAAATGGATAAAAAAATGAACAACTGCTCGTTCACATTCATGTTAGAAGTTGGCCTCAATAATTCTCGACTACCTAAAAGGTTACTTAGTGATCTGAATGTTTCTGATTTCATACTGATCAATCCTTGAATTATTTCTTCATGGTCATTTAATATCTCTTCCACACGCATGCTGCCAGTTACTCTTGAATTATGCATTGGTTGTGGATCTCTTCGTCTGTTACGCCTTCTAGAAGTCACGGCTACTACTGCCTTCGCAAGATAAATGTCATCGTCGCTATATTCTTTTTCTAGAGTATACGGCATCTTCTTCCTGCTCGGATTCGGAACTATACTCGTTTATTTTGATAATAGATTGATATCTGCTCTAAATTTTGATGTTTACCTGCTATAAATTAATTGTTAGCAAAATATAAAAAACTAATTCCCAATACCATCATACTCCGATCATCTATTCGTTTCAAAGTAAATATTAACTAATTTTTTTCCCCATAACCGGTACAAAACATGATTAACGTAATTCAAAATATCAGATATAAAAAAACATAAAAATAGCGTAACTAACATGCTCGACGTAATTTAGAAACATGAATGAAATAAATAAATAAACATAATCCAATAAGAAGATTAATGTCAAATCTATCCCTAAAAATTAAACTACATAAGAAGGAGTCGAACAAGAAAATTAATAGGCCGGGGGCCGGTGGGACTGAACAACGAATGCAATAATTTCTCGCCTATCGACATTGGACAGTTGATGGAAGGTGCGTTGAAGCCGTGGATGAGCATCGAAGTAGTGTCACATTATCGTCCGCTGATTGGGTGGAATACTCATCTCTGTCATAATACTCATACACATCAGCATGTGATCCGTACGACTTGATTGGTCGTTACTTGTGCCCGATTACGATCGGCTACGGAAATGACTGGCTATTTCCTGCATTGCCATGAATGTCATCCCATCCGTTTCATCTCTTTGCTTCCTCTTACCAGAACTGCCCCTAGACCACGACGGACCTGCATCGGTGCCCGAACTTCTGTTGTTCCAATTGCGCGCGCCGGTGGTTGGCATTAGATCCTCTTCTAAAATCGGCCAGTTTCCAGAGTTGTCCATTGAACCTTCATGGTTGACGTTCGCAGTACTATCATCTCGCATCGTAACTGACCCATACCCCGAGGCCCCTGCAGCATGATTTTTCTTGAAAACGTTATAGTAAAGCTCCTTGTTGCGAAGCCCCTCGTGGTAGAGATGGTTGCACTTTTTAAAAACCTACAAATGAAATTTTATCAACATACAAGTCTAATCATCATGTGATCAAACAATATAACGTAGGGCCATATATTAGACAATGCAATTACTTGAATAAAGCTCTGCCACACATCGTCCGAGCTTATGACTCGATCCGTCGACGGATCGTATCCTAGGCCGGTTCGACATTGCAACGCCTTCCAGCCCCTATATATTTTCTTCATCCTCTCCTTCTTTTGATATAATATTGGTCCGTAGGTAGGTACCCCTCCATACTCAACATTAAACTACTCGACCCATAGATCGAGGATTGCTAGGGGGGATGTTTACTACCACTGTAGGCCAGGTAGTCATCAATTTTTTCAAAAAAATGTTTTTCCTTCGCGGGATTCCAAACGTACGTCTCACCAGATGATTTGCGAGGCATTTCCTTAAGAAACCGATAACCAAAATATAGAAACATACTTAAAAATAAAAATAAAAAAGCGAAGGCAGAGGAGTTGGCTCAGTATAAATTTGTTGACATATTTCAGAGGCATGTCAATGACCCGATACATATACAGCTACCATGGCATAGAAACCATGGGTTCGGGGTTAAACAAGTTCATGACAAGCATAACCTACAATTAAGCCCCTTAACAACAAACATGTGCTTATATACCGGTATTTATCAAAATATATCGGGTAACTGACTCACCAGTCAGATTATAATACAAGATATGTTAATTTGCTGTATACATCATCGCCAATCAGGGATGAAAGTTGAACATAAACCGGGATATAAACTTGTAAAAAATATCCGCAACCTAAAAAAAAAATTCCATTAACTAGTGACCCAAAACGTCCTTTAGAATTGCAAAACATGGTAAAATTCGACCCAAAGCATGTTCAAAACAGTTTGGTCACTAACTAGTGACCAAAATTTGGTTTAGGCAGCAAAGGCATGGTACAAGTGAACCCAAAACCTCCTAATGACAGTTAATTCACAAACTAGTAACCCAAAATGTCCTTTAGAATTGCAAAACATTGTAAAATTCGACCCAAAGCATGTTCAAAACAGTTTGGTCACTAACTAGTGACCAAAATTTGGTTTAGGCAGCAAAGGCATGGTACAAGTGAACCCAAAACCTCCTGATGACAGCAAATTCACAAACTAGTAACCCAAAACGTCCTTTAGAATTGCAAAACATGGTCAAATTCGACCCAAAACATTTTAGCAACAGCAAGGTCACTAACTAGTGACAAAAATTTGGTTTAGGCAGCACAGGCATAGTACAAGTGAACCCAAAATCTCCTAATGAAGGCAAATTCACTAACTAGTGACCCAAAACGTCCTTTAGAATTGCAAAACATGGTAAAATTCGACCCAAAAAATGTTCACAACAGCAAGGTCACTAACTAGTGACCAAAATTTGGTTTAGGCAGCAAATGAACAACCAATTAGCAAAATCTGTTTTTAGACTGGAAACAAAGCGAAATATTAATGCACAAACCAAGTTATGCCCATCACATTACAAACAAATTGACTAGGGCTACCGAGTTAACCAAAAAATCACGAGGTTTACGTCGGTAGGAAATACAATCGACAAAAATGAGAATAAAACTAGTTTGAGGGAGAATTTGGGGAAGAAATTATACTAGGGCTACCGAATTCGAGCCAGAGGATGAGTATACAGTGGAAGACGTCGGATTAGGGCAGGAATTAACGAGTCGGCGAGATGATTTCCGTGTTTGGAAAAAGTGGGTAATCAGTCCAAGGGTTTGCCTTCAGTTCGCATACCCCAACCGGCGCCACATCTGCTTCACGGGGTGTGGGCGAAGCCTAAAGATCAACGATATAAGCAAATGGGAGAGAGGAAGGACGTCGGGTAAATAGACCTCCTGCTAAGCAGCAGATGGTCGAGGGTTGGGGGGCACAGGCAACATAGCCACTGACAGCAGCACATGGGAGCCGGTGGGGAGGAACACGAGATTCGTGCAGAGGAGCCCAGGCACGGGTGAAACAGAATAGCAGGGGAGACTTGGTGAACAGTAAACTAAGTTGGGTTTACTATATAACGGTTCAAAGAAGGGTTGGGGTTGAACTTTATTCCCAAACGTGTTCAGTTGAGACTGAATTCAAAAAAAATGAGTTTGAACTTGGATGCCAAACTCCCTCTTAAACTTTTAACAAAATTTTAAAAAAATTTAGACAAAAACCTTTTTTCAACCATATTAATAAAAAAAATATATAAATTATTAATAGATATACATGGAAAAGGATTCTATATACATTATATGTATACATACATATATATAATGAGAAACGAAAAAGGTAAAAGAAATTTAAAAAAAGGATAAAAGTATAAAAATAAAATAAATGAGAGAGAAAAATAATGAAACTTGAAAGTAAAAAGGAGAAGTAAAAACCAAAAACAATGGGTTGACATTGGCATTGGCATAAAGGGAGAAAGTATTATTGACTCTTTTATATATGTTACGATTAAGATTAAGATAATTAAGAGCCCGTTTGAGGACACATTTGAAGCGGTATTTTGAAGGTTGGAGATAGTTTGAGTTTTGAAAATGTGTGTTTAGTGAAAATAAACTGTTTAGAGTGAAAAAGTGTAAAAACTTGAAACATGTTTGGAAAAAAATTAGTAATATATATATTGTTTCATTGTTATCGAAATTCTATGCAATCTGAAAAAAAAAAATCATCTCATTTTGACTTAAAATAATAAAGTTATGGACTTTTAAAATTTGAGTTTTTTGAAAATGTTTGGAAAAGTGAATAGTAAAATTAGAGGAAAATGACAAAATAAAAAAAATGTTTGCAAAACACATTTCCAAACTCATCCCAAATGGGGCCTAATAGAAAATTACCCAAAGAACCACCTTTTTTTCGTCTACTAATCAACATGCACAAACTCTCATATCTTGACCAACATGAAATAAATTTTAATTTACTTAAATTTAATTTTGTGTCATATTTATCTAATATTAATTTTTTGTATCATATTAATATAATGGTCTTCAAGTACTTTCCCTTTTAATTAATGATCCAGGACATGTTCATTATATATATATATATATATATGTGTGTGTTTTGATAGAATATATTCCTTTAGTACAATATATATTATATATATCAAATGTAATGTGTAGTCGTGTCGTTTATATATTTAAGTAATTTATTTAATATGTATTGATGAGAGAGACTATATGATGTGATTAGTAAAAATTGATTAAAAATGAATAGATGTATATGAATAGATATCATGTTCAAGTATATTTGTATTGAAATATAATATATAAGGTACACAAAAGCACATTACATTATATTGGTATATAATTTATAATGAATGTATCTTTCAAAAACACGATTAATTTCAGCTTTTAAATACCAATGTACCTGATCTTGAGTTATCCTTATTGTTTAATTGGTAAGCTTTTTTTTTAATTCTAAAATAAAATTGATAAGTTTTAAAATAATTATCACCTCAACTAAAATTAAGATATTAATGTTTATCAATGAAAAAACAAACTCATTCATTAAAAAATACAATAAAATAACAATAATACTCAAATATTAATATTAAAGTTAATATCCTTAATATTATATATATATATATATAAAGTTAATATTATAATTTTAACATTTCATTAAAGCAAAAATTTAGGATGTAGACGTTTATTTTTATTTTTGAAATAAATAATATATATAAGAAATAAGCTCCAATTTTTCTTTAAGATTCTATGAGCCAAATCTTAAAATACCATATTTTTTCCGTTCATTTGGATTGCACGTAAATTTGTATTATATTTAATTATAATAAATGCACTGTAATATGTGTTTGGATGTTCTATTTAAATATTGTACTCAATTATAATATGTGTTTAAATTATTTACATTTAAATAATCATTCTAATATGTATTGGTATATGAGAAAGAGTATGTGATGTGATTAGTAAAAATATATTGAAAAAAGGAAATAGATAACTAATGTTTTGAATTAATATACTGTTGAAATAAAGTTAAATTAAAATAAAATATGAGTGTGTAATCCAAAACACTATTCATTTTCTCTCCGGCCGGCAGAATATAACAAGAAGGATTAAAAAAAAAAAAACTTAAACGACACACCGTTTTTTAAAAAAAAGAAACGACATGTCTGTTTTTTATCGACGAAAAAACATGAAACGTTAGCACGTGCAGTTTAGATTTGTAATAGAAAGGTTTATTATTATTATTATTATTATTATTTTGGAAAAGTTAAAGGATTATTTGTAACTTGTTTTTGTCTCATATCAGACTACATGTAATTGTCGTTTATGGAGAGTACAAGACATGTCGTTTACACAAAAATCAAGAAAGAGCACTCAAACGACGTGCCGTATTTTCATTTTGTTTTTTTTAAAGAAAACGCATGAATTGATATTCTTTTTGTTGGGGTTAGACTTCGTCTTCCCAATAATGACGTTAGCTTTAACAGTTTATATAACGAACGATGAACTCCCTGTTCTAACGCCTTCACATTTGGGCCGGACCCAACTCACTGTAAAGTCAATATCGAACGACCATCGCTCGTATAATTGGGCCGGACCCAACGACGCGATTCGTTCCGAATTAAGCATTATACATCGAGCTAACGGATCAATACTGATTCTTCACTTAGACTTTATTTACTGCGAACGATAGATCATAAGGACAAAGTCTTATTTTCTATTCATCGTTCGTCGTTCATATTTAACAAGGCTTATATGGTTATACTCTCTACAACAGTCGAACCCAGCGTCGACGATGATGTGTCATGTCATCATGACAACTGATCAGTTCGTAACTGGCAATAACCGCTAAGCCTTAATCTGTGGAACATTACAATAACTGCTAAGTTCATATCATGACACGTGTCCCCAGTGGACAACGATGGAAAACCGCTCAACATCAGTTATTGGTTCTCCCTCTATAAAAAGAGGAGGACCCCCCTTCAGAAAGGGATCCGAAACTCTTTGAATTCATACTGATACTCTGCCAAAAACATTCTGAGAAACATTCTTGTACTTGAGAATACTCATATACAGTGAATAGAGGATACCCACAGAGGACGTAGCCCAGTTTGGCGAACCTCTCTACATCTTGGTGTTGATGATTCTCTATCTCTTTCTTTTACTTTAATTTCCAGTTATTTTCATACTAATTTGCTTTATGAGTTTCAACAACGATTGTCAAGGGCCCATTCAACTGTTTATTTATTCATTATCATTAACTTTCTGTTAAATTTTGACTGTAGAAAATCTAGCATCTACACTTTTTATAAGAGAAAATAATTGTCCATATTTCCAAAAAAAAAAAAAAAAAATTTGTCGCTTTAGAGAGTGCAAAAATTAACTAAATTTGAAACGGCGTGTCATTTCTTGGCGAAGAACTTTTTCTTTTTAAACAAAGTTCGCTCTCCCATCTTTTATCTTTTTCCTTCTTTCTTCCCTCGTACATTTATTTATTTATTTGGCCAAGAATCAAGATCATTGCATAATTCTCAACGTCTTTTTTTCCTTGACATTTTATGCATAATCTTCGAAAACCCAAAAAAAAAAATGACAGGTATAAAAATTTACATGTACATGTAATTATTTAAAATATAAGATTCGACTCATATGACATCTTGTTTATATCTTTTTTCTATATTTACATATAATACTATATTACTATATTACTTAGTTAACTGACATAATTTTTTTTAGTCATGTAATATGATATTTCAACTAAAATGACATTTTTTCGGCTGTAGCACATTGGTGAAAAAAAAAAAAAAACTAAAATGACATTTTTAATTTACCATAATTCATAACAATATTAAGTGAACATCATTAAAAATACATAAATAGAAGAATGTACGACTCGGTTCCTCTTTAAAGGAAGCTGATTGTTTTCTATTGGACCACTTTTATCAAGCAAACCATTTTTGCGGGATATAAGCTTCAGGAATACTTTTTGTTTTTAAAAAGAATAATCATTTTATATAATCACTGAATTTTAGGACCCCTTTACTTTATCCCCTTAACCTCACTGAATTTTAGGACCTTTAAAAACTCACAGTTTGTCTTATGAACATTGGATTTAATCCCTTTATCTTTTCTATTAAAATTTTAACTAAAAACATATGAAAAATAGTGAGTTAAGTGTAATTATGTAGTTTTTTTTTTTTTTTTTTATATAGGTAGAAATCCCAATTCAATAGGTTTAGTAAAACTAATGCCTCTAATTTTTTGTCTGTTTCCTATTGAAATGGTAATAAAAAAGATAAAGTGAGATTAATTATAAAGTTCAAGCGGTAAAATAGGAATATTTAAAATTTAAAAGATTAAGTGAGGGTGAAGCTGAAATTTAAGGATGTTGACGATAATAATTCTTGATATATATATATATATATAATGTATTACAGATGATGCCTTGACTTCTTGTCCTTATGTGGGTTAGATTTTTCTTCCGACTTGGGTACACAGTTTCCTTTTATTGCCTTTCATACGAGACATACGGAGTGAGGCCCAAAAGAGTCTGAGCCCCTCCAAAAAAAAAAAAAAGTAAGTAAATTCCGGCATTGACCCCATTATTTTAGGTTTTTTAGCCTCACAGGTAGAATAACTCTTGAAATATGATAGAGTCAGGTTTTTTATATTAATTTCTCTCAGTCATTCATTCAAAACCTAAAGAGGAGATAATGAGACTCAAACCCTGATGAACGAAGGGATGCCTAACAAAAATATCCAGCCTCTTTACCATCTCATCTACCTTGTGGGTATTCCTCAAATTTTTCTTAATTGTTTATAGGAATATATAATATACGGAATATATAATTTACGAATCGTTAAAACGTTAAAACTCTCATTGTACTTCTTTATGATTAAAAACTTGTAGTTCTTAGCTTACTCATCGACGCTCCTCGCTTTAGCATTGCTTCCATATTAATAGCAAACAACATAATCACCTCTATCCAAATTTTAATATTGAGAAAGTATAAAATGCCGGTTAAAAAATAAGCTAATTGTGAAACATGAATTTCAGTCTGCTATCTTAAACGGACCTTGTAGGCAAGGGGGAAAAAAAAAGAAAAAGAAAAAGAAAGTGCATCATTATCATATTAGAATTGTTGTACCGAACCTTAATTAGATGTAAAGGAATGTTTACATCAAATGATTAAAAATAGTAGTTGAAATCTCTTATTTTAAGGTGGTTAGAGTGCCACAAACCACAAACCACAAACATTGACAAAACTAAATATAAGAAAAATAATGCAATAATATTCCTTATAATACACATTTTATCACCACCTTTTCCTTAAAGTAAATAAATATCCTTATGTTTTTTTAAAATGAATAATATTTTTCTTTGGAAGCGGTAAATAAACACGGCGTATTGAAAAGGGTCATTATTTATAATTTTTAAAATATCCTTCCTTCTTTTCAGAATAAAAAAAAAAAAAAATAGGACATTAGACACGCATGAAGAGCATGCAATCCAGTCATCATCCTTTTTTTTTAATTAAAAAAAAAACCAATAAAAAAGAGCTTTTTTTTTTTTTTTTTTCCAGAGATTCTTTAACCTTAAACTAACCCAAATGATTTTGGAGAAGCAAGTATGATAATGATACATCTACAATATAGACGTTCTTCTCACAATATAATTTATTCGACAGGACTGCCTTTCATGTAACATGAAATGAACAAGATACAATGATGATTTAAAAAAAAAAACGAAGTATAGCATATGATACTTCGCTTGATGCTCAAAGCTCATTTGTTCTTTTTGTTAGATACTAAGTTTGCATTTAGTTTGTCGGTTAGAGATGAAACTTTTAAGTTAGAGTTGGTTGACTTTTCAAAAACTAATTATAAATTTTGTTAATTTTTTATAACAAAGACAAAAAATGAGATGAAAAAATAAAATTTAGTTTGAGTTAAACTAAAATCCCAAACAAATCCTAAATGCTCTTGTAATTACATTCATTCAATCGATAAATGAGTAATTTTATAATGTTGAACATCTTTGTCGTTTGATAACCAAAACTTCACTGCAGTATTCAAAACATTTCCCACTTGAATTCCTGTCATTTTTATACAAACAAGTGAGAGATATTTCACTTGTCTGTAATCCTACTAAAATAATAGAAAACTACAATTTCATAATGTTTTGCGTACTAATGCATTTGACGTATGATTTTCACTAATAATATCGATTCTAGTATATTAAATATTATGTTATGTTTTTCTTGATCATTGTTGTGGCTTATGTTTTTCATGTTACGTGAAGAAACGGTCCTACTAAATAGATTGTAGAAAATCCCTCTATATGTTAATAGTTAAAATGGAAAATGGATAATGGATAATGAATAATATATTATTATTATTATTATTATTATTTTGGTAACAGGACAGTAAATTAATTTGAAAGTTAGACCATATGGCTCACATATTTGGCTACCATATGAATTCATGATCTTAGCACGGTTGTTGCGATCCAAATTTATTGCCTAAAAGTTCCCAGAGAAAAAAAAATTTTATTCCCCAGAAAAAAAAACGTCATTGTCTTTGATTATTTTTCACAGCCGTACATATATCATTGAGACTCGAATAAAAATTTAAAATTTACATATGTATAATTACTGTATATATAGCTGATAAGATGTGAAAGTACAATATTTACTCAGACTCCTACACCCTTTAATTCGTGGCCAGGGTCTACTCCAAAATTTCTTTGGTGCCACGTAGACAGAATCCGGGAACTCAAGTTCAAACCTCAAGTTTGAATTTAAATTTTTGTCTTCTTCTAAAATTTTTTTTTGTCTTTTCTAAAAAGTCAACAAAATTTACTATTTAAACTTAAAAAACTTAACTCAAATCCAAATACTTCTTTTAAGTGACAAATGAAGGTGGCAAAAATCAAAAGGGTCCAAAAATAAAATAATGTAAATTCATCATAGATTTCCACATTATTTATAATTCACACGTGTAGAGTACAAAATGGTGACGTTCCAATAAATTATTAAAATTTTTGTGCACAACACACACACACACACACAAAAAGAAAAGAGGGGAGCACATAATTGATATATATACGGATGTCTTTTGCATGCAAAATGCCGAGGGTTCAATTCCCAATTCAATGCATAATGTGAATCTCTCTAAAATAAATATGAGGAAAGGTGCATCTCACCCAGCTCAATAAAACCCGTTTGGCAAATAGGAGTTTATTCTTATGGTAAGGATTTACCGTATATTTTTAAAAGGTAAAATCATATCAAAATAATATATAAAAAATACAAATTAAAATATTCTGATACCTTTTTTATAGTTAAAAAACAAAACATTATCAACAGAGTAATTTTTCATATTCAAAAACAAAACTTTACTGAAAGATCCTATTTTTATTTTTCGCCTCATATACGTATTATAAACTCAATAAAATATTTGAAGGCACATATATATATAAAGTATGAGACCTCTGTCCTTCCTAGTTCGTAATGCATTGATTTGCACTTTATCTCTCTTATTCAAGATTTCCCTTTAAATGCAAGCAAATGTTCATCTACCTTAGTTAAACTCTTTTATTTTTCACTTTTAAGAGCCTCAACCGTACCCACAAGATTGGCTTCTTCTGCAGAAAAAAATTGTGGGTTATGCTTGCATCTAATAAGCAACTTTCACAGCTCAGCAAGCAAGAAAAAAGGTTATTTAAGTAAGTGGTGGAACCGTTTTGCCTTCAACATGGGTCTCTTGAAACAGACATCCCATGACCTTATGTTTTTATTTATTTTTTGATTATTTGCCTAATTTGGGTGTTTTTTACACCTCCAATATATAGCTTATATTATAAGACACACAATGTTCTATTAAAAAGAAGAAGAAGTATCCTAAAAAAAAAAAACGAGGAAGAAGAAAAAAAGTCAAAATGATTAACTGCGAATTTTTCTCTTTTGGGGGAAAAATAAATGAGAAATTGACCAAAAATTCACCTATTTGTTTGTTGTGTTTTTCAGTTTGTGGGGGACACCATTTTCTTTTCAGGCTGAATGCTATGAAATAAACACTGAAATTTATGGGTCAGGCTGAAGAAAGTCAACAAGATTCAAAAGAACCGGCCAAGACCTCATACCCATCTATCCAACTTCTTCTTCTTCCACTTCTGTAAAGTATAAAAATGCTCATAAAATCTAAAATTAACCCGAACTAAAAACAAATCGAGAAAAATGAACATTCTTACGATCCTCTACATGACTGGTCATATATGTTATGTTATGATTAGTCTCGTTACCAATCGATAAATTAACTGGTTCTTTGTATTACGCAGCTTCTTATTTTGAGGAAGGAGTAAAAATTGTTATGGTGTTTACTCTTGAAAGATAAATACATATATGTATATGTATTGTTATGGAGTTGCTTCTATTTAATCTTATTATCTATCTATAATATTTTATTATACACTCTATAGTATCATTTCGTCTCTTTTCAGAGCCCTCCACGTAACAAATATTTTTTCTTTTGCTTTTACTTCGTTTGTTTATTATGTTCAATTAATTTTCTTTAAAATTTTAAAAGGCTTTTTCTGTATGCATGGAAATAACCATATCAGTATTGCAAGAAGATGGTTACTATTCTTATAGGTACCAAAAAAATAAAAAGCAAAATTCCATCACAATGGTAAAGAAAAAAAAAAAAGAAGACGGTACCAGACAATTATCATAACTGTTTTTTTTTTTTAAGAAATAAATAATTTTTACCTAAATTATTACTTTTCTGACGGTAAAGTACTGTAAGGGGGGAAAAAATCATAATCATTGAGCAACGGCGTGACTTATACAATTGCGTAAAGAGTTGGAATGGGATAAATACAAGTAAATACTAAAATGTCAAAAAAAATTTTTTTTTTCTTGAACTGAAATAAATATTTCAGACGACAGAATAATTAAAATAAAAAAAATGTGATTATCAACAAAATAAAAATAAAATAAATGAAAGCTTTAAAATACACACAAAGCATTGCTAGCATTGGTTGAAGATTAGTAATCACAATTATGGCCATCTTTTGATCCTGACTCTACGCTTACCCGTCATTTCATAGCTGCAATTAATGAAAATTATTTCATTAATTCGTTTGGTAGGATATACCAACCCAAAAAAAAAAAAAAAAAAAAAAAAAAAAGCATTTGAATCTCATTTTTTTAAAGCAAATTTGAATCTCAATTTACCCTAAAAACAAACCACATAACTTTATTTCCCTCCCCCACCTTTTTTTTTTCCTCCTAAAAAGCAAACTAAATAAAACTATTTTCAAGTAAATAAATAAAATGTATTTAAATTTTAGAATCACCATTATTTTATTCTCTAAACTTTAAAAACTCACTGTATCCATTAAACTTTGAATTCGTCTCATAAGAGTTTTCGTTTAAAATGATTAAAAAAAAAAATTGGATTTAGTGTAGTTGCATGGCTTTTTTTTTGTATGTTTTTAACATAAATTTTAAATTTCTAATCAAAGTAGTTATGTAAAACTAATTCCCTCTTTTTCAAAAGGAAATTCTTAAGTAAAAGGGGTTAAAGAGACAAATTCAAAACTTAAATGACAAAATATTAATTTTTAAAATTCAAGAAATAAAATGAAAATGATCATAAAATTTAAGAATACATTAGAAAAAATTCTTTTTTTAGAGACATTTGAGAAAAATCCTAGTAACGTAATTAAAAAAAAATCTTTTCAGAAAAAAAAGTAAATAAAATAACAATCCTCACAAACAACTTATGACGTGGCAGAAGCTAATTGGTGAGCACCAACTGTATATGTGGAATACAATTACAGGGTCCAATCTAATCGGCCCGTGAAATTGTTAAATACTAACGGCGATTGCGCGGGCTCGCAGTTACTACTCTCACACTACAACACCCTCTCTCTCTCTCTCTCTCTCCTCTCTTCGTTTCTCTCTCTAGCATAGCCATAGCTATCTCTCTCTCTCTCTCTACTTGACTACATTAGTTTCTCTCTCTACATCCACACTATCTCTATGAAGAAAAATGCATGTCAAGAATGAAATCTAGAAGCATCAAAAAATCCTCCCCTGTGATTCATCCAAGCTCGACAAAGAAACTTCTCAGGTTTTCTATAATTTTTTTTAATTCAGAGTTTTTTATTTTTTATTTTCCTCTTCTTTCTTGTCCATCTTTTTTTAACCTTCAGACTTCATTTGGGTTTTCATTTGTCTGGTTTGAGTCGTTTTTGGGAGGAGAGTCTTCTCTCAAACTGCTCATTATTTGACTTTTTCATGTTATGATCAATATAAAATGCCTTGGCCTACACGTTTTAGTAAGCTTTTTTATTGTTATTTTATTTTACAGAAAGCTTATTGATTTTCATTTCTGGGTATTTCTTCAGTTGAAGCTAATTGGAATCCAACAGGCTTAAGTTTGACTACGTTATTTTATTTATTTATTTATTTTTGCTTATTTTTACTCAGCTTTTTTCTCCTTCTCTGTCTTTTTTTTTTTTTAAAGAAAATTTGGTGGTTGATATGTATATCTGTGTGTGTATATATATATATTTATAAATTGGTGGGTATCAGAAGCCGATCTTTTGGCCTGAGATGGTGAAGAAAGGCAACGGTTGGTTCTCTTCTGTGAAGAAAGTATTCAGGCCTTCTTCCAAGGACTTGCCAGAGAAAAAGGTAACTTCATTTTTTTTTCCTGAAAAGAAAAATGTTAAAATAATCACCTACCTTTATTTTTTTTTTCTTTTTTTATAAGATAATCATTTACCAATTGAACAATGTTTTTTTCACCAAAAATGTTCTTTCAATGATTTGTTACGAAAATTCCACTGTCAAAACAGACCAAAAAAATTTTCCCAATATATAATCCAAATGTGATGGTCGTACAATTATTATTGTTATTATTTTTTCACAAAAATATGTTTTATTTGATCTATTTGTTTGTCTTTTATTTACTTGAAAAATAATACGGTAGTCACACATTTTTTTTAGCATTTTCCACAAAAATGGTTTAAAGGGTATTCATAAAGCCAATTATCTCATATTCTATAATTTTATTATAATAACATATTATAATTACAAAAAAATAAAACTACCACAAAACTTGTTAATTACAAGAACCCTTTTGGAGATGGATATCTTTTATTTTTCATGTTGTTAATATCTTCTTCTTCTTTTTTTTTATTTATTAACTTTATTGTAATAAAAGGTAAGAAAGTAATATGTCATGGGTTTCTTGGTGTGAAAAAATGTAAAAGTAGAGCCTGTCCTCTTGCCTCATTTAGAACCATAAATACAAAAGGTGTCAATGGTCCCCCACCCAAGAGGACCCTACAATGTTGCAACACTTGTGACACATTGTTTTCACTCCACCTAAGCCATCACCATCGTTCATTTTCATCATCATGTGCTTCGTATATGTTCGATTTCAATCATTCCAATCGAAACTTCTTGTTTGTGGAACTAGTGCTTTTTGCTAATTTCTTATTATGAAGATAATTATTTACTTCCTAGTTTGTTTTCTATTGTCACACAACTAGTTCATATAACCAAAATGTGGATTTGTAACTATATAGTCCATGGTGACATGTTTTTAGAAGGACAATGTGGAGAAACGGCAGCAAGAGGCTCCAGAGGTTGTGTCGTTCGAACATTTTCCCGCGGAGAGTTCCCCTGACATCACAAACGACGACAGTGCTTCGTCAACTCCGGTGACAGAAGACAGAAACCATGCCATTGCCGTTGCGGTTGCTACAGCTGCAGCTGCAGAAGCCGCAGTCGCTGCAGCACAAGCGGCGGCGAAAGTTGTTCGTCTAGCGGGTTATGGACGCCAATCTAGGGAAGACAAGGCTGCAACGCTCATACAATCACATTACAGAGGCTATCTAGTAATATCCCTTTTTCTTCCTCTTCCCACACAAACACAAAAATTGCATCACTTGCTTCTTTACTGGTTAAAATGTAGCACCATTAACAGTTATCATCCTAATCTCGTAACTTTTTTTCGTAAAAAAATAGCCCAGCCTCAAAAGTTTTTATCCCATTTATGCATAGGATAAATTCAGAAAGACAGGTTAAGATGGTCTAAGATTGAGTAATTTATTGTAGATATTTCTTAAATCTTTTTGCATTTTGTTGAATAGTTTCGAACAATGTGATTTATCGACAATACAATCATCATATATGTGATAGTGCATTAAATTGTCACGCAACAAAATGAGACTCGTTTCTCTTTTGTCAACAAATTTGCAGGCTCGGCGTGCCTTGCGAGCATTGAAGGGACTGGTGAGGCTACAAGCTTTGGTTAGAGGGCACAATGTGAGAAAGCAAGCGCAAATGACAATGCGGTGTATGCAAGCGTTGGTGCGGGTGCAGGCAAGAGTGCGAGCACGCAGGCTCCAACTAGCCCACGAGAAGCTGCAGAGCAAGGAGGACGAGGAAGAAGTAGGAGGACTAGAAGCACAAAAGCTGAAGAGCCCCTTGAAGAAGCCCGAAATGAAGGCGAGGGAAGGCCGTGATAGGCATCAGAGGCATCAAAGGCACCAAAGTGCTGAGAAGATCAAAGACAATGCATCCGGAAGACATGATGCTGTCATGAAAAGGGAGAGAGCCCTTGCTTATGCCTTTGCTTACCAGGTCAGTGAATCAGTTGATTACTAATAACACCTTAGATTTGAAAGAAAATGTTGAACAACCGGACTCCGGTGTTTCACTCATTCTTTTAACTATGGTGTTTGTAACCGATTTGGTCCTTGATTTTTTCATAGCTCAATTAGTAATTGATTTAAAAGCTGAAGTATACAAATTTTATAGAGACGACCTCGTTACAAGCTTAATAGTTTGAAGATTTGTCACCCCAAAAATTCACCGACATAGTAATAATCACCTTAATCTTATGAACTGATGACATATAACACTATGTCTAATAATAACACATAGAAATATGTACAGACATAGCTATATTTTTTTAAACATACATAATTTATGTACAGATTGACCATATTAACAGTACATGATAAAACTATTCTTTTGAACCTGGGAGAATTTGAATTCATCTATTATTTAGATAAAGAATTAAATATAAAATTACTGCTAACCTATATATGTATATATGTAATTAGGCGTATCATAAAACATGTAGTTTAGTATTTTTCTTATTTTCATCAACTTGTCCCCTAAGACCGTATGAACATTTGACTTGGATGATTTTGACCCTTTTGACTTTATCATTGAAAACAGCAACAACAGCAACAGCACCAACAACTTCTGCAGACGATCACGGACGGTCACAGCAACTTTGGGCTCCAAACGGGCCACAACGAGAAGGCCCAATGGGGCTGGAACTGGCTAGAGCGCTGGATGTCGGCCCAACCCTACCACGGCAACGGACTCCACTCCGACCCACTCGACTCCTCCTACGTTACTCCCACCACCGCCACCACCAACCACGGCGTCGCCGCCGCAGACACCGACGACAGCGCGTCGGAAAAGACCGTCGAGATGGACATCTCCGGCTCCAGCAACTCCAATTTGGGCCTTCTGGACCCGAGCCCATACTCCACTAGGCAGCAGCGGATTGGAAGCCCAAACAACGTGCCCAGCTACATGGCTCCGACCCAGTCGGCCAAGGCCAAGGCCCGGATCCAACCCAATCTCCTCAAGCAACAGCGAAGCCCATCTACGCCCCAATGGAACCCGTCGACCCGGAAAGGAGGTTTGGTGACTGCGTCGGGTTTTGATTCATCGAGTTCGGGTGGTGGAACGGCGTCGTATCAATTGCCGAGAAGCCCAGGCCCAAAAAATAGTGGGCTTCAATTTCAGAGTAGGCGGGGCCTGGCCTGTGGCCCAGATTCCCCTGGCGGTGGTGATGATTGGTCGTTGCCTTTGAGCGTCCACGGTTGGAGACAGGACTTTGAGTGAGCTTGCATAAATCAAAATGTCGTGATGACGAGTTCTGTACTTTGTTTGTCAATAAGTTGATATTTATCTATCTTTCTTTCTTTTCTTTTTTGTCGTTTAATTTATTGTGTTCACGATGTTGTAAACGACATTCGAGTTGACTGTTGAGGATTTGGTAATTGGTCATCATATGTATAAATTTCTTCGTTTTTTTAGAGCATTTCTATTTTATTTTTCCATAATTTAATAAATCAAAACACTTTTTAATAAGAAAAAATGATTATTTAGTGTTAGTTAATAATATTTTTGACTAATATATATTAATATCGATCAATTATGTTTTTAAAAAATGATTATTTTGTTGATTTTATAAAAATTTGGTCATTTATTATTAAAAAAAAGGTCATTTCTCCACAATTCCTTTTTAAAGCATCTTCAATGCAATATTAAATGCAATATTAAATTAGTGTGTTAATTGTAAATTTTGGTATTTAGATGAAAAAAATGTTTTTCAATGTAGTACTATATTTTAAGTCAAATTTACTATACGCTAAACTTTATGACAAATTTATTATAAGGTATAGTCAATGTCAAATTTCACTTTTGATTTTTATTGGTTGTTGTCTCATTTAGTTATTATAATATTTTTATTTTTCTATTTATTTAAATACTAGAGATCCACTTTTACAACTTTTAAAATACAATAATAATGATAAAAAGTAGAAATAACACAATACATTAGAGTATAAATGTTATTTTTCACATTATTTTGTAATAAATAGAACATTGGCATACACAAATGCATTGCACACCTAATGTATAAAGCTTTTCTTTATTGATCTAATGTATAAAGTTTGAATATCTTATTTTGCACATCTCAATTTAAAATATGAAAAATAAAAAACAATGAAGTTGTTATTGACGTGATCATACAAGTGATATCAAACTTCCTTAGCATTTAATTCACGGTTCTCTTTGTTTTTGAGGATTAAACACGTTTTTTTTAGCATTTTAATTCACCTGAATTTTTTTTGACTTATTTTATTTCACCTGAATTATTTCTTTTTTTGACTTACTTGCTTTCTTCTTTTCTTTTTTTTTTTTATATAAATTTTCAGCTGCAAGGTAATTACCTGTTTTTTTTTTTCTTTTTTCTTTTAAGGGAGGTAATTACCTGTTTGAGTTTCGAAAATCGTTTCTTTTTTTTTTTTTCCTAAAAAAAGAAAACTCTATTTTACTCTTTTCCTTTGCTACGTGGCATTATGAAAGGGACGCCACGTTCAATCTCTTAAACATCGCTTTCTTTAAACCGTCGCTGTCAAATAAATATCGTTCGTACCCAACTAAACATCGGTCTGGTGTCTTTAGTCAAAAAAACAAAAAAAAAATCCAGTATCGACCAAACCTGCCACCTCACACAGAGCGACACGTGGAAAATCAAGTAGGTTCTGTTCGTTCTTATTCTGGAATATTACGCAGGTGATAAAATTTTATCTTTGGCACCTTTTCTGGATCTCACATGCAATCTCTCTCTTATGGTTTGTGGAAATAAAGTCAGGTGAGGTTAGCTCTTTTCGTCACACAGTTGCATCACTTTAGATTTTCCTTCCCAGTCCAATCACGACGAAACGATCCCTCTCGCATTGGTTTTCGTCACTCTCACTCTCTCTCTCTTCCTCTGTGGAGGAGTTTCTCTCTCTATAATCCCCATGGAGTGTCTGCGAATTCCCGGTGTCGCCGTCCCATGCAGCTACTACTCGTTCCCGAATTCAGTGAAAGCCAGTAATTTCAGCAGCTCTGGAGTTGTGTGTTTAGCTCCGTCGCGGAGAGGAAGAAGAAGAAGCAGAAAAAATGGCTGTTTGAGGCTGAGTGGATCGGTTTTAGGCGAAAGCGATGATCGTGAAAATCAGACTTCTCAAATCTATAAAGATCGTCCTAAGGAGGAGGGAAAAGGTCTCGTTTTGGGAACACAAAGAGGTAGCTCTGGCTCTGTTATCGGCTTCCACTTGATTCCTCCTTCTGGTAATTTTTTTTTTTCCGGATTAATTCGAAATCGAATTTGGAAATTTGAACCTGAGATATATATATATATTTTTTTTGGAGGATGGATTTTGCGTTTTTTTCATAGGCTTTTCTCTCTCCCTGATTTTTTTTTTAATTTATTTTTGCTTTAGATGAAAATTTTAAATGTAGTTTAATTTAGCTTACCAAAAGTTTAGTGCTTTTCTTAATGATTGCTGGAATAATCCTATTTAAGTATTTGTAATATTTTATTTGGTTATGTCAGATCAGGGTTGATTTATTTCTACGTAGTTGTAATAAATATATAGTATACTACTACATTTGGAGATTGAGTACAGATGTGTATAGGAGGAGGATCACTTGAGATATGACCAAATAAAATGATCACGATTCTGAATTTGACTAGTTGGAGCTCGTATTTTGTACTATTATTTTTTTTAATTATTAGATTAATTTTTCAACGGCATAGTAAATCTACGCATTAAATTAACACTCTAATAACTAAAATTGTAGGTCCCACAAATTGCACAGAATAGGAGATCCTACAGTAGAAATTCGTTTAAAAGATATTTGTTAATAAGTTTAGCTATCAGGTGGATCCTGGCAATGTGTTGGCGGTCGTTAACCGGGTCAATTTCTTTTAATGAAAAAGTCAACTTGTATCCTGGTCGAACTGATTTTGTCTTGCATTTTTAGAAGAAAATGATTCTTGATCTGTGGAATTCAATGTAATAAAGAGACCGACACCAATCATTATTAAGAAAGTCATATACTTTTTTTTATTTCTTTGGGTTTTTTGTTCAGTACCAGATTTAGTACACAAGTCTTGAAAGTAATAAAGGCCTCATGTTATTCTGGGCAGTTTTTCGTGGGACTAGTTTCATTAAGGTAGTACAACATGATGTGACTAAGTTGGTTTTCCATGTGGTCTCCACTTTTGGTCTTTAGCTTTTAGAAGGTCTTAAGTCCAAAAGGTTTCCTACGTACTTATTTATACTTGGGCCAATATCTTGACCTTATAATATTTCTTAGTACTTGTGTGTGTGTGTAGGGGCGCGCGTGTGGCTCCAATATGTATAATATGCTTCTCATAAATACATGCTTTATTGCAAAGTGATGATTTTTAGGCCATGAATATGGTAGATAACTTGCAACAATTGGATTTGACAAGAAATTTTGAAATGCAAAACCTGTTTATATATGCGAGTACAGGTGATGTTGAAGTTGCTGAACCTCCTAAGGATGTTGATTCCGATGAAGTGGAAGAAGCTGAGGGCGTAGATGAAAAAGTGAAGGAACCCCAGACCAGAACGACCTACAACATTGTCTTTGTTGCCGCTGAGGCGGCACCTTATTCGAAGACCGGTGGTTTAGGAGATGTTTGTGGTTCTTTGCCTATTGTACTAGCTTCCCGTGGTCACCGTGTTATGGTTGTCTCTCCAAGATATCTCACTGGCACTGCTGCAGACAAAAAGTTTGCTGGTGTTGTAGATACAGAAACTCGCATCAAGGTGCCTTGCTTTGGAGGAGAACACGAGGTCGCCTTCTTCCATGAATATAGGGAAGGCGTCGATTGGGTGAGAAATCAACCAGCCTTCTTAGAGGGAACTAGTTTATTCATATCATATAGTTCCTACCGCGTTTTCCTTAAACTTGATTAGCTTTTTTCCTCTTTGTTTCAGGTGTTTGTGGATCATCCATCGTACCATAGACCTGGAAATCCTTACGGGGATAACTATGGTGCTTATGGGGATAACCAGGTATGCTTCTTGATCAAGTTGTAGCTTTGTTGGGGTACATCAATGAAGTAGCATGCCATATTTTATTCACCAATAATGATGATTTGTATTCTCCTTTGGTTTTACAGTTTCGGTACACTTTGCTTTGCCATGCAGCATGTGAAGCCCCTTTGGTGCTTCCACTGGGAGGTTACACCTATGGGGAAAAATGTATGTTCCTCGTCAATGACTGGCATGCAGGACTTGTTTCAGCGTATGCTTTCCTAAACGAATTAATCTCCTATATATACTAGCTGTTTAATGGGTTTATAAATTGGAATTAATTGCTGTTCATAATTGTCAGTAACTGGCATGGACCAGTAGCAGTAGTATTCTTATTAATTTATTGTATACATTTTTACTCCTTTGGTATAGTTAGCAATCATTTACCAATACATCTCTTCTGGTTCAGGCTTTTGGCAGCCAAATATCGTCCACATGGAGTTTACAAGGATGCCCGGAGTATACTTGTAATCCACAACCTTGCACATCAGGTGAATTGTCTCTTCTTATCTTTAAATCTAAAAAACATGAAAATCTGAGAACATGGAATGATTTCTGAACCATTAGCGTGAGATGAATTCGGGAGAATGCGAATGTTTTTCAGGTGATTGAGCTGGATCGTGTAACAACATAGAATAAAAACGTACATTCTAGTCAAAGGAGGGAAAACTACAGTTTCAAAATTTGCCCATACATGGATGAATATTTTTCTTTTTGAAAATACGAATGACTTAGTAATTATACTGTTTAAACACAATAACAAGGTCTGGAGTTTGTAGTATAAACGCATTTCTGAAGCTAGATTGTCATGCATGAAAGCAACCTCCGAGCACTGGCTGGATGGATGCATATTGGATTTGCTTATAATGTCTTGTGTAAATACTTCTGTTTCTTTAATTCGACAAGAAAGCTGATAAAAATATTGTGGTGTTGATACTACTAGAGCTCTGTGCAGAGGGTAAAATGTTGGCGGAAAGGTCTGCTATTCACTTATACTGGTATGTCTGTTACATTAGACTCCAATCTAATTTAATGTTTCTCTTGCATAAGGGAGTGGAGCCTGCAGCAACATACATGAATTTGGGACTACCTCCAGAGTGGTATGGAGCATTGGGGTGGGTTTTTCCAACATGGGCAAGGACCCATGCTCTTGACACAGGTGAAGCTGTCAACATTTTGAAGGGTGCAGTTGTGACAGCTGATCGGATACTGACAGTTAGCAAGGTCCCTTTTCTCATACTTTTTCTTCCTCTCCTTTGAATTAATTTTAATGCCGTATATTTATATATTTTAAAACCGCATGGAAGAATTAGAAACATTAATTTCGTGTATCTATGCCTCTCGTATTCCCGCGATTGAGGAGGTTAAATTTATTGTTTCCATAGACAGGTACCTAGTATATCACATTTCCGTAGCTTCTGATGTTAAATGGTTCCTTCTAACTGCAGGGATATTCCTGGGAGATCACCACTCCTGAAGGTGGATATGGTCTACAGGACCTACTAAGAAGTCGAAAAAGTGTTCTTAATGGTAGATCTACTAAACTCTGCAGGCCTGCCTTGTGAACTTGTGCCATGCTTAGGATTTATGAGGATGACTGATGGTTATGGATGTCATGACTAACCAACAGGGATCACAAATGGAATCGATGATGTTGAATGGGACCCATCTTCAGATAAGCACATTGCTTTCCATTTTTCTGCTGAGGATCTTTCTGGAAAGGTGGGAAAAAGTCTAATATTTTTTAAAATCTGGTACTAATCCATTATAGTAATCTCACATCTTTTGATGAAATATTTTAGGCCCAATGCAAGATTGCTTTGCAGAAGGAATTAGGTTTTCCTGTTAGGCCTGATTGCCCATTGGTAAGATTTTCACTGATATCTACTAAAAAGTAGTCTTGGTCACAAGACTTTATCATCTTATCTTATCTCTCATTTGATCTTGAACTTTGTAGATTGGATTCATTGGGAGACTAGATTACCAGAAAGGAATCGACGTGATTCAGCAGGCTATGCCAGAGATTATGCAGGACGATGTACAATTTGTAAGTCTTTTTCATTATTTATTACATTGGTTTTAGGTAGAGAATCTCCTTCATGATTCATGACTAAAGCATTCTAGCATGTTTCAGGTTATGCTAGGTTCTGGGGACCCACGTTACGAAGAATGGATGAGGGCAACAGAATCGGTTTATAGCGATAAATTCCGGGGTTGGGTTGGATTTAATGTTCCGATTTCTCATAGGATAACAGCAAGGTAAATATAATTTCTATTTTGAGTAATATTCAGGTCCCACGACTCATATTTCAAACTTTTAAGCCAAGTAATGTTGTGAGTTATTATTGTTCCCAATTGAGAAGGAATTACTAACTAATCACTCACTTCAAGTTCTGAAAAATAATCACTCACTTAGAGCATGGCATCACTTGGCTTAAAAAGGTCCGAGTTATTAGTCTCTATTTCAATGCTAAGATCTTACCATGTCACTGACTCATTCCAATCCTTGCCATCCAGCTGTGACATACAGCTGATGCCTTCAAGATTTGAGCCCTGTGGTCTAAATCAATTATACGCAATGAGATATGGAACTATTCCTGTGGTTCATTGCACCGGAGGACTTGGAGTAAGTTTAATGTCCAAAAAATTAATTAAGTTGTTCATTTTATTCTATTTTTCTTTCTAACACACTTTGTTCTTTGCATTTCAGGATACCGTAGAGACTTTCAATCCATATGCTCAAGATGGCAAAGGAGAAGGCACAGGGTACATAGTCTTTCACTGCTATAAGTAACTTTTGCTTCTTTAGGTTCTTATTTTTGATCTTATGGCGGAACGTATTTGCAGGTGGGCTTTTTCTCCGCTACAAAAAGAAAGTATGTTGGGGGTATGTCATTCCATTATGCTCTTTTTTGTGTGTCTAGTATTGTTTACTTTGATTCCAAGTGATATTCTTATCACTCTTGCCGCTGTTGAACCTTATTGTTTGCAAGTGCTCTATCGTTGATTCTTTTAGATAGAAGCGAGTTTTTGTGTTATAGCCGTACTGAAGAACTTGCTGACGGAAATAATGAGTAATTGGTTATTCGATGACAGGCACTAAGAGTTGCTATACAGACATTCAGAGAGCACAAGTCTTCTTGGGAGGGATTGAAAAAAAGAGGTATGCAGAAGGATTTCACTTGGGAAACTGCTGCAAAGCAATATGAGCAGGCCTTTGACTGGGCCTTCACCGATCCGCCTTATGTCAGCTGAGGCACAAGAGGTGGACAAAAAAATGAAAAAAGGAGGTCCGACGACAGATAAGTGATCTGAGATCAATGTAGTTAGCCAAGCTTTTCGTTGTCCTCAATCGGGCTGCTAAACAAGCAGAGATCGTTATTTTAATATATATATATATATATATATATATATTTTCTATTGGCCCAGATTCTAGGTAATTGAGTTGTTACCTTGTTTTTCATACCTGCTCAGATGAGTAGCATTCCTCTTACCATTTGACTTCTTTATTTACAATTCTAACTGATGTTTTGACCTATTTGGTTGGCATAAAAGCTACCGGAAAACGTCTTTTTACATTGATTGGAATATGGGAAATGGGAATGGGATTGTATATACATAGATTACGCTTGCGTCAAAAAATTCAACTTCTTTCAATTCCTAATCCATTTCTTTACTTTTTCGAACACATTTGTTTCTCTCTCATTAATATACATTTATTTTAAATTTTCAATTCAAACAGGAGCTAAGTTAAAAGATCTTTTTTTTTTTTACTCCGGACTTTGACTTCTAGTTGGATTATGTGCACAGATAAGGAAAGAAAAATCCCAGTGGGGGGGGGAGAATGGGGGCCGGTGCCTTTCTTTTACGGCCTAAAATCCTATTTGTCAGCCGTGGGGAACTACTGCTCGGTCGGGGGAAGAAACTCTGCTCGGATAACCTTTAGCTAGATATTGTAAACATTGCTTACATTTGGATTTTGGACCAAATCTGTTTGGGAAGTAACATGCTTATGTGTCACATATCATAACATAATTTTCTTCATGTGAAAGTAAGCATATTCAATCTGTCAAACATTTCATATGTTGCTTCAAAAGAATATTCTCTTGGTGATCTGTTTCTTTCCCAAGCCTAAGATAATAGCAGAATTTGTTTCATTTAAGCAATCTTTTTCCTTTTGTTTCCAACTGGTAGTGGTATTGACATAGACATAGCAGATTCTCTTATTCTCCAACATAATTTATGAAGCAAGTTAGCACCTACCATTTGTTTCCTTAAGGAGTTTTGTTATGTACTTCAAGAAAATGATAAATGCTTTTTGCCAAAAATAAAGGATGAATAAAATAATGCTCTATGACTCAAAGGATGCAGGGCTTTGTCTCATCACTGGCTTCACATTCAATCAACAGACTATTTAGTCGTGGGAATTCATAATTTTGTAATTACCAGTACCATTATTAATGGAGATTTCTACGAGAAGAACCATCTTTTTTCACTACATATAAAAAAATGTAATTTTAGCTATTAAATTAATTTTTCAATAATCTAATATATGAAAAAAAAAATTTTATTATATATTGTAAATTTTTAACATGAACTAGTGATTGTAATTATAATTTTTATTGATAATGGAAAAGAAGATATTTTATCACAGAAACTCTTTTAAAAAATTTAAAACACTCCGTAGAATGATTTTCTTATACACAATTAGATCTTTGATAAGATTTTAATTAGATCGTACGTTTGAAAATGAGCTATGTTAATAGAAATATCTTTTAAAATTTTCAACAGATACTGAAATGAAGCAATAAAATAGAAGTGATAGGGGGACCTGGCGGCTGGGCAGCCCGAAGTGACATTTTTGGATCCATCGATAAGGCGTGATTTTACCATCATCATTCTAGGTGGCAAGTGGTCATTTCCTATCACTACAATAAGATAGCTATATACATTTATTTAAACGTATTTGACTTAGACATGTCTTTTTCACACTTTTTTTTTTCTTTAAAAAAATGATTGTTTTATTGTGTCCAATTAAAATAATTATAAATTATAGAAAAAAGAAATAGAGCCCTTTGTGATCGAAATGTATAGTCAGAAATGCCTCCTCCTTATCGAGTAATAATTGACAAATAACGACAAGTCTGAACCAACTTGCCGGACCAAGTACTTGACATAAGAATATGAATATCTTTGCTTCACATAATTTTGGATCTAAAAATAATTTTTTCATTTTTTACTGTTGAAAAAAAGGACTACAAAAAAAACCGACAACTCAAGTACACCACCCGGACCAATCGAAAACGTTACTAGCGGTTCGGTGTTAAACAATCAAAATTAATCCCATGCGATTGTCTCAAAATTTATAGGTTAAAGCACTTTTTTTTTTTTTTTTTTCAAATTCTCCTCTTCCCGCTTCATAGAGATTTGTTATAATAGCTACTTTTTTGGGTTTAAACAACATTATCTTAGAGCCAATGCTAGAAAAAAAATTCAACAAAACCACCAAAATAAAAATGTAAAGATACTTACAATGCGAGTATAGTGTAAATTTTATTCCAAAAAAAAAAAGTTTTAGGGTTTTTCTTTTTTTTCTTTTTTTAAAAAAAAAATACAAAGGTATTTACGTAAAACAAGTACTTTATGGGGGCATTTCAAATCATGTAAGCAAAGATATTCTCTGTACTTTTCTTTTCCGGGACTTCTTTTTCCGTCATTTTCTATTTCCCCGACAAAATCCTTCTCTTTAAAATTCCCCCTTTTTTGTTTTTTGTTTTTTTTTTAAACTCTAATCTTCCAAACCCACTGCAATGCAAACCCTAGATTAATCGATTGATTCAAATCTGCAGAAGCAAACTCTGACATGAGAGAGAGAAGATATTATTTTTTTGTAGAGAGAGAAACCAAAAGATTCGAGCTCTTTACCAGACAAATCAATTCTGGACTCGGAAATCCCGTGTAGAAACTTAGATTCTTGATTCGAGTTCTTTCATAGCCAGTTTGGGATCGGAAAATCTCGTCACGTCGATGAATTCAGGATCCAGCGCATGAATATCCAAGTCGAGATTCGGTTCCTCCGTTTTCTCTGATCGCCACACCGATGATTTCGAATCCAGATCTAATCCACTACGCTTGCATTGCCAGAAAGACGACGGTCCTCGCCGAGTTCGCCAGACAACCCGATCTGGAAGACTTGGCTCGGCGGTGCATCGAGAAGACTCCTCCGTACCACTCCATGTTCTGTCACACGGTCCGGAGGAGAACCTACACCTTCTTGATCGACGATCCTTTCGTCTACTTCGCGATTTCGGACCAAGACCTCGAGCAATCGGATTGCCTCTGGTTCTTGAACCGCGTCAAATCCGGTTTCGAGGAGGCGGCTAGGGGCGGATCCAAGAGACGGTCGGAGAATCTCGTCTCTCGAAGTTTCCAACCCGAATTCGACTCGATTCTGAGGGAAATCATGGCGTCGGACTTGAACTCGGTGAATTCGACGCCTAGTTTGTCGAACGAGAGCCAAACTCCGAGCTTGGACGGGTCAAGAGGTCAGAGCCTGGCGTTCACGCCGCTGCTCGGGGCGAAACTCTGCAACGGATTGAAGAAGAAGAAGAGACTTTCGGGAGAAGCCAATGCGGACCTCGGGAAAGATTCGAGCATGGAAAACGCGGTGGATGTGTACGACGATGTGAACAGAGATTTCCCGACGCCGGCGCAGAAGAACATCTCGTCGTACGCCGGCGATCGGCAGAAGGCGAAGCAGGTATGGAGGAAGCACGTCTGGGTGGTGTTGTTACTCGATTTGTTCGTCTGCGCAGTTCTCTTTGGGATTTGGCTCTGGGTTTGCAGAGGCTTCAAATGCGTCGAGAGCTAGAAATCCGAACAAGCAGATTCTGGTATGTTATTTGGTGTCGTTTTTTCATACCAACCAATTATACGACAAAAAGAATTTAACAGGCGGGCAAAAAGCATGGATCTTGGAGTTGGAACAAGTAATAAAATTCGAAAAGATCTGATTTTTCATATGAGATAAAGTCCTGGTTCTTATTTAACGAATCAAGTTGTGTATAATGTCCATTTTGGCATTACTGTTTTCTTTACTCTTGTTTTTCAGTGATGTTGATTTTTTTTTTTTTTTTCTCCCCTGGGAGAGTAGTTGATGTTGTAATTGCTTCATCGGTTGGCTCCTGGTTGTATTAAATCGTTACTTGTTTATATCGGTTATGAATTTATCTTCCTTAAATGAGCAAAAGTCGAAAACGAGTAGCTAGCGAATGGGACGGATTAAGGAAGAGATACGAGATCAAATCTCGAAACACAGTTGTGATTGAAGGGTGTTAATGAACTTCAAGAAACGATCTCAAAGATTAGTATATACCGAGTGTTTTGGCAAAAATGTTTCAACCACATTTCTGCTTGTGTTTGGTGTACAAGTTTATAATGAAATTTTTAGGTTAAAATTGATTGATAAAAAAAGTCAAAAACTAATATGAAAACTTTATGTTTGAACTTGAAAGCTAAAACGAAGATATTTTTTATTTCAGCATTCTTTCTTTGAAATGTTGTGGTAGAGCTCTTTTCATATATCCTATCGGTAAAGTTCTTTTATTGATATAATTTCAACGATTAAGATGTTGTTTGTACATGATACTTACAATGCACCTTAGTTCATAAGATTATTATCTAAAAAAATTTTTAAAAAAATTTCAAGCATAGAAAACATAAATGATTTAAAAAAAATAATAAAAAAAAACCCAACCCTTGGACCATAAATCACCCCCCGCGACGACTGGCGGCCCCTACCTCCGAAATCGTCACCATGCTGGCAAATCTCTGTTGTTTGGTGGCGAAACCAATCCCTTCTCCGCCATCCCCCCTCCCCCTGTCGCACATCTGTCGACGACAAATTGCTCCCCCAACCCTCCCCCCTACTAGCCGGTCAAAGCCCATATCTAAAATCGCCGCCGCCGCCCTCCCCCCCCCCCCCCCGCCCCGGGCGGTCCGTTGAGACCATAGATCTGAAAATCCCACCCACCCATCGAAGCCCCTCCCCACTATTCGTCGAAGCCCAGTTCTGAAACCGCCACCCCTCCCCCCCAAACGCCGGTCAAAGACCCCTTCTGAAACCGCTCCACCCCCACCCATGGCGACGTTGAAATCACCCCAGGCCCCCTTTGGCGACCTTCCACCGGCCAATCCTCAACGGACGAAGAAGAAGAATTCAATTTTTTATTTTTATAATTACAATCCTGTGTTTCAATGTTTATTTTAATTATTATGCACTCTTAGTTTCTTATCCAATTGATTATATTTGAAATATATTAAAAATAATTTTACCGATAGAGAATATAAAAATGCTTTACCATAGCCTTTCCCTCTCTCTTACTAAAAAAAATCTCAAACTTGTAAGACCAAACATCGCCTCACAAATAATTCATTGATTGCGACAGTGAGGAGAGTTGCAGGAATTGGATATGGCTAGCTGGATCCGATCACATGAGAGAAACCAGAGTCTGATAATTGGAGAATATGGGCATAGCTTCTTATGACTGTCGTTTTCCACATTTTTTCATGACCTGAGAAGATTGTTCGTCTAGGAAGGTAAAAACACTCCAATTGTGATGACAAATGGGACCTAAAATTAATTTTAAAAAATAGGCCGAAAATTGGATTGTGCATACTTATAAACATGTGGTAAATCGAAAAGACAGAGAAATCACACAATTACAAAATTTTTGTAATTTACTTGTATCGACGAAAAAATGAAGAAAAAGAGTTCCTTACAACAACTAATTCCACAAGAGATGAACAGATGACAGATAGTCTCGTGTGGATTTAACCACAAGGAGTGAGCTTCTTGTTGCCTGCACCCCGGGGGTTATCATCCTTCCAGTCATCCCATGCCCTTGCCTTTTCTTGTGCAGCATCGTCGTCTTCATCGTCCTCATTGCTAGGCCCAGGTTTCATCTTATCCTTGTACCAAGCAGAATTGGCTTCTTCCATGAGTTTAGCATTCCTCTCTTGCCACTTGTTCATCATCCTCATCTCCGTTAACCCGGCTTCCTCTATGCTCATGGTTGGCAACCTTTAACAAGCATTAGCATTTTCAAGTAAGATGTCTAAAATGACAAAACAGATCGACAACGTAACACGCATATGCTTTTCTTAATCCTAGATAACATAACGTGATAGGACATAGTGTATAAATCGCAGCAAAAAAAAAAAAATACCTATGACCGGGTTGGAAAACCTGTGCCATCATCCTCTCTCTCTCGCTTGTTAAGCTTCCACCCACAAGACTCTGTGGCCCAAATATCAACGGCTGGTGTTTGTGTTCATGTGCTTGTGAGACCTGCGCTCTTCCTTCTAGAACATCTTGTGCAAAAGTAGCACATGTAATAGGCTGTGCTGGTTTAGTAAACCGTGCTCGGACTGCAGCATCGCGATGCCAAGCTTCAGCTTTCTTGGTTCGATCATCAAGAAGATCCTGAAAGAAATCCTCGTCCCCCTCCTACAGAACATGACAAATATAAAATGCGCTCAGACATGCATCTGTACAACTGTAGGTAAGTAACCAACAAAGCTTCTAAATAGACTCTGCTTAACACAGAATTCAACACGACAATTCATGAGAGGATCACCCGAAGGTGGAAATGGAAGAAAGAAGAGAAAACAAAATTAAATATCTTGCATTTGTGATACGCAAAATAGTCCCAGTGAAAAGTTAATTTTGCAAAATATAATTAAGCTGAAATCAAAGAGTTGATTAAATAAATTGCGCACACGCTAGTTGGATAAACCCTAGTATTTGAATTCAACAAACCTTCTCTACTATTCTTTACAGTTTACACTACAGCTTATCACCTTAAAAAAATGAAATTCTAAATAAAATATAAACGCAATAAAAATAATCAGCATTCTCAAAGTAAGCATATTAATTACCTTTGATTGTTTTTCTTTTATAGCCGAGAGCATCTCCTCTTCCTTCTTTAGCATCTCCAGCAAATCCAAAGCCTGACGTATAGTTTTGGGACAGAAGGAAGCTAAGATAAATAACGGGATATAGAAGTAAAGACAATAAATTTAAAGTGATAAATCTTTAAAATTGGGAATATTATATTTAATTCCATGAACCAACCTTACAAATAGCCAAAGAGATGGTGGTAAACCAAGCCTGCATCCAAAAAAATAATACTAATATCAAATGATTTCAGTCAAATCGCCAAAGCAATAGACACAAAAAGCAAGTAGCACTATCCTAGACTAACATAAGGGGAAATGAGCTAACCTCCCGTTCTTCTTCTCCATCATCGTCAAGCACATCTTCCTCCCCTGCCTCAACAGGAGTGGATAAGGCGGCTGCTTTACTAGATCGTCCTCGTCGTTCCTTCCGCTCCTTAATTTCCAGCAACTTTGATTCAGCAGCTCTTTGACGTTTGAAGCGAGCGATCTAAATACAGTTCAGGATACAAGCAATTCATCATTATATGACAAGAAGCCTTGATTTCATCTTAACCACTAGACTAGGCACTAATGCAGAAGAGTTAATGACACAATCAATCAAGGTGAGGGGAAGACAAGCAAATAAATTACCTTTCTAGCCCTTCGATCAACAAAAGTATTGGAAGCCCCTCGAGTAGATGCTTCTATTTCCTCCTCAGGTAAAAGTTCCATTGACTCGCAAAATGAGATGAATTCCTAGAACATTCGCCATCTCACTAAGTTATTATTGAAGCACACCAAACTTTTCAAACAAACCGCAAGAATACAAGTAGTCCTACAGCAAAATTGCTATGGAAAATATTCTAAATGAACCGACGCAGTTTGATGAGTAACTATAAAAATATGATTCTCAAGTGAACAAACCTTTAACTTTGCTTGCGAAGCCTTGAGAATCTGTATCCTGTCATCTTGTGCAATCTTTTCAGTCAACTCCCCGAGATAAAATGGCACCTATAATGGGAATGTTGTAAGTAGTTGCCAGTACGTAATAAATTATCTTAGATACTACTTTTGATATACTATTCTCCTAAAATACACAACTCATTAAAAGAAAAGTTCCTTGCAATGAAACGCTCTTAACAACAGTATCAGTATGTTTGGTGCAAATGAAGCCATGTCCTTATATGAGCAAGTGAAAACAAACATCATAATATCATTCCTAATCCAATTTCTCCTTCTTTTTTTCCCCCTTACAATATTTACCTCCGCAATCAAACACCTATTTCCTTTCATCGTACTAAACTTTCTCAGAAGGCAAACATACCAAAAAAAAAAAAATCATTTCCAAACTTATGAACAATGTAACTCAAAAAATAAAATAAAATACCAGGAGGTATTTCAGATTGGTGGTGCTGATATCATCCTTGGTCTCGTTGGCTGAGAATAGCCCCAGCTTGCTTATCATTTCTTCGCACTTTTCAAGAGCCTCACATCCCTTCCTCACCACCTCCTGAACCGAAAAACACCATTTAATCCCAAATTCTAAAACCTAATCAGAAACTCCATGAACAACCCCAAATCAAAATATTATCTTCTCTCTTTTTTGGGAGAACTCAGCACAAGATTAGTGTACCTGATCAGTTTCCCCGGATTCTGTGGCCGACAGATGGATCTTCCGAGCTTGCTCGAAGAGAGCTGGGAGAGACATCTCCTCCATTGTGCATTCACCCATAAAAAGCCGGCTGCCAAAGGCCCCTTATTCTTAGCAAACTTTTTAACTAATTAACGCCTCAAAAAAATTGAAATAATCATATTAGTTACGTTTTTCCAAATATTGATCCAATTTATTTGTAAGATAAATTTCATTAAACCAGTATTCTCACGCCCCAAAACCTAGGTCGGTGCTTAATTCGGCATTACTAATTTGATTAAAACCAAAATCCAAGTCAAATTTTTACGATTGAAAATCAAGATATGTATAACAAGAAACAAAATAAGGAAAAATTCAATAGCGGATTTCTAAGTACAGAGAATTTCAGGATTCTAGGGTTTTACTTTCGAGTAAAATTATCGGATTGAAAAAAGATATTTCATCACAAATAGAATTGAAATCAAGAAGGAAACAATAATTCAATAGGGAAATTTTAGATTAAGATCGTTCAGGAGAGAAAACCCTACCTCAAAATTACACAAGATCTCTCAAATTTCTCTTCGCTCCGAAAAGTTTCGCTGCAGAAATTGGCCTTCTACTCAGTGGGAAAGCTCGGAGGCCAAGCCAAGATTGAAAGCTTGGGTTGTGATTCGGTGAAGAGAGAGAGAGACAGAGAAAGAGAGAGAAGAAGAAGAAGAAGTGAGATGATAAAAGAGAGAGGGACAACGAAGGAGAAAGTTCAATATCAGGTTGGAGCACTTTTTGCAAATTTCAGAAATTTTGAAGGCCAAAAGATAGTTTTCAAAAGTTAAGAAAAGTATAAAGATTATTTTCATCTAGAATTTTATAGTCCTTAGTTTTCACTTTACTTCTTAAGTTTCTATTTACCTCACTCAAATCTTTTTTATTAGAATTTTGATCAAAAACAAACGAAAAAATAAAAGAATTAATTTGTATTTAAAACATCAATTTGAAATAAAATATTTAAATTAAAATTAATTATAATTTTTATTAATTTTTTAATAAAAGATAAAAATTAAAATAAAAAATTTATATTCAAACCTAAAAACCAAATAAATCCTTAGTCTTTCTAAATCTCTTCTTCTTGTTAGGATTTTTGTTAATGAAAACAAAAAGAAAAATACCATTTAATCACACTTAATTCCATTTTTTTTGTTATGTTTTTAATTGAAATTTTAACGTAAGATATAAGTAGAACTGATTTAAAGTTTAATGTGACAAAATGAGAGTTTTTAAAATTTACAAATAAAATGAGAACTACTGTAAAATTTAAGATAAAGTCACGTTGATAATGTATATTTTCTTATATCTTACCGTATAAATTCTCACTATGTATTTAGTAGTTTCAAAAAAATAATGTACTATAATGTTTTTTACATATTTAAAATGCACAGTGAACATATCATATAATTATAATTTATATGATAAATTTTTAAATTAAGTAACTTACACGTAGAATTTATAAATATGTAACAATTTACTATCTCTATTAATAACAGTGTTAAGATTTGAAGTAAACTGACAAGTGATTTGTAAATGAGTAATTAATAAATAGCAAGAATTGTCCTTTTTATCTAATTTAATCTAAATTCATTAAGGGTAAGATTTTTCTTAAGATAAAAAATTTTAAATTAATTTTGCTTTAAATATAAACGTGGGCCAATGTTGATTAGAAAAAGTCTTTTTATGATTTCAAAAAAAAAAAAAAAGTATTTTTATTGTTAATGACTATGTACAAGTTAAGTTTCAATTTCCAAAAAGAAAAAAACAAAATCAAAATCGATATCAAGGAGGGTAGATTGTCATAGATTTACAAGTTTAAGACGTAAATTAAAAAAATTAAAAATTTAGACTGTAGTATAAAAAAATTATTATATACCCTTATATGTATCAAAGTCGAATGTTTGTGTCGTTGTTAACGAACTTTCTAGATTTCGCGAGTAGTCTAGAGGCCCAAGCACTTTTTGCTATATTGGGCTTCAAAATTACGAACGTCGCATGATGGTCTCATCAGCCCAGTAAATTTCAACGGGCCTCATTACAATGAACACCTCTAGTGAAGAAAATGATTCTCTCATTTATGAGAAATTGTGATGAATAATTTTTTTTAAACTAATTTGTAATGAATAGCTTATTTTTCTTCTCTTATTATTAAAGAGTAGTTTTTTAATAGTTTCAATTTTTGATTACTTTTCAGTGAAATTGTAGTAAATAAATTTTTTATGAAAATAATCAAAGTGAATGGTAAGGTTTTAAAATATTTGAAGTAAAATAAAATTTATTAGGTAAACAATAAATTTACAGAATATGTTACATATTTACAAGAAATAAATGAATAATTTATTCTATTAATTTATTATTTATTGTAATTCACTTCAAATATTTTTAGAATCAACTATTTATTTCAAATATTTATGTAAAAATGTTATTTACTTCCTTCTTCACATTTATAATTTCTGCTCTAAAAATCGGTTTTTTCTCAGATCACTATTACCTTATTATTTTTCCTGTTGTTATCAAGATTTATTTATTAATTTATTTTGGGTTGCTAATCATGGTGTTCCCAATGTTAGATCCTTGGAGTCCAATGATGAAATTGAAAGGCAGACATATTGCCACAATGCCACCTAGTCTGTCGCATGTTCCATAATCCTTGGTTGTTGAGTGGGGTTTGTTATCCCAAAAAATAGTCTCTCTAATCAAAGATTAATCTCATGTCTTTGGTGAAAACTCTATATATAATATATGAGAACATCTTTTTAAATTGTTCTTAAGCAATAATAATAATAAAGCTTTCCTCTTTTTTTTTCCCCCCCTTTTAAACTTGAAGACTAAACAAAATGAATGGTAAAAATTTTCAATTATTAATTATCATTCCTGAAACAAATAATTACCTAATATAGCAATGGGTTTCACAAACAATTGTCTCCTTTATTTTTGGTAGTTGATCAACGAAATATATGCAATGTTTCTATTCAACTTTATGTTTAACTACTACTTAGAATCAGATAACATCATATTTAATGAGTGGGACATTCTAGAAAACGAGATGTCCTTGAATACCCACCGCGCTTTTATATTCTTCTATATTAATTTTGACATTTTTTTTTTTTTTTTTTTTGCATTCACTTTTTTCTTTATTTTTCGTCAATAATTCAATCAAGTACTTTTGCCTCGTTGTGCATGGTGTTTACTATTTATCCCCTTCAATTATTTTGCTTACATTCATTCTTTTTTCATGAAGAGAAACTCATTAAGAAAAATGCTTCATCAAAAGTGAATAACGTTGGAAACTAAAAGACAAAGAGAACTTGCAAGAAGGCAAAAATAAAGAATTGTGTAAAGTGTAACTTTCATAAGAAAAAACTTAATAGTGGCCCACATTTTCACATTCGGGTGACAAGACCTCATCCTTTTTTCTTTGCAAAAGCACATAATTTTATTTATAATTTTACGTTGGGATTTAAAAATACATCCTATTAATAACGAATAATTTTGACCGATCAGATCTTTATTTAAATTTTCTTAAATTATTATAATTTTATTAGTACCACGGTTCAAAACTGTACATAATCTTCCAATATTGTTTATAACAGAATTTCATGGCATTCATTCATCGTCTATGGAGGTTGGGATTGGGAGGCACAGCACAACAAGCTCAATTAACAACTAACGAAAAGATTTATTATTATCTCTCGTGGGACCCATGATAAACTTCACCTTTTTTTTTTCTTCTCTAATTTCCTGGTGAAGAACATGGGTTGCGCCCACAAATGGCCACACTTGATTGTGACCCTTTTAAGTTTATTCTTCCCTCCTCATGTTCTCCAATTCTTTATTGCACAAAATAGTACACACACATGACACTATAGAGAGAAAACAAGAGAGAGAGAGAGAGAGAGAGAGAGAGAGAAATAAAATAAGAGAGAGAGAGAGAGAGAGAGATTGCTTGAGCTATAATGAAATGAATCAAGCATCACAAAGTCCAGATTTCAAGGGCAGATCTTGACTGTTAAAGGCTATTATGTGGGTAGTTTGTTGGCCATTTCTTTCAAAAAAATATTACTTTTATGTCAAAACAGATTCTAACCTTTTTTTATTTTTATGTAATTTAATGTTTTTTTTTTTTTTAACTTTGTCTATGAACTTTCTACTGAACAAGTTCCTAACTTTACAGAAATGCAAAGGTCTCAGCCAAGGAAGCAAAACTTAAGCAGAAGCTAATCTCTCTCTGGCCCCCCATGAAGACCCGGTTTCTTAGTTGTTCCAATAATGAAAAATATGTCTCGGAACTGAAAGCCATTTGCTTCATTTCTTGCTCTTATTATCATTTTTTTACACAAGATGCTCCTCCGCAATTGTAGCCCTTTTGACAGGTACATGCATTTCAACCAATATATGTCTCCTCCACAACATTATTTCATGTTTTATTAATATAATTCAGAGACTGTCTTAGTCAGAGTCTATCCGTAAGTATGCTAATGCTGGTCGTCACTTTCTAAACTTCTGATTATAGAGAAAAAAAAAAAAGAAGAAAAAGAAAATATCATGTTTATGGGAAGAAACAAAAGGAGGGGTTGGTGGGTGCTTTATTGCCAATGAGGTCGGTCAAAATATGAGGCCAATTCTGTTGCAACTCTTGGTATCTTAAAAGCTCCAACAGTTTCTTTGATAATGTGGTCCAAGGTTTGAGTTATTAATATTATGTTTATTATTTGTTTCATATATTCATATCTTGATACCATCCAAGAAAATAAAGGTTGGTATACAAGAGACTAAAGCCAGTAATCAATATTGCAGGAAAATTAAAAAATTAAAAAAATGTCTGTGTTCTTTTGGTTTTAGTGTAAGAACGTGAAAAAGGAACATACTTTTCACTGATTTTGAAAAGCACTTTGTGTTTGTAGTCTTTTGTTAGTACTTTTCACGATAATTTAATCAGTATAAATTCATAAAAAATTTTAAAGAGACTGTAGTTTTGTACAGGTAAACCACTCTGTTAAAAAAAAAAAAAAAAAAACAGCAATTAATAAAATAAATAAAGAAACATGAGGAATTTTTGATAAATTATTGGCAAATGAATTTATTCACTTTTCTTTATCAGTAATGGTGACAAAACAGCCAGGAATCTAGAGTTTTTGCTTCCTATAGCATTTGAGTGAGCAAAGTAAAGGAAGAACAAGTGGGGTTTTTGGGGGTTTTTCTTTCACTGAAAACCAGGAACAATTCTTTTTATCTTTTTTTTTTTTTTTTTAATTTTTTAATTCTTTAAAGAATTTTTAATCTTTATTTCTTTCTTCCACTTTTATGCTGTTAAAGTACAGTGCTTTTTAACGGATTCTGGAGTCACACACGTGTAAACGCCATTGCTTTTGGCCTTTCTCTGGTCTGGCCATTTAAATGTGAGAAAACTCAACTCTCAAATCGACACAAAACAAGACTCCAACTTCTTTTTTCTTTTTTTTTCCCCTTGCAGTTGAGTCTCTATAAATGCGCAAGGATCTCCTCTGGAAAGAAAGCTGCAAAATTTTCTTTTTGAGGCCTTTTCTGGTTCCGCAACTGAAGAATTTCTACACCTCATGTAAGTTCTGCAACAAAAGTTTGAATCTTTATCAGAATTATTAATTGCTTCTGGGTGTTCTGGATTCTTATACAGCATTTAGTGCCTAAGTTTTATGTCTTTATTTTCTCTCTTTGAAAAAACTCTCATGATTGAAAATTTCAGTTCTTTCTGATGAGAAATTCTAATCTTGAATTTCCCTACTCATTTTTTTTTCCCCTAGTTTTGCCAACAAGTGAAAGGAAATTGGTGAGAAATGGATGGGAAAGTGGTCCCCATCTCAAACTCTTTTGCCTCTGAAGATAAAAGTTTTGATAGCTTGTATCCCATGTATTTTGGTGTTTCTTGTGCATTTTTCGCCGTTCGTCTCTTGTCATTACCTCATGATGTCGGAAACGAGAGATGGTCCGACATAAGAGAGAAAATGCTTCAAGGAAGTGCTCAGCTGTTGGGGCTTCTGGTATGGAGAGTTCAAAGAGAAGGGCTTGATGGTGGGGAAAAGTGTGAGATCCTGCTAAAGCTCAAGAACGCCGAGAGAGAGGTCGCGGAGTTGAAGAGAATTAGGCGCGAAGACGCCAAAGCGAATGAGAAGGTTGTGAGCATCGTTGCAGCACAGGAACAAACCTGGTTGATTGAGAGGAAGAAACTTAGGCAGCACATAGGAGCTCTTATGAGTGAGTTGAGGGTTCAAGAGAAGAGGAAGGCCCAAGTAGTTTCCGAAATGAGCGATAAACTGAAGGAGATGGAGCTTTTGGTGCAAGACAGAGAGAAGGCTTTGGAGGAAGAGGGTGAGAAGAGGAAAGAGCTGGAAGAAAAACTAAAAGAAGTCGAGAGTGTTGCAGAAGAATTGAGGGAAAAGGCGAAGCGCGAGTCTCAAGAGCATTCTTCTGATCTTCGGAAGCACAAAACCGCCTTCATTGAGCTTGTGTCGAACCAGCGCCATCTTGAGGCAGATATGAGTAGAGCTTTAAGGCAAGTTGAAGCCAAAAAGCGGGAGCTTGAATCCGTCTTGAAGCAGAAGGAAGAATCTGTTATGATGGTCCAAAAGCTGTCGGCGGAGATTGTGAATATGCACGAGGATTTGGAGCAGAAAGACAAGATTTTATCAGCCACACTGAGGAAATCAAAGTTGGACACAGCAGAGAAGCAAATGCTTTTGAAGGAGGTCAAGTTATCGAAGGCTAAGAGGAAGCAAGCTGAGCTTGAATCAGAAAGGTGGAAGGCGGTGTCGGAGTCTAGGCAAGAGAGGCATTCGTTGAGAAATATGTTGGCAAAACAAGCCAACTCTAGATTGGAGATTGTTCCCGCTGAAAAAGGTTTGCATTCCACACCAACCGGCTCGTCTCTTTCACATGTCGGCCTTACCAAATTACAGCCAAGTACTGCTCTTGGTTACGAGCATCATTCCGAGTTCGCGAATGAACCTGAACTATTCTCTCCCCCTTTTGACAGCTACTCGCTTTGCGCAAATGAGGACCTAGGTAAGAACAAATTTCTCACTACCACTGCATTTTTCTTTTCTCACTTTTCAGTTGACTTTGTTTCATATTCTAATTGTGTTTTTTTCTGTCCGCTGGTCTTGGTTTTGTTTATGTTAGCCGATGTTAAACAAGTCGAGAGTTGGGTTCGGTCGGAGGCAGAGAGATATGCAGCTGTGATTGAACAGAGGCATCACCTAGAATTAGATGCTTTTGTAGAACAATTAAGGCTTAAAGACGAGAAATTAGAAGCGTTCCGCTGGCGGTTGCTGAGCATGGAACTCGAATCGAAACGACTGCAGTCACATGTTGAGGGGCTGAACAAAGAAATCTTACAGCTCAGACACAAAAACATGAAAATGGAAGCATTATTGTTGGAGAGGGAAGAAGAATTAACCGCCTTGAAAGAGCAGTTCGCGTCGCAGTTAAGGTCTGTAAGTTGCCAGAAGTACAAGTTTCATGAAAATTCACATGATTCAGCAGTAACAGAAAATTCCATTTGGGCACAAGTCAAGGTAATCAAGAGGCACCCAGAAGAGGAAGAGCAAGAAACAAAGACAATCTCGGTTGACATGCCTCAAGACGAAGAAAGCAATGAGAGAGACGAGGGAATCTCGTCAATTGACGAGGGTAGAGGCAGAGATGTAATCTTGACGGTTCAATCTCCCGACAAAGATTTCGATGAACAGAAAGAAGATCCTTCTGAAGAGGGAAGTTCAAGTCCATTGGAACTAGATGTAACCGAAAAGTTATCACCATCACCATCATCATCGTCTTTGGTTACCGAACAACACTCGAGTAACGCAAATATTTCACAATGGAGGATGGATCTTCATGCTCTTGGTGTCTCCTACAAGCTCAAGAGGCTTAAACAACAGCTCATTATGCTTGAAAGGTTGAGAGGAATGCAAGAAAGTGGCGAAAATAAAAAGGAAAGCAATGGTGATGGAGGGGAAACTGGCGTAAAAGACTTTTTATCTTTAATGTCCTTACTGAATAAACAAGTTGGGAGGTACCAATCTCTCCAAGGGAAGGTTGATGATCTTTGCAAACGGATGGTAAGCTCCGATCACATGGAAAAGAAAACCATAAAAATAGACAAAAATAAAAACTTTGGCCATTTATGCCCATATCCCTTTTATTTTATGGCTTTAGGAAATTTTGAAAGCGTGATACTAATCTCATAATGAGTTTTTGATTCATGAAAAACTTGCAGCACGAGAGTGATCTAAAAGTATGTCACGGAGATTTGAGCACAGTTAGAGCAAAAGAAAAGACCAAGAAACTAGAGCACTTCCTTGAGGAGACGTTTCAGCTGCAGAGATATATAGTAGCAACAGGACAGAAACTGATGGAAATCCAATCCAAGATCACTTCTGGACTTGTTGGGGTCGGGAAGGAGATCGACAAGTCGACCGGATTCGACATGAACCGCTTTTCCGAGAGCGTTAGAACTCTCTTCCATGACGTTCAGAGAGGTATTGAAGTTAGAATAGCGCGAGTTATTGGAGATCTTGAGGGCACATTGGCTTGTGAAGGCATGATACGCTGGAAGAGGTAGTGACAATAAAAATAAAAAGACATTGTAATGGTGTAGTTTTTTGTACTGATTTTGTGTACTTAAAAATTGTATAGGCAAAAACGACACATATAAATGTATCCATCTTCTTCCATGCTGCTACATGATTCAGTTGCGGTGAAAATGGTACTTTTCCTTGGAAAAATTATGTGGTTTGTTAGAAAACGACAATGGTTTTTCCTCTGAAAGTTTGCCACCGTTTCTATGCTATAGTTATAAGACATTTTGTCGTTTATGTACATAAATTTAAATCAAAAGGAATTTTGCTGTCGTTTATGCCAAAGAAGTGGACCTTTTTTTTTTCCCTTAAATTTTGCTGTCGCTCAAGGCAAACACGACCAAGCGCTTGTCGTTTGAGTTGAAATTTTTGTTGCGTTTGTTCAATCAAACGGCATGTCGTATTTTTGGACTTGTAGAAGTCGTCAATGTTATGCATATGCTGTGCCTGTCATAATCTTCATACGACAGCTTAGCGAATAATAATTATGACAAAATCTTCATACAACAGGATGTCATTTATTTATTTGTCGCTTAAGCTTAAAATGGCATGTAGTTTGAATTTAAGAATTTTCTGTCCTCAAAATACAAGGTTACTGTCATTTATCTATTTTTCTTCATAAAACCGATGAAACGACATGTAGCTTGTGTTTTGAAATGAGTAAAAATGTCTTGGTAAAAAATAGAAATAAAATTCATTTTGAAAACCAAAAAAAAAAAAAAAAAAAGTAATAATAATACACTAGGTTACTGTCTGGTCACAAGTCTCATTCTCTAAGGTTATTTTCGAATTTAATTCCGGTGAGAAAATAATGCATATAGTAATTAATAAGCGGCTGTCAAGTTGGTTCAATGTCAATATGTAATCTAGTCCTACTTAAATAAGAGTAAAATAACGTGTGCAATTAAGTGGTCACAATAACTTGTTCCATCTTTCTAAAAACAAAAAATAAATAAAAAATAAAAAATATCTTGCTCCATCACATTGGACGCAAACTTATATCAGCATTATTTTACCAATAAAAAAACTTATATCAGCATTAATTTGCTTTTAGCATGTGTGTGTGTGTGTGTGTGTATATACACACTCATACACACACACCTCATGGTACTAGTAGTCAGCAAAAAAATATTAGTGGCTTCCTTTAAAGTAATATATAATTTTCTCTTGACGGAAAGGGAATATATAATGTTATTCAAGTACAAAAATATTGTGGTGGGTGCCAACATTACTGGAATTCACTTTCATAAGATAAATTGTGCACTTTATGATTGTTGTAATGTTTGTCTTTTGACAATCCTTCCAGTGCTATGGAAGTGAGATTCATAAGCTTGTGCTGATTGTTTATACATAGTTGAATAATACTAGGTATATTAATTATAGTCTCAATTCTAAAATATCCGTGATACATAAGTTATCTTTTTTTTTTTTTAAATTTAATTTTTTAAAATTAAATAATTGTAACTACGTGAGTGAAAATATAATAACTTACCATCACTTAATTTGATAGTTAAAAGTTGAGATTCTAATTGGTATTCCTACAGCTTTTCTACATAATTTATACACAAGAGTTCTTCTTTAGCCGCCCCTTCTTTTCTTTTGCATTTGTTTGCTGAATATTTTTGGAATTTAATCCGCACAAGGAAAACTCAGTGTCGGCAATAAGAACCAGGTTTCAAATTTCTTCTATTTGGCCTTGAAACCAAGAATATGTAAGGTAAAGACTCTAATTCCATATAATGAAAGAAGAATTAGTTTAATATGATTAAAAAGTATTATCAATCAACATTGAAAAAGTATTATCTATTGATATTATATAATTTTAGACCGTTAGATATGTATGAAATTCTATTAAATTTTTGTGTGTGTATAATTAGTGATATTGATGCAGGAGGTGGTTCTATTACTGGTGTTGAACAAATGTCTTTGTCCATTTTGCCTTTGTTTAGTTGTCGTTTGCTCTTATAGGGGTCGTTTAGCTTATAGCATTTTAATTGGCTGTGCGTTTTGTGCACCAGCTTTAGAGTCCTTTATATTGTGGCTTTGAAAACATTTTAACCTAGACCATTAGACTGTATTCTTCTATTTGAAAAAGAACAGAGAACAGAGGTGCGCCTCCTTTTCCTTAGTTTCAGCCCTGGAATTGGCTTGGGATTTGGTTCGTTGAAACCATTTCTTGTTCCTTCGTTTCCGCTGCATCAGATATGAAAGCCAAAAAGGGTGTGGAAAAATCAACACATGCATATAACAATATGTGTACACGTAAATCTATACTTTATATACATATATGTATGCATATGTTTCACAATATATCTATATATGCATGTATATATATGAAGTTTAGATAGGTGGATATAATAATGAGTGACAGATATTTTGGACGGAAAATCTTCATATGTTCCCTCTTTCTGCTACATCTTTCTATCGAGGTAGTTGTGTTATGGTTTTTTGCATTTAAGATTTTCCGAGTAAAACAGTCTCAGCCTTCTCCTTCTCTGCTGCAACTCTGAAGTTCCCACATTCACAGAACTCCTTTTTTTTTTTTTTTTTTTTTTCCTTTTTTTCACATATATAATTAATTTTTTGATTTATTTCTCAATTTTTCTTCTTGTGCTATTTATTGTAAATTTTGTCATAAAGTTGCATATCATGCACGTCTTTCTAAATAACTAAATAAATTTTGATCAATTTCTTATTCACTTTAATGAGACAATATGTCTAAACCAGAAGTGCCCCACTAGCTAGATGGTTTCCTCTGTCACTGACCCTTTTTTAATCACGTGGCCAAAACCTTCAATAAAAGCATTATTGAACACTAATAAAACAAATAGGAATTATCAAGAAAACCAAAAATAGAACATTATTGAAGAACTTTGGAAAGAAGCTAGTGGAGCATATTCAACCTAGCTAGTTGGAATTCTTTTTTTTTTGGTTTATTTTCTTTACTTGCTTGGGGAAAAAGGCAAGTCCTACAAATCCTTTTTTGTGTTCCACACATGGAATTTAAGAGATTCTAAATATTAGAAGCAAAAAATAGGCTAACAAGGCCAATCAAGGGACAAGATTATTCGAGTATTCTTCAAGAAAGTATTCACAGCTTATCAAGCTATTTAATAGTTTTCCAATTAATGCGGGATTTCGTAAGAGATTTTGGGCAAGAACTGAGGAAATGTCAAACTTGAGGACAGTGGTTATAAAGAGCAGAACTTTCGTTGCAAAAGCTCTAGGGGGACATGTCACAACTCATTGAACACTGTTTTCATGGTCTTTTCCAAAACCTGTGCAATTGTAATAAACGAAAAATAGCTAAATAACTAAATCCTTTTTTTGATTATTGATATGGAATTATGCATAATTCATGCATGTTTTTTTATTCTTCAACTCAAAAGAAAATTAAGGGTGCGTTTGATTCGTCGGTTGGAGTTAAAATTTTTAAGTTGGAGTTGATTGACTTTTCAATAATTAATTATAGTTTTTATTGAATAAAAATAAATAAATATTGAGATGAAAAATTTAAGTTAGAGTTAAATTTTTTTTTTTTTTTTTCTTTTCATAATCACCAATGAATTGGGCACGTCGTAGGCACTCTCGACCTAACTGCCTCTCTTCTGGAAAACATCTTTTTTCTACTTTTTTAATAATTTATTTCGTAAATTGCTTTTGCATGCGAGTAAAATAGACCGTAGATGAACTGGTCTGACTTTTCAAACGGGCTCCACCGATACACGACCGTTGATGGTCGTTTAGCTCTGCATCATCCAATCAAAATCACCAATTGATGGTCTAGTGGTCCCACGCAATGGGTGTTTTCGTAATTTTGTTAATATAAGAAAATAAAAAAACAAAAAACAAAAATCAAAAGAAGAGCCTGGCCATATTCTCGTGAAGAAGAAGCGCCAGGAGCGTTTTACTATTATCAACTGCTCTCTCAGCAGTCACTAGTTACAACTCACATTCAACACCATCCTCTCCCTCTCCCTCTCTCTTTCTCTCTCTAGAAACCCAAACACTCATCTCTCTCTCTATTAAAACTCTCACACCCGCACCTCCACAGCTCCACCAACTACTCAGAAAACCCACTTTGCTTCTGTTTCTTTTCATCTTTATCTATATATATACACAGAGTGTTTATATATTCATATACATATAGTTACAGAAAGGAAATGGAAGAGATCAACGAGAATATACCAAAGCTCTCTCTCTTCTCACTTCCGAGTCTGCAGTCATCCGGTGATTCCGAGCCACCAGGTTCAATGTCACCGCCGCTCCGAAGCTCAGCTTCGGTCCCGTTCCTGTGGGAAGAAGCACCGGGGAAGCCTAGGCGGGGCAGTTCATATAATACAGCCGGTGATCAGCCAGCGGCTGAAATTACTACAAAGTCCCTGGGACTGCCTCCGAGGTTGTTGGCCGCCGTGGAGATGAAATTTACCAACATACCCTCGCCGACGACAGTCCTTCATGGGCCTGACGTGGGCCGCTCGATGTCGTTCAGGATCCCGGAGAGCTTGGACAGGAGGGTTGCGAGATCGGATCAGAGAAATGGCTATTTTGGGTCTGCGAGGTGGGGGAGTTTCAGGAGGAGCAAGGGAATCTTGGGGGCTAGTTTCGACATTTCGTCCTCGAGGGTCGAGAGTGTCGACGGCAGCGAAGGAAACGGTGTCGTTTTTGGCGGTGGTGCCGGTAGTTATGATCATCATGAGAAGGTGAAGGTCGTCAGGGTTAGAAGAAGAAGTAGCTTTTTGAGTCTCTCTCATACAAAGTCGTCGTCGCATTTGTTGGTATGTGACTTTTTTTTTTTTTTTTTTTTTTTTTTTTTTTGTAATTTTTTTTTTAGTCACGTGAAAATTCTGGTATATGTTATATGTTTGATTTTATATGTATATATATATGTGTATATATGACTTTGATCGCACGTTTTCATGCATGTTTCTGTCGTCGTGAATTTTTTCCTGCTTGTTTTGGTTCCAAAGTTGAAATCGTATACATTTGTAAATCTGATTCAACGATTAAATAATATTCAATATAATTGCATGTGTGTATATATATATTAATATCATATATACATAACTCATGATTTATGAATGAATTCCAAAAGTTCACATGTTGTGCATTAAAACATAATTAATCTCCATGTTCTGCCGCAACTATAAGCACTTTTATTTTCAATAATGACACACAAATATATGTATGAATTAATTAGTAATTATTTTATTTCATGACTTTACGGTTTCTCTAATATATGTTACCGTCGGCACTATTATGTTACATATTTATTATATATATCTTGCTGTGTACATGAGTCTCTATATATACATAGTACAACAGCAGCTATTATTCAATAATCTAATCTAATCTGTGTATATGTGTGTGTGTATAACCAATATTTATCGTAAGTGCAGGCAAGCATTTATGAAAGCTTTAAGCAGGTGGTCCCTTGGAGACGCAAGCATGATAAAGAAAGAAAAATACAGGGCTCATAATGTGTCTCGATCTACTTGATCGTGCTGTCATTGACTTGTTCTACTCTTTTTTCGCCCACTAGTTGGATTTTCTGCTCTCTCTTCTCTTCTTTTTTTTTTTTTTTGTTTTTTTGTTTTTTTTTTGTTTATATAGCTGGAAATTTAATATTCTGATTATGTAGTGGAGAGAGTTTGCATATGATCAATATATATATACATATATGCCACTTCATATATTTTTTTAATCAACGGTATATCTACATTATGAGATGGGGTGCCACCATATATTGTAGTTTGACGTTACAAAGTTTTATATATATATATATGTGTGTGTGTGTGTGTGTGTGGGTGTGACCAACTACTTCGGTCCCTTTCTAATAAATTGACATAATGCACAATTGCACATGCAAAAAGGTAGAGATTTCAAATCTATGTAGCAGAAAGAGTTGGTAGTACTACTGAACAGAGTAGTTAACAAATTTTTTTTTTAAATAGTTTTTTATATGTATATGAGTAGAATTTGTGAAGCCTAATTATCAACTTAACACAAAATTAGCATGTGGATCAACCTTAAGAGCCAACCACCGTAAAATTTTGCGTGTTCATTTGTTTCCACTACTTTCTCGGTAGTTAAAGTGATTTAAGAGTTGGCATGGATGGAAGCATAAATAAGCCTGTTAAATGGTTTGAAATGGTTTGAAATGTCTTGAAAACAAATAGAGCAGCATCATAGTTGCCAAATAAAATCAGCTAATCTGAAAATTTTAGCATCAAAAACACCAAAATGACAATATTTTCCTGAATGTCTAATCTATTTTTGGCATATAGACAAAAGTGATATGGTCTTCTTGTCATCCCAATGTGGTTTTTCCTAATAAGAAACATAATAAATTTATTTCCTAGCTAGCTAGCTAGAAAGAACTTTTTTGACTATGTAAAGTTAATACTTTAGCTAGCGAGAACTTTCTTGTTCTTGTAATTAGCTTTGAAACAAGCCTGTCTCAGCTTCTTGGTTTTCTCAGTCAGTTCCATGTCAGGCACTTCCTCTAGAAGCCTCTTATGCTCTTCCAAAATCCTTATCTCCTCACTATCCAAGCCCATTTTCTGCATTATCATGAAATTCAACACTTTAATTACATTCAAATTAAGCACAACTTCCAAAAATTGAACACTCAAAATAAACAGAGAAAATCAGATTTATCACAAAGCCATACCTTAACATTGCTGATCAAGTACTGCAAGCTCTTGAACTTCCTGTGGGGCCACCTCGTGATGTTGAGCTCTCGGCACCGTCTCTTCAGCCGTGTCACGCCCACATGCAACTCCTTGGCTGCTTCCTTTATAGGGAGGTCAAAGTACTTCTGTATGTCATCCAATTCTAGCTCGGTAGGCCTCTTGTAACTCCTGAGTTTACCACAATTCGTACCAGCAAAAACCTCGCTTTCGATCATCGTCGTCATCCTCGGAAATTCAGAACATTTGTCGTCCTGATCAGTTGTACTGCTTGTGGGATTGATCATGTTCATTTTGTTCATGTCACGGTGTAGGTTGTCGTGATCAAAAGAAGTGACACATTTGGTTTGAGGCTTTTCGTCGACCATTGTATCTTCACAATTAGGATACGAAAAATCGTGGTCAAAATCCAAGGAAAAAGCACCACCAAAGTCTTCAAAATCTTGGAAATCAATACGAGGAAGTTGGTCATGGTACTGTGATGACAGTGGTAGCATATTGGACTGATCATGATCAACAAAGGTCTCTAAACTCTCAAATGGTTGAAAATCTAGTAATAGGCTGCAAACATAAAAGAAAAAACCCACAAAACAAACTCAATAAAAATGTCATCTTTTTCCCTTCTCTTTGTTTCAATGTCAATGAGAAGAATCTTCAACAGTGTAAAAAGGGTAAAAGACAAATGGGTCATCAAGAAATCAACGTCAAAAACAGGGAAAAAAAAAAAATCAAAACACGAAAAAAGTTCAATGAGTGACTTACTTTCCAAGTGGGTGTTCATGGTAGAGCCAGTCAAAATCAAATGGGTTTTCAATCTTTGGTACGATAAGGTGGTTAGAGTAGTGGTACTCCATTGAAATTGGGAATTTAATTTTTTATTTAGTGATTGGTGAGTGTTGGGTGAATTGGAAGATGGGAAAAAGTAAAGCAAGAAGATGAAAAAATATAAAGAAAAGAAAAAAAGATGGAGAGTAGAAATGGGTATAAATTGGTATTATATAGAAGGAGATGGAAAATTAGTCAGTTCGTGTACGTGCCCATCTTTGGGAGTTACAATCTTAGTGGAATTTACTCGCTAATTAAAGGCTTTTTTTTGTAGTTAGCGAACGATTTCCAATCAAATATAGGGGGGCCGAGGATATATGTCAATTTAATGTTCTAATTAGCATTAATTATCACATTTAGCCTAATGAAAACACGTCCATGAAAATACATGCATCCCATGGAATGTTCACATCAACATTCATGTTCTTGCACGATACACGACTGCATATTACATTGTCGTTAATAACAAGAGAACAAAAAATGAGTAAAATAAATTAAAAAGAGAGAGAGAGAGAGAGAAAATTTTCTTTGATAGGATGAAAAAAAAAAAACTATATATTTACATATATATTTTCTTTGAATTTACACTTAATAAAGATAAATGAAACTATGGTGAATTAGTTTCATTAAAGTGAAAAAACGGTTAATAAAGCACGATTTTAGATCATCTGATTTTTATCAAAGTCAATTAATTTTGTATGTTTCTTTTGATTATAATATAATTTAAACGTGATTTGACGGTCTATACACCAATAGTAGAGTGATTTTTTTTTTGTTTGTTTTTGTAGCACATAATTTTTCACAATTTTGTTGCCCTTGACGTTTCCAAATTATATATATATATATATATATATATTTTAGAGAAGTTTCAAAACTATAATATGGATGATAATTACATGCATGGATGCATAAACATGGAGTGTGAAACATGAAGGCATATATCCCAAGACAGGAAATTAATTAAGATGGAGTAAGTTACGTAACGATTAACGAGGTTGAAGAAATAAATTTTACATAATGATAGTTTTAATTGCGATTCTGTTATAAAATTATTCCACATTTTAATCTTTATTCATCATTTCGTTTCATTTAATAGCCACCCAGGATTTAAGGGCTGCGTGATTACTAATTTAGTTGTTTGGCAGTAATTTCATATTATTCATTATTAATTAGTGAAAAGAGAGAGAGAGCCGTCATAACTTAAAAACGGCCCATGAAAAAACAGACACGTGTCTTCCATTCCTTATTTTGGGTTGACGCAAAGTTAATGGTTGGGCTTAAATTTGATGCCTTGAGCCCAAGCCCATTAATGGGATGGGCCGGCCCATCTTAAATTTTACCCATTTGGGAGTCCGCAAAGCAAAGAATTGAAAAGTTCACGTCCCAATGCTAAATCGTCTAAAGTCGTACTTTATTTATTTTTTTGCTCAGAAGTCATACTTTGTTTTAGTGGAATTTTTTTTTTGGTGATTTTGTAAGATTACCCCTCATAAAACACATATATAAATTATTATCACAATTATAATAGCTTAAGTTTGCTGTTCTATAAGAGAAACTATTTCGTAACAATTTGATTTATAATTGAAATTCACTTATATTGTGTTGCTTTTAAAATTTTTAATGTAAACATTCAGGTATCAAACTGGCAATTCAATAACAAAACAACAACAACAGTATCTCTCGGTGGAGTAAAGGTAAATTTCCAAATCCTACCGTTAGTTTTGTCTTTTTAATGATCTTAACAAAAATGAAAGAATCATGGCAGGAGATTGGAATGAACAATCATCATTCCTAGAATTAAAAAATTATGATTTATTGGTCTTCATGGGACCCATTGAAATGCCAACAATCACGGCACTGATTAAACTAGAGAATATATAACAACAAATTATTAAAAATAAATAAATAAATAAATAATAAAAAACTACCCTCATATAAAAAAAGGAAAAAAAGAAAGATGGTAGGGTTATGACTCAAAATGATAAATTCAGATTTATTATCTCATTTTTATATTTTGATGATAGTATTTTGATAATTTATTAATTTTTTCAAGAATTTTTAATATTTAATATTTAATATTAATAAATTTTTAAATTTAGATAATGTGTCATTATACTATTAGAGAACAATTAATGAAAAATAAAATTTAGAATAATAAATCTCGATTCTAAAATGCAAGCCCCACCAAAAAAAAAAAAAAAGGGTCGGGTGTGAGAGAATTCAAAGGGGGAAGGTACCAACTAAGAAGGGTGGGTCCGAATCCGAGACATTAGTTTTTGATCAAAATCAAACAGCTTTAACGTTTTCTGATTGGTGGGTTTCCACCACCATTCAACCATTCAAAGGAAAAAAAGTGAAATAGATAAGATCATAGGCCACCAATTAATGACTACCTGACCTGTACTGTTGTCTGTACAACCGACCTTTTATGGAGTCTACATATTCAACGGTCAGATCTTACCTCATCCACACAAATCACTTACATATATATATATATATATATATATTTTTTTTTTTTTCCTTCGCTAACATGAGTTTGCACTTTCAACCTAAAAAAAAATGTGGAGAGTTGATAAATTTACAGAATATATAGTGAATAACATTTAATATTCAATTTATATATTTTAACTTTCATAAATATACTATATATTGTGTATATTTTACATTCAATATGAAAGAGAAGTAAAAATTTAGAATATAACGATAATTTCATAAATAAATATATCACAATTATTATTTTATATCAATAAATATATATATATATATAATTTTTTTTGTAGTATAAAGATAAGCAAAATAAATAGATGGAATCGAACAGTTAGAACGAAGTGTGAATTATGAATGGAGGGAGGGGCTCGTCTGCCTTTTGTTGGGTAAACATAACTACTTCCAAGGTCATGTCTTTTTTTGGCCCTCTATATTATTTTCCCACCCTTGTGTGGACTCTAGCTTTTTTCTTTTTTCACTCTTTTTTTTTCTTTTTAATAAAACTATATTTCTTTTCCTTTTATGAAATGCTTATTTCATTGCTAGAATTCATCTAGGTTCATTGATAAAATTTGTAAGTATGGGAGATGAAAGCTGCATTTCGTAAGCGAGAAAATAATAAATAGGGAAATCAATAGGGATCATCAGATTATCATATAGCATTGTTTGAATTTAATTTTCCTAGACATTAAATCTTGTATTAAGCTTAAAGACTCATTAGTTTGACTTTTTTCAATGATTATGTCAACATGGAGAACCTCCATTTGGTACCAATAGTGCACGACACTCTCATTTTTTTAATTCAAATGTTTTTTTTTTAATCATATAATATCATTGGATGATGGGATTCACGTAGTATACTTTATCAATATCAAATAGATCATATGATTCCTTTTTTTTTTTTTTTTAATTTAATTTTGTAAAGAGATCATATGATTAGACTAAATACTTACCATGTTGACCTAACTCTCTAACATTTTCGTTAATATAAAAAGGAAAATTCATGTGGCAAAGTGTTGAAAAAGTAGTGTGAAATCTTTTTGACCAACAGGCGTGATTTTTGTTTCACTTACTCTTTGGATTAGGCGCGTAGGCTTGAAGGGTGGGGGCTTAGAAAGTAGCACCACGAGTACCAGCCTCGCGTGCCTTCTAAGCACGTGGAGGGTGTGTGATGTGAGATTTTCAGTCGCCTAATCTATCCACCGTAATTGTCCAAAACTCCAATATAATTCTGTCTAGACAGATACAGATCGATTCACAAATAATCATATCAAATTTTATAATATGTTGTGTTAGATTATCATTTCATTTATGAACGGGTTCAAAGTGGTGTCTTTCGTATAGCTCATATTTACTTTAAGAATCAATTAGCAGATACACTCACCAAACCTTTTTTGTACCTGCGTATTCTCGCTCTCAATACCACAATATTGAAATTTTTTCATGAAGCTCAATCTTGTGGTGGCAAAACGTAAAGATTAAGTAATTTTATTTATTTATTTATCTCTATAATTATCTAGTTAGTTTCCTAGTTTAGTTTCTAAATTTACTTGAATTGTAAAAGTCCTTAATTTAAGATAATTAGCTAAATTTAGGAAGATTAGAATTTTGGAATTTGTACATAATATTCAATCTTATCAATAGAACGACCATACCATATTTTACTCAATTATATAATTAAGTAGTGGAATCAAATTTCCTCAAAGATGTGTATGAATCTGTCTGATTTGTACGTCCATATATTCGTATGAGACTTCTCAAAATAAGGACTCAAACATGTAATGATTGAGGTAAATTTTTGAGTTTGGTTCCTAGTGGCAGTTCAGGGATTAGAATATGCTTTTTTTAGTTGAAATTTTTAAGAGAAACGATTGCATCACTTCTGAATCAATTGGTATTAGAGCATCTTGTTTTAAATTCAAGTTCACACAGGTGTCCTTAATAAAAATGTATTTTCCTCTAAATAAGAATTTAAATCCTTAATGTTGTTTAAAGAATTTGAACATACCTCTTCTGTCAATTACAATTTTTGAGATAAATAACTACAGAATTATTTTTGACAAAAATATATATATATATATGTATATACAATTTATTTTGGTAGAAAAAATCAGTACAAAATATTATACAGTCAACATTGCTCTTGTATCATTTTCTATCCAAATGAAAATACAAACATTATCCAAAAAGCAAACAGAATCAACCATCAAAAAATGTTTATGAGACAAAAGTGGAACCCCAAACCCAAGTGGGAGAGCCACTAACTTACAAAACAGTCGAGACAAACCATCATCGTCATCATCATCTTATACCCAAGTTGGAGAGACACCCAATGAAAGAACTCAATCAAAAGTATTCAAAAAACAAGCAAAAATTTTTATAGAAACAAAATTAAAAAAAATAAAAATAAAATTTTAATTTATATTTTTTTAATTTAAAAATAAAAAATTTAAATTTTATATATTAAAATAGATTTTGGTGTGAAATTTTCACTACATTATATTTATAATTACAATTTTTACCATCGAGTAGCGTGCAGCAGCGCATATGACGGGGCTCGATGGGTCCCAATCGTATTCACACCAAGAAAGCAAATGAACAAAGTAGGTCCCACCCCCAAGAAACAGCAATAATGCTACAAACCTCACACTTTTGTGTGTTTTTGCTGACCATATTTCCTCTCAAAAAGTTCACACCTTTTTTTTTTTTTTTTTTTTCCTTCTTCTTTAACTCTTACAAATAATACACACAACACTGCAAGGTACCCATGATTCCCTGGCTATGCCGACTCGCAAATTGCCATCCTTAACAATGGCTCATTTGTGACTTTGTTCCTCTCTCTCTCTAAACTAACATAGCGAGCTTTTCTTCTCTTCTGTCCTCATACGTATAGGCCGTCTTTAAGCTTTGTGTAGTCAAAATCTTATACCAAACAAACTACTTTGGTGGTCACTGTCAAGTAGTGGCCTATTTATGCCCTTATTTATTTGCCTCTCTTTGTCATTTGGGTTTCGAATTCGGATGTGGGTTTTGGCGCTTCAAGCCTTCTCTTCAGTTTCTTAACGAGAATTCGCACCAGGAAACTCCAGGTTCGGATTTTTTTTTCTTCATTTTAAACCTTTTCCCATTTGGGTTTTTGTTTTTGTTTGGTGCTAGCTCTGTTGCTCTGTTTGGAGATGGTTGCTAAGAGAAGAGAAAATAATGGCTTTCAACTGTGGAAATGAGACTGTTTTTTTTTTTTTTTTTTTTCGCTGAACAGAAAATTTCCCAACTCATTTATTAGTAATTCGGGGAATCTAAAAAAGGGGCATTCGAATTTTATAGCTTTTTGGTGTTTTAAGGATTGGGTGTCGTTTACTTTTTGTGGGTTTCTTTCAATTTTGTTTAAATTTGGAGTAATGGTGAAGATTCAGACAAAATGCTCTTTTTTTGCAGTTGGTTTACACTGTACAGAAGTATGGAATACGATTTTTCTATATTTTATTCTGATATATTTTTCTTTGTTAATTTATTATTTGCTGATTTCCATCTCTGGATAGTTGCAGAAACGTGGCCAGCACTAACTTTGTTTTATGTTTTGCGTATTTTCTTATTCTTATAGATAATGATGGGATAATAGTTTTTCTTGAATTAGCTTACTTCAAATTTCTCGTGTTTTTTATTGAGTTTTCTATTTGAGTTTCAAATTGGAAAAAGTGCTTGTTTTAATGTCTTAAAGAACTTCACTTTCAAAGGATTGATACTAGGTTGTCCAGTTTTTTGACTTTTGGTCTCCTTATCTTCTTCTTTGATGAGCATTAAACTGATAATGGTTGTTTTTGAAATCTTTAGGCTACACTTTTGCACTCTATGGTCACCATGACCGCGTCTACTCGGCCAACTCCTCGAGAATCATCAAATTTTGATGAGGTTTCTATGCATCAAAGCTTGCTCTTCTCAGACAGTCTTCAGGTACACTTGCATTTCTGATTAAATAATTTTAGCTCATTTTGTTTTGTTGTTCAAGGACCTGGTTGATGTTGTTGGTAACTTGCATAATCAGAATCTTAGATTTGGTTCCTCGATATCATTTTATCTTGCTCGTTGTATTTTCAGGATTTGAAGAATTTAAGAACACAATTATACTCAGCTGCAGAGTATTTTGAACTATCTTACACAAATGATGACCAAAAACAGATGTGAGTATACTCGATTGATTACATCGGTGTTTTTGAAGTTTTTTCCCTCGTTTTAAAAAAGGCAAAAGACTCAAAGTCCTGTTTTGTGCAGTGTGGTTGAAACATTGAAGGATTATGCAATTAAAGCACTTGTAAATACAGTGGATCATTTAGGTTCTGTGAGTTATAAGGTCAATGATATTTTGGACGAGAAGGTTGATGAAGTTTCTGGAACAGAACTTCGTGTATCTTGCATTGAACAGGTGAGTTTTTATTTGTTTTCCTTATGGCTTGAACTCTGCCAAACCATGATCTATATCGGTTGTCTATAAATTTGATCCACTAATCTTCTACGGCATGTCTTTTAGCAAGCAATTCGATTGAAACAGACTGAGATTTCCTGAGGCAGTGATAATTATGTTTTCATGTCATTTGTTAGAGGCTAAGAACTTGCCAAGAATACATTGATCATGAGGGTCTCACCCAACAGTCATCAGTGATAAGCACTCCGAAGTACCACAAGCGGTACATCTTACCAGGCAAGCAATACTTCTCTCTTTAATCGATGTTCATTTATGTATTTCTATTCCTGTTTTAGAATGAAAATAAATGAATTCTCATGCTTACTTATCCATGTCCAGTTGGGGAAACCATGCGTGGTTTTAACCGCTCTAAATCGAAGTACCAAGGATGCAGTCTGGATGATGAAGATGACTGGCATCAGTTTAGGAATGGTAAGGCCTTTTTGTCTCCCATTGGTTTTATTGCATATTACTTGGGGGAGAATCTGACATGGCTTGGTTCTTGATGTAATATGACCATGTCCCGAAAGCTGTTCGTGCTACAATTAGAGAAACCCCACCTACCACAGTCAGGTAAAGAGGTTTTCCATTTGAATTGATCAGCTAGTTAAAACTTACTAGTTACGGCGTTATAACTATTATTCTAACACCGCGCCTTATTTGTGCAGTAAAGGGCGCTCCCCATCTCCTTCTCCCCATGCTTCCCAGAAACCTGGAGTTTTTTCTTTTACTTCTACCATGCCTAAAAAAGAATTAGGTATATGTTCATGTTTGAATAAATTTTCTTTCATTCACTCTGTTATTTTTCTTGATCCTTCCACTGGTTTTCTGATAGTAATTTTGCTTGTGAATCAGATAAGAGATCAGTTTCACCTCACCGGTTTCCACTTCTACGTTCTGGGTCACTTGTAAGTAGACCAATGACACCTAACTCTCGGTCAACAACCCCGAACTCGAGTAGGCCGACAACTCCAAATCCTTCTAATGCAAGGAGAAGGGTAAGTAGTGGATTATCTCATAATGAAATGTTATCATTGTAACAATGGCAGGTTTAGAGTTGAAATTTTTGTTGAATGTCACCAGCCCTTGTCTTGATTTTATCTAAAATTCTCTTTACTTTTTTTCTGCATGGATTCTCATAAACTGAACTTTGAGTTCGTTATGTATCTGTAGTACCCTTCGGAGCCTCGGAAATCGGCGTCAATGCGACTACCTGCTGATAGGGAAAATGGCAGGGAGGTTGAACATTACCCCAGCAAAAGTAAGCGTCTACTCAAGGCCTTGCTTAGCCGACGCAAGTCGAAAAAAGATGACATGCTATACACTTACTTGGATGAATACTGAGAAAATAGACAGTGGTGAAAGGAATGAAAATGAAGCCACAAAAAGGAGGGAAAAAAAAGGAGGGAAATTGACTGCATAATTTTGCTCTCAGCTTTACCCTTCCCACACATCTTGTACTATTTCTCTCAAAAGTACTATAGTTATATAGAATGCTTGTTTTTTTTTTCTTTAGATTTGGTATTGCCGTGTACCATTTAACTTTTATCTTGAGTAACGTGAAGTTGTCTATTATTTACTTCATTTGTAATAGAGAAATGGGCAGTTTCCATTATCCAATTTCGTTGGATTCCTTACCCAAGATGGAAACTTAACTCTCTTAAAAAGTCTTTATCAACGTAAATAAGTCAACAACAAATTTCGGTCACAGTATTGTCAAGTCACCCTCCAAGATAGTTGACAATTGCAATTCCTACTGGTACGGAATATGAACATTAGGAGTGACAATTCGTGTCACGTGTCAGGTTCATATCGTATTAGAGCCGTATCGATTTTTTTTTTCCTAACCTGAATACGACATGTGACACGAACATATCACGGGTTGACACAACACAAACCAAAATTAATTCGCGACACAAAATTGACATGAAATTTGACCCGAAATCGACTAACCCTCTATTTTTTTCAAATTCATGTCATTTTTGAGTCGTGTCACGACTCATATTGCCACCCATAAAGCGCAGTTCCTAATGTAAAAATCTTTTCTTTTCTTTTCTTTTCTTTTTTAAAGTCTACCAAAAGAGTTATCTTTAAATTTGCTACAATTTTCTGTCACTTTTTTGTTCTTGAAGAATTTGATTGTCAGTGCTTTACATGCATTAGTCACTAATGCATTACCACGCGTCATCATTTACTGCAAGTCATTTGTTAAAAAAAAAAAAAAAAAAGGCGTCAGTTTTATGTCTACTTAATTAAGTACCCTTTCTCCACAAGCTCAAATAATCAAAAAAGTTTCAAAAGTTGATTAGATTCTTCTCATCATTTCTTAGGAGACAAAAACAATGCATTTAATAACTGTTTATGCTTCTAAGAAGGCTTTATTTTCCGAAAGCAGCTCATCATGATAAGGAAAGACTAACCCGTTCAGAAGCATAAGCGTCTTCTAAATTATAAGCAACCAAAATATAGATAGAAAATTAACCATATGGTAAAATTAGAATCCATGCTTACAAGGGGAAAATATATATATATATATATATATATATTAAGGATATCAACTCTAATATCAATTTTTGAGTACCAACCTATGTGACATATGAGTTGTTATTTTTTTATTGATAAGTGTTTAAAGTATTATCATATCAAATAATTGTATTTATCAATAAGAATATAACACATGGGTTGATTCTCAAAAGTTAAGATTAAAGTTGGTGTCTCTGACATTACTCGGAAGGAAAAAAAAAAAAAAAAAAAAGTCAGAAACATCAGTTTTTGATTAATTTCACAACTCTTTCCATGTCTAATCCAGAGTCAGCTAACTGGGAAAAAAATAATGGTCGTTTTTCTGTCACAATTTCACCCCTTTTCCAAATTCTTCAATTGTTTTCGTGGCAAGGACAAGGATATCGACAAATGCACTATATGATGCACGAAGAAATCTTGCTTCAACTGCCTCAAAATGACTGTGTTACACATGGATAAAAGAGAGAGAGACAAACTGAGAATATTGAAGGTGCTGTATAATCCCCAAGAACAAGTGTATATGAGAGACAAAACATAATATTGAAGGTGAGATATAATCCCCTAAAACAATAGTACACGAGAAGATTGATAATTTCTCATTCAAGAGTACACGAGAAGATTGACAATAATGAAGGTGAGATATAGTCCCTGAGAACAAGGGTACACGAATAGATTGACAATTTCTCATTCAGAGCGAGCCGAAAGTTCAGCATGAAACAGATTTAAGCAGACATCCAAAATAATACCGCAGCAAACAGAATCATGTAATTGTTCAGGTCATTTACTATTTCATCTCCCGTTTTTTGAACGTTCTCAACATTGTACCTTTGGATTTTAATTTCATATCAAATTTGTAGCTTCTCTCCGTCAAATGATGATTTTGAGCATTTAAAAATGTGACTTTACTAGTTGTGAGGTATAGAGTGAACAAGTTGCTGATAATCTTTAAAAGGTGAATCTGTTCTTAAGTGGTAAAACCAGTAGTTGACCAAGAGATGATTCGACATGAAACTAAAATTAAAGGTATAATATTGAGAACATCCAAAATGCATTGTTTACATTTTTGCTGATGTTAAATGCAGGGTTTAAAATTGTAAATGACTCTTTACTTAATAACGTTCCGTTATTAGAACTGTTAGTGTGATCCTTATTCTTCACAACTTCCAACCCTAGTTATTGTTATTGATATTACGTTTCTAAGAAAATTTACTTACACTGTAAGTTTTCCATCAGCAACTGTCATCTCCCTTTTGACTTTATCCGGCTGCAACTGCAATTAGAAAGGAAATTTGTTATTAGAAAGTATACTTTTTTGCTGAGTAACTAGAAAGTTTAGTTAAGCTACTAACAGAAGATGAATTAATTGATCATCATAAATAATTACCTCCTTATCAACAGCTAATGCAGCATAGACTATCGAAGCATTCTCATCGGACTGATAATCTACTTCCAAATCACTGCAGAGCAAGTTTCATACTTTCATTGATCTCTCTCTCTCAAAAGAAAGAACAAGAATAACTGAATCAAAGAACTTCACTTTTCTTACATGTCGTTCGTCTTAAGTGCACTAAAAAATCTTTTTCCAGGCTGTTTCGTGTACTAAAAGCTTGTTCTATCGACGAAGTCAATACACTAACGCCCACCTATACTAAATAGCTCTTGTGCTAGTTCATTCTTTAAACAAATCTAAACTGTTCTCAGAACTCACATTCAAGTTACTTTTGAACTCAGCTTTAGTTCTTTAAGAGCTTTCAGACCAATTGATTTACACACACACACACACATATCTATGAGTAACAGAGTTCCTGAATCCAACTTTAACACAGGCCATTGTGTGAAGAACTGGAATATTTCAAGCATATGTAACAGACAAGGTCAAGCAAAGATATTTTCTTTAAAGATTTCCAAACACCATATTCAACAGAACAGTGCAAGAACACACTGAATTTTAGGCACTGCTTTTACAAGCAATTAACACAGGACTTGAAAAAATTAAACAAATAATAAAAATAACCCGCCAAAACCTAAAGGAAAATTTTTTATTTCTTTTACAGAAAAAATCCTAACTTTAAAAAAAAAAAAAAGAAAAAAAGAAAAACGCATATTTGACTCAAACCCATATCAAAACACCCATAAAGATCTCTACTTCATCTGTCCGTGTGGAATCATCAGAAGAAGAAAAGCATATAAAACGAGAAAGAAGGTAAATTGAAAACTTAATACCCATTACAAATCAGCAAGACCCAAATGAAAATTTGAGTGTAGAAATCAAAGGACCGAATCAGAACCAAAGAAATGCAATTTAGGAGAGAGAGAGAGAGTTCTGACCAGCTGAATTCCCATTTGTCTGGTCCATCTATAGCAGCCATTGAAAACACTACTCAGACTTCAAAGCGGGAGAAGTAGGGCTGACGAACGCTTGTTATGGTGTTGTGAAGATGTTAAACGACAAGTTTGTCACGTGAGTCTCACGTGATATAATAGGCCAATCATTTTATTCCACGTCATCACCGCTTGTAAGAAAAGCATGTTGTCTTTGTTGTGAGCTCTGCTTTCATTTTTTTTTCATAAACGACATTTGATTCATGGAAAAACGACTCGTAGTTTGTTTTTTTTTTTTTTGTTTTTTTGTTTTCAAATTCCTTCCACGTTTTGTGATTTCCAAGGTATTTTTATATTATTTTTAATTTGAAAATCTCTATATTTTATAGAAAAGTCAAATTTAAAATTATACTTATAACTTATAAGCATGTGAACGGAAATTGCCTTATAAGAATAAAAATTGAAACGGTATATTCTCTGTCATCCTAGAGTTTTTTGTTGTTTATGTTTGGCAACTTTGCTGTTCTTGATCTGTAAAATGATTAGATCTAGAGTACAGAAGTTTACTGTTTTCAAATCAAAGAAACGACATGTCATATGACTGTTAAAAAATTTGCCGTCGTTCTTTGTACAAGGGACATGTCGTTTTGTCTCCTAAAATCTAGCCATCGCATTTACGAAAAGCCACATGTCGTTCCTCCTAGAACTCGATGTAATTCTAGTTATGTGAACGAAACTAAACGACATGTCGTCTTTAGTTATAAATTAAATCCCTGTAGCCGTGGGGCTAACTTGTCGGCTGAGGGCTTTACAAAACAGCAAGTGGAGGCATAATGGCATATTCCAATAGTATATTTCGCTCTACTTCCTTGTTCTTATTGCTTAAAAGGGAATCGTACTCAGCACCCCAACAGAATCTTCCTTTTCACTCTCTTCTTTTTGGTCTCTTTTCGTTTTTTTATGACTTATTATTTGCTTTGCCAAACCTCGCCAACTGATCAAAGAAGAACCGCTTCACAGGGACCTCCATCTTCAGAATCAGCAACAAGTGCCAGGCACGTTCTTCTCCCTCTCTCTCTCTCTCTCACACACACACACATTTATTAAGATATATATATGGCTCACATATATGATACATCTGTTATAGTATGAGTATTCTGTTATAATTCTTTCATGAAGGAAATCTAGTGGGCTCTGAATTCTTCCAAGTTAAAAAGCTGTTCTCCGAATTAGATTAATTGAGCTGATTTGATCATATTCCTTTGAGTTCTAAAAAAATGGAAAAGATGTGTCATAAATTTGGGAAATGTTTCGTAAGCGATACCGCATGTCATGCAACACTTGTAATAATAATTAATTGATTTATATATAAATTCTTGTTTTGAATCTTGTCATATAATACTATTCACATGTTGATATAAAATAAAAGTATCACTAAAAAAAATATTATATTTAAATCACATAATTAGTATAATATAACGCAAATCAAGTTCCAAGTGACGTATCGAACCCCCCCTCTCCATGAATTTGTGTTGTTTGCATTGTTATATGCTTATGGTATTTATAGTCATTGATGCATTGTTACATTCATGCCGGTGAAAGAGAATTATCACATAACAAAAAATAAAATGACCTTTTTCTTCTCTTTTTCTACCGACTTTAATCGATGTTGTGATTTTGACAAACCAAATGGCTATATGAGGTTAAAAGAACATAGGGATTTTTTTTATCATTCACATATTCATTAAGCGTTACATTGTAGGAATAGTAAAAAGTCTTCTTTATTCTGTCGTATCAATATGCATCTTGACAGAAGGTTTAAACAAAACAAAAAGTACAAGTTCTTTGCCCTTTTTCCACCATTTGGAGGTTTAACAGGTGTATATTCATTATCTTAGATACAAAAAAAGTGTCTCAATCTTGATCTGCTCACAGCCAAGACAACTCTAGGGAAAGGGAAATTAAGGTTTCCCTAACGATGGCCCCGTCATTTTTGCCCTTTTCGGCCTTCAATTCAAATGCTTAGTGAACTTTCTATTGTTATCAAACTAGTTTTTCGTATAGTCTTGCGCATTCTTCAAGTATTATTTTAATAGCTGCTTACATCACGTTCGGCTGCACCGTTTCAGTGACAGGCCAACAAACCCCTACAGACAAAAAGGAAAAAGGTTGTTTAGCTTCTCTTTCAGGAAGCATGCAGTTTCAACTTAAGGATTTGGAAACCAGGTATCGGGGAACAAATAAGAAATTTACCAGCGAAAAATGGGGATTATGAAAAATAGGCTTTATGTCAATGAAGCTCCAACTCTCACCGGCTTCAGTCTTCTCATAGTCTTCTTTGCGAACTCAAATATCAACACAAATAGACCAAAAAGGTATAACAGGCATAGGTATACTTTATCTAGCATGTTGGACATGAACGAGACATTGCTTCCGCCCTCTGTATTTGTTCTGCTATGTGACGTTCTTATCTCCATCCAACCTGGTAAAATAGAACATTTTATCAAGTAATCGCAAATTCACAATGCAGAACATAGAAAGTAATGCAGTTATGTTGGGCATAGGAAACATATTGACGAAAGCCAGCTTAACAAGTTGTCAGCCGTCACAATAACCTTATCGTGAAACGGACAGAACTTAGTCACTACTGTTAGGCACTAACTAGGATTATCATAGAACAGTTCAATTGTTTTGACACGTTGGCAATGGAAGCATCACCTTGTTAGGTGCCCCCATTGCTATTACCCATTAGGATTCCTGATCTAAAAGAAATCATGATGTGAACTTGCCCATGATGTTATGGCACAACATGCGCGTAGAAAAAGAAGCTCTAACTACAGTAACCTACTTACCAAAGCTTTTGTTGGGCAAATTAGTCCATTCATGTGGTTTTATACCCATTTTTGAAGCCATGATCAGCTCAAGAAGAGCTTTGTTAACCTGAAACAAAATGAAAAGTTTTCAGGTTTCCTCTTCACCGTTAAGCATGAGTACAGAAAATCAGACCGTAACTCCTTATACAGCTCTAGAGCTTGATTAAGAATATATGTCACATCCGATGATATACCCTGGCTAAGAATTAAAACATTGACAGAGACAAAATGCTTACCTCTTCTGTCCTCTCGTGGCTCACCAGATGCCCTCCATGAAGATCTACCATTCTAGTAACGGGATACAGTTTCTGTGCCAGTCTCCTTGCATGGTATATTTGAGCAATAACATCATGCCTACATATCCAGAAACAAAGCGGAAACCTTGAATTCCATGAAATGAAAATAACAACTAAATTAAGTTTAATCTAAGAACTCAAACTTTTACATAAATTCTATCTATAGGAACTTGTATCATGCATGTTAGTTATTATAGCAATACCACACGTGCATGAATGCCTTTAGATATGCTTTTTTCAAACACACTAAAGGCAGTCACATAAACATGAATCAGCATGAAGAACGAGATAGAAAAGTTATCATCCATATTAACAAGGGGAATTGGGGCAAAGGGAAGAAAAATGATGAATTGTAGTTGAATGCAAGTTGATAGATACATATAAAGTATATATGACTTGTTTTTCTATTTCCATTTTCCATCTCATGTTCGACTATTCAAAATCACGTTGGCTTGATAGAGATTACAAAAAGCCAGCATTCCAAAATTTATGCTTCATATGATACACGCTATGAATACAGCTCAAGGAAAGGAAGGGGAAAAAAAAAAAAAAAAAAAAAAGGAAAGAAAATTGATGAGTTGTTGATTAGAATTTACAAAGAATGATTATGCACCTGCCATGAATGACTGAAACTAAAAATCCAGCAGCCCGAATCAATTCAATTTCTGTTCTTGTCATTTTATGTGTCCAGCATGCATTCAATTGACCTTCAAAACCATAATTAGACTGCATCCCAGTTGATGATATACCTTTCACATATTCCTGCAGAAAACGTGATTTCAGGTAAATAATAAGAAAACAGGTTTGTTATCGCGCTACCACGTCCAACATAGTTATTGCGCTACAGCCTGCAACAGATTATGCATTCTTACTTGATATAAGATCTCTCTTCTTGTGGTGGATGAGGACGCAACATATTCCTCGAGATATTCCTGCACATAGTTAAACAGTGCAATTGTAAGGGTTGCTCCTGCTAGTTTAAAATTTGAATAATGTGCTCCTCCATTGGTTATAGTAGAGAGTTCATGTGCAGCAAAATGACTGATAGATTTAAGAAAAATAACAGAATGACCGAAAGATTCCAGAGTAGTAACAAAATGACAGACAGATTGAAGAGCAATAGTAACCTTTGAGTAGTGGGTATCCAAGTCGACAGCAGCCCTCTGCTCAGGAGTCTTTGCCTTTAAGAAACGGATTGCAATGGATAGTGATTGTCTGTCAAACTGCAAGAAGATGACTTTTAATATCTCTCAAAGATAAGTTTGACAGTACAAACGAAATGCATTTGGTTTACTCCCATCAACACGAGTTTAATGTACATTCAGGTTATAGCAAGAGACTAGACAGAGCGTTTTATTTAATAGTATAAAATCTTATGGGCAGATATTATCTCTGCAACAAGTCTGTCTCTCATTTTGTTAATGATACAAGAATTTATTTCCCCATCAACCTGTTTCCATTATTTTATCTTTACAAATGTACTGTACTCTTAATAGGAAGTTGGGATTTAAAAGATATTTCGGAAGACATATGATTTCACACCAAACACAAGCACAACCAATCAGGAACTTGTTTGCTCACAAGTCAAAAACCAAGCACGACAGAGTTTAAGTCTGGCTTGATCATTTATGCTCATCAAGCCATGTTTTTTGTGCCGGGGTAAAGCAAAAATTTAAGAATATAGGTATACTCTCACATCCAATTTATTGATCGTAAACAGGTATGCAATCACATCCATTTATATCAACAATAAATGTTGTTGTTTTCTTTCTTTTCCACGAAATATCTATTCATTCACGAAGAAAAATATTAACATTCTTCTATTGTAAGAGAAGTGTAGCTAATTCCCAGCTGATCAGTGAAACATATTAAATGGAAAAGAATACCTTTGGAAGACATTCAAACCCTCCACCCGTTACATTTAGCAAAGCCAATGACAGAACTCTTTCAGGCACCATTGCTGCTACTTTGGATGCTATCATAGCTCCTGTATTCATGGTAAAAATGCAAGTAAGCTGGCGTATTGGACGCAAAATTGAACATATACAATGAGAAATAGTATAACTGCAGAATAATTAAATCCATCTTAAATTTCCCAATGTACTTACCCATTGAGTGACCAAAAACATGAGCTTTTGCCCAACCCAAGTGATCCAACAATGCAATGGCGTCCTTTGCCATAATTCGTGTTCTGCACCGGGAGATCACACACCATTCTTTAAACTTCAGTCTCTTTTGATTTGAATATGTATGTTTGATTTCCAAGAATACAAACACATGAAGAAAACAACCTATTGTGTTATTTTAAACCATAAAAATAATCTGCTTCAACTAAGCAACTGTAGGGAGTACTATAAAGAGGAGCATTTAGCAGACCCTTATAAAAATCTTTAACATATTGTTCTCAACGATTCCTTTCCCTTAACTATTCCGCACTCAATCAGAATAAAAACAAATGTGTTATCCACAAGAAAAAGAGAACGCTTTTTTTTTTTTTCTGCAAAATATTAAAAAGGCAAAAGGTTCCCATTTCGCAGATTAATTTTCAAATTTGGAACCTTTTCTTCAAACACTTGATGATAAAATGGGAGGAAAAGAAAAACTGAAGTATTACAACCAAAATTGATTTGGTCGCATAAGAATTCAACGACGAAAATTAAAAAAAGCAAATGCAAATATGCCAAAGATCATATCAACGCTTAAGAATAATATGGAGAAAAAAAGAAAAAGAGGAGCTAAAATTTCAAGAAAATAATTCAAAATTGGAAATTTTTTTGCCTGAAACATTGAAACTCACGTATATTCAGACTTCTTGGTGGGGACAGAGCTCCGACCCATACCGCGGTTATCAAAGGCACAAACTTCGAAACCGTCGCCGCCGAAACCAGCCTCATTGTCGCAACATTCACCGGCCGTCGTCTCATCGCCGTCGTTGGGCTTATCGGAGCCCGTCAGCCCCTCGATTTGTGGGCCCCATGACTCGTGAGTCCCCGCCAATCCTGACCGTTTATCAATTCCAATGAATCAAAAAAACCGAGACGAATCCAACCAAAATCTAATAGGGAAAAAGAATTTTGGAAATTAGAGAAAGCGAACCTATAATGAGGAGAACCTTGGTCGGTCCGCGACCGTACGTTCGGTAGAAAATCTTGATTCCATTGTTGAGCTGCGAGTTGAGGCTGGTTTTGTGCGACGTGACCTCGCAATAAGGCATCGTCTTCTCCGACGGTAGAGAGAGAAAATCTAGAGAGAGAACGGTTAATGGCTCTGTGCCTGAATCGGAATCGAGAGGGAGAGGAGAAACCGGGTTTGGGTTTTTGTCGAGGCTTTTATAATAAATGCGGAGGTTGCGCGGGAACACGTGGCGGATAAGGAGTGGTAGGTTGGCTGGCGAGAGGGTCAAAGTCAACAATTGCGACAACGTTTATGGTGGTGGTGGTGGTGGTGGTGGTGGAGGAAGACACTAGGAAAAAGGCAAAAAAGTGTGTGAAAATGTGAAAATGGATATGAATTGGTGGATTTTACGAAATAGAATCATATGCTTTTTATAATTTTTATTAATTTTAGTTTTACTCTTCCAAAAAAAAAATTATGAACCAGTGGATTTTACGAAATAGAATCATGTGCTTTTTATAATTAATGTTAATTTATTTTTACCCTTTTTATATAAAAAAAAAAAAAAAAAAACTTATGATAGGTATTATTATTTTAGTTTTTGTATTTTTTTAATGATATGATATTCAATATGGGTAAACAGTTTTTGTATGTGATGTGAAAATTTTAATATAAACACTTACAGATAAAGTTGATAAAAATGATAATATGATGATCAAAATAGCAATACCTACTACTAGAGTGAATGCAAATTTCCAAACTCCAATCGTATGTTTTATCATTTGTTTTTGTTTTTGTTTTGGAATCTTCTCTTGATCTGATGACTAAAGTGGGACCTAATTAATTTCATATTATATTGTTACTTTTTGAACAATTCATGGCGTAAAGTTAATTTAGTACTATTTGTTTTACTTTAAAGAATAATGTTATAGTTATTAGTTGAGCAATTCATGCCATGGGTTGTTTTCAATGTATCCGCCACTAGTTAATCTTCTAATAAAAAAGTGGCTAATTAGTGATAAAAAAAAATTGATTATTTCCTTTAAAAAACTATTGACAATTAATTTAGGGGGTCTAGTTGGAAAGTTCAGCGTATGCCATAATTGACAAACTAAAAATCATAAACTTTGGAAACCTTTGCCTTGCAATTCATTGAATTTTTTTTCAAACTCTCCCTTGATTATGATTTTTTTTTTTTTTTTTTTGCTTTCTTTTTGATGAAAGTCAATCTAAAGGTAATACATATTTATACATATTTATCCTTGGTATGGTTTTCCAAAATCAGTATATTTAGAAACACTAAATTAGTAATTACCAATAAGTGTGGGATTCTTCTCTGCAACATAAAACCCAAATATTATCCGTTTTCCACTTGAATAGATGACAGTCTTACACGAGAAAAATGTGGAACTCAATCCAAGTTTCTAGAACAAAAATATTGCGCGTCCCTCTCATAGCGTGTAACTCAGAGCTCCACTTATTATTATTATTATTATTATTATTTTGAAAGCAACATAAATAAAAAAATAAAAAAAAAAGAACAAAGAACAACAAAATAATCATGTGGATAACAAGTAGAGGTGTGATGGGAACACGTGGCCAGATAAGAGGGCGGTGGCTGGTGTAGGATTGTTGGCTTATGATTTGATTTGGATGGGTGCCAAAAATTAAAAATAAAAAAATAATATCCATCTCAACAATTCCCATCTTATGATGTTAGAAGTTTTTATTAGTAGATTAGTAATTATAAAATGAACGATTAATGATTATTAATCAAGTTTTTACTTTTAGGAGTTGTTAAAAAAATTTAATTCAAAATTCTAGACTATTTAAAAAAATAATAAAAATTAAAGGGAGTTAAGTCTCCTAGGCCTTCATTCATTCCATCCTTGAATATCTCCACAACAAAGTTGCATTTACGCATCAAATATTATGGCTAATTTAAGAGACCAAAGTTCATCATTACACTTATTGAATCACTGAAATTTGATGTATAAAATCAAGAATACTACTTTTTATTATTTGAAAGCGAATCGGATAAATAAAAATATTGAGAGATTTCGTGAGCTCTCAACTCTACATCCAATAGGAAATGAACCCACCCAAACAAAAGACGGGGTCCATTTTCTGTAAGGATGCGGAGTTAGAGACTCCTGGTACACCTAGCTCTACTTGTGGGCATATAGTAATAGGTCATATTGGAATGCTACAAAAGTATAATCTTTCACAGGGTGAAATTCTTCATCAACTTGGTTTTTTTGTCCAGATATGTCATCCTTTCAACTTCTCTATAATAGGCTCTATCTAGCAAGGGACAAGGACATTATGTGAGATTTGAGGGATTGTGGCTCCATTTTTTTTTTTTTTTTTTTTTTTGAGGGACTGATGTAACAGATGAAATCCTTTGATAGAAAGAATAAGCATTCGCTTTTTTTTTCTTTTTTTTTTTTTTCCGAAGCAAAAAAAGAAAAAAGAAAAGAATAAGCATTCACTTTCCAATAGTTGCTACAAAACACGTCTCAATCAGACTTTGGTATAATATCTATCATGAGCAAGAAGCCCCTATGAATGGCCAATTTCAGATCAAATTTTTCAATCTTGGGAGTTGGGACAGCTTTATCCGATACGGATTCTTTATCGGTAGCGAACGTTCTAATCAAAATCATATGTCGTGAAAAAGTATGAAAAACTAACTGAAGCAGATAAAGTTCAGACAATTCAAAACGATGTCCTACTTACATGATTTTTTTCACATCTTACTAAAGAATTCTCAACGAAACAAATAGGAACAGCCCAAAAATGTGCACCAAATCATCCAAACGAAAGCAAATAATCAATTGTAATTTACATTTTTATATGGATATATAATCCACATCTGTTTCTTGTATATGTTCTATTTGAACAAAAATCTGCAACTGTATATACATTCATAATTAACACAGACAAATCTAGATCATTACATATAGAAAATTGAGGTTCTAGTCTGAATCATGCTTTCCAGCCAACTCAGTCACGTCGACGGATTGTAGAATCTGAATATGGGAAAACACCACAAGATTGTTCACAAACATGAGCCTGAAATATTCACATATTCGGAAACAACCACCCCATCGTCCAACCAAGGAGCAAACCGGCGCTGGCGAGGCCCAACCCCACTGCAAACGCAACGGCACACTTGCTGATATCGTACTTTGGCTTGCCATGCCTTTTCCTGCCAGCCCTGTGCTGACCCTTTTTGACTTGCCTGCCCTTACAAGGTGCCCAAGGCAAGACATCTGGGAAGAGATTGCAAATTGGTTGATTTTTGTTCTTAAGCTGGAGGCAGATGTTCTCTAACTGCAGCAGTTGGAGCCATTGCTTGTAAGCGAACAGTTGGGACGCCTGTCTGAAAAGCAGTGTGATGATGTGCTCCTTCTCGTTATACGCTTTGTTTGCCGCATTCTCAGCTTCCCTCGCTCGCTTTTGAGATAGACAAAGCGCCTTTAACAGCTGAGCTTTGCTTTGATCGTTCTCGGAATCAGTTTGAGCATCTGTCTCGTCGACGCTGGTTGTACTAGGACCACTGTTGCAGCTGGGTATACATATATAGTCTAATTTGTTAACTTAAAATGAACTTATCAAGATGAAAAAAATATGATAGAAAAAATGTTTAAAAATGATTCTCCATCTCATCCAAGTTGTAAGAAGATTTCTTAAGTTTATAATGAAGAACAAGTTTGACTAGTAAGAAAGAGTTCAACACACTAAGGCAAATTGGATTCCACCGTAAGAACGTACATGGAACAAATCCCAGTTTGTAAACATAAGACAAATCCATTTTTCATTTTGCATCAGTATCTTTGTAATGTTCTTGGCACGGGTTTTCAAAAAGGTTGCTTTATCTTTTGAACGACATTGACGATACATGGATTATGATGAAACAGCTATAACAATAATAAAGTAAAAATTTACGACACCACCTGACAGTCTGCTCTGAATCATGTGGCGAGCAACCTGAATTTGGGGTTCCCCAAGTATATTCCAGATTGGTGAAGCCTTTCTCAGCCCTTCTATCCAGAGGTGAAGCCCGGCTATCATCATGCTCAAAACTCTGCGAACAGGTAGATGACTGCTTCCTATATTTTGTAGCCCGGGGTCGTGGAAGGTCACAATTCTCAATATTCTCAAGGGATTTCTGAGCAACCAAAGAGGCCAAATCATCCTTGCCAGCAGCCCGCCACCAAGGTTCAGTCTTGTCGCTCCCAATCGAGTGAGATTCAAAATCAGAAGATAGCTTCTTGGGATCTTGAGAAACCAAGCAGTTCAAAGAATCCAAATTTATCAAATGATCATCCAAGTACCCGAAATCCGTTGCATTCTTTCCCGTTGCATTTTTTTCTGGACCATCACAAGTTAGAGCCTTGAGTTGCTCCATAGAAGAACTAATATCACTCTTCATGCCAGTTTTAGTAACAAGTCCTTCCTTGAGTAGGTACTCCTCCCAAAGATCTGTAGTCTTATTAATAGGTCCATTACTTGAATCGAATTCAGCCTCCATAGAAATATTAAGTTCACTCATTACGTCCTTGTATCGGCTGAAGTTGGGTTCCTGATTCAACCACCACCTTCTTCTATCAGTAAGCACACAAGATCTTGGGTAAGCTGACAGAAAGTCGGCAATGGTACTTTGTGGGTCTTTTGTTGCAGTTTCAGGTGCATGATCAAACACAGATTTTGAGGAATATAATGATGACGATGAGGATGGGTAGCAAGAAAACTTTGAAGCTGCAACTTCGTGGACATAGCAACGGCTACACCGCCGTGCCGTCCTGGCTTCTGCCGTTGCCATTTCTTCAATTGTCCTGATATAAATTTTGCATTCACAAAAATGAGAATCGTCAATTGGTAGCCACATTCGTAAAAGCATTTATCTTAATACATAACAAAGGCATTCTACAAGACCTATTTCCATCTGCAACTAAATGAAAACACTAAGATCAGTGGATCCTCACCTCCTACTAAAGGAACATTCTCCGATCACGGATCTGCAAAAGCGTAATGTTCTGAAAGAAGTTCAAACCCATATTTGTTTTTCTGTGGAAAGGATCAATCCCATGAAAGTAGCAAAAGAAAACAACCATGAAACGTCAAAAGAAACGTTCCGGAAGCTTTAGATTATAACGAAGATAAAAGAAAACCGAGATAGAGAACAACAATCAATCATGAAGACAAATTATCTGATTTTAGAATACCCAACAATAATTCCAGAGTTATGAAGGATTAAAGCAATTGAAAAGCAAGTTTTGGAGAAATAACTCATATGGGTCCCCTGATTTTCCCCATTTTAACCAACACAAGCAACTTTTTCGATGAGTCATGTGGAAAACTTATTGTTGAAAAGCACACAGAGAACAGTTTAAGCAATAAAGCAGATTCCTTGATGACCCACAAGCAATATCATTGACTAAAACAAAAACCCAAAACAACAGAAGAATCCCAGATTTTTACATGTCCATGGGAACAAAGTTAGCTGAATCAGAAACAAATCTTTACCTGGAAGTTTTTTTTTTTTTTTTTTTCCCCCTCCTTTTAATCACTGTAACAAAACAAAATCTAGCGAGGATTCACATAATAAATTAACATGAGCCTCAAGATTTCCATAAACTTCTGTGGAATCTGATTGAAAAACTGCAACTTTAATAAAAGAAATCACACAGATTATTACTATTAATGGCAAACAAACCGCCTCAAAAACAGACCAAAAATTCATTAAAACAAATCACAGCGATTAAGAACACGAAGAAGAAGAGAAAGTTAACCTTTTGTCCAGATATGGGTATTGTGGAATTTGGACAAAAATGGTGATATCCAAAGAGGGAGAGACAGAGATGATCAGATTATGAGGCTTTTGTCTGGGTGACCTCCTCCATTTTCTTTCGTGGCTCTTACATCACTCTCACCACCATGCCGCTATTACTTACATCTGTTAAAAATCTTAAATATATATACACATAATAGGCGAATAAGTTATTTTACCTGTCCACTCTCTCTCTATCTATCTATCTATATATATATATATATATATAGATATTTAATATGTATGCATATATTAAACATCTCAAATTCACTTTTACACTTCTCTTAGCCCCCAAAAAAAAAAAAATCGCTTTGGACAAACTTCTTTGCCGAAAATAAAGGATGTACTAAAATTACTATATAGTTTTCATGGTGCTTTTGAGGTTTGTACAGTTTGTCTTTTGATATAAATATACATAAAAAAATGTATATATATGTATGTCTTTTACTTGAAGCAACTTGTGAGATTGATTGAAAAGAAATTAGGAAATAAGAACACTTACGAGAAGCTTCAAGGTGAGGTTTTTCTTTATTTATTTTTTTATTTTTTGGGTGAGAAGAGTAATTTTCAGTTTACGGAGAGGCCATCACAATCTCGTTTTGGAAACAAAACAGAAGCAGGAATAAATATTTTCTATCATTTTCCAACGACCATTCTTTTGGAAAGTAGATTGTGTAACTCAATACGACATGTCGTGTCTCACACCTTTTAAAAAGTAGATATTAATTTGCTTCTTTTTTAAACTTTTTGTCCCAATTCAGATACTCTCATTTGTCGTATGCTCCAAGACACGTCCCTTTTATTATTACTATTAATTATTATTGTTGAAATGGAGACACCTCCAAATTGAACCACACATTAGAAAATTAAAAGGGAAAAAAAAAAAAAGTCTTTTAAAATAAAAGAATAGTCTTAAGCATTTTTCTCCTTAGAGTAAGTTTCCTTTCTTTTATTTTTGTTATATCTTAACATCCCTTATCTTACTTCACACCCTTTCTAATCTTTTTTCTTTATCTTTTTACTGGAGAGAGTCTATAATAAAAACTGCATTGTAAAATTTGATTTAAGAGAAAACGTTATCTATCATTATTAGTAATATAATTACCACATATATCAGAGTCAAATAAGATTTGATACCATTAACAGTGGTGATGACATAACGATAAGAGAATGATCTATCAAGATTCTCTTGTCTAACATCTAAGAATCGAATCACATTATTTGTTGTAAGGGGTGCTAATCAGAGTACGTGAAAATACTACTGATATTATTATTTTTATTTTAAAGAATGGTCAAAAAGAACTAGATCACTTAGCAGCCATGGAAAACTGGTTGTGTTTGTCCTGTCCAAATGTTACAAAAATGTGTCGGCGTCGTTTTTCTACTAATCTATTTCTTTTCCTTTTGTTTCTACTTGCAGACATTGGAAGTAACCAAACCTTCTCTAAAGTCAACACCCTTTTATGGCACTGAATATACAAGTGTCTGTTTGATTTAGGAAGACTACAAAACTGAACCGATCAGGTGAATCAATACATATTATGAACGGTGCAGATGATCTTATCCAAAGTTAAAATTGTCCAAGGAACTTCCTACAATAAGAACTGTCCCTTCTCACAATCGATAAGTATTATTTTTTCAGTCGTGCAATTAATTTTTTAAACAATATAATCTATAACCGGCTGCTGTTAATTTTTAAGGTGGACATTAAAATATTAGACTGATGAAAATTAATCCAACAATTAAAATACCAGCTCCTATCGGTAGTCAAAAAAGAAAGTTACTACCATAGAAATCGCCAATAGTTAAATGTGAGTGCTAGTATGAGAGAAACAAGAGATAGGGTTGTAAATAACTTGTTCAATGTCGAATTCTTTGCTTGAATTTCATTCTAAGCATTGACAACCTTTTCTGCAAAGATAGCTTCTCAGCTTTCCTACCTAGTTTGTCCAAGTACAATACCATTTTTTTCAGGGTTTCTAAAACCTCTTCACTTTCATAACCCAAATCTTTCTCTTGGATTCTCAGCACCCTCTTGAGATGCTCCAACAGCATTTCGTTATCCTTCATTAGTCGGTTTTGGATCGACACCAAACAGTCCAAAGCCTCAGCTGCCATTTCATATGAGCAAAATCAAAGACAAAAATCATGCAAAAAGATGGAAAGGAAAAAATTAGAAGACCACAAATTAACGTGTGAATATGTAATATTTCGCATTAAAGATCACAAGAAATAGTTGGATTGACAAGAAAAATCATGACTTACCAACTGGAAGAGAATCTTCTCCAAATGCGTTTTCACGGATGCGCAAGACCTCCAAGGCAAGTTGTTCAGCTTCTCCGTCCCGTCTTAAGTGGTAGAGAGTAACTGCGAGATGTAACATCGGGAACGTGATCGATTGATCATCTGGTTCAACTGTTTTAGCCATGATCTGCAAGCTTGTTCTTAGCAGATGCTCAGCCTCTGCATAATTCTTTGAGCGTAAATGGGAAGTAGCAAGATTAATCAAGTGTGTCACTGAGCTCGGGTGCTCTTTCCCTCTGCTTTTCTCAGTGATTAGCAAGCATTCTTCTAAAAGCTCTCGGCCTTCTTTTCCTCTACAATCAACCAAAACATTATGGTAAAAAGGGATAGAAAAGAGTAAGCGAAATCACAACTTCTGATATTGATGTTGAAGTTGACATTACCTTCCAACAACGTGAAGTAATTCAGCCAAATCTATTCTAATCTTCTCCATTGTACTGTCATCCACAGCCATGTAATTTGAATCCTTCATAACCTGAAGAGCATTTCTATATAACCGAATCGCTTCATCCGCGTTTCCTGTAAAAAATTGGTTTCTTAAACTAAATGTTTGAAGATTTTAAGACAGATTAACAGAAAGCAAATATTTTAATTCGTAGCCGATTACCCCAATGTTTATGGATAAAGGCACCAGGTCTTACAAAGTACCAAACAAGGTGACTAATGACTCAATAAATTTACTGAGTCTCAAAGTAGGATTTCCACCACCCATGAAACGTCAGTGAGAAAGAGAGAGATAATGTATTACCGAGTGCACATTTCACATGAGCCAGTGAACACATAGCCATTCCAACTCTTCCATCATATTCTCCGTATAACTTCGTATATATATTCAAGATTCTGTGAAAGAAAAGGAAATGATGAAAAGTTCAGACAAAGGTCATAAACTCCAGCCAACACAAAAGAAGGAAAAGTAGCCCATCCAAAAAAGGCGGGAAAGAAGTTTAACCTTAGAAAAGGATTTTCTGCCTCCGTAGCTTTCCCTTCTTGGAGTAACATATTTCCAAGACCAAGTAAAGGCATGATTAAGTCCTTGTTTTCGATACCTCGGCTTGATTCTAGAAGACTAATTGCAAGATTATAGAACTCTATTGCTCTTGTAGCTTTTCCACTAGAACCAAGAGATTTTGCCATGCCCAAATATGGTGTCACAAGAAAGACACTATTTTTCCCTGAAAGAAGGGAAAGGTTCTAAATAAATAACAATGGCCCATAGTTGTTCTCCAGATTTGAAATTAAAAATTGTAATATAGAAGTTTAAAAGTTACCATATTTGTTCTCCATGATATCAATGGCCCTCTGATACATGAGTACCGATTTATCAAACTTCCCCAAAGTTGAGTACAGACTTCCCATATGCACAAGTATAGGATCCAGAAGTCGCTCATCATCCGTTAGACTGTTGATAACTTCAGTCAACTGACCTTAAATGAAATTTACCAACATAAAGAAGTAGAAAAACAGAAGCCTTTCTGGGGTAAAGAAATAAGAGTCTACCCCCTATACATGACTTCCTATATTTGACAAAATCTAGTAAATACATTTTTCTTTCCCCGCTGAATGTTAATGTAAATCCTAGCAGGTAAGAATTCTCTTCAAAGGTTACATCAATGAGGACCTAATTCTATACGTTCTACAGTTTAACCTCGATAACATATTGAAAAGAAAGAAGAACTCACCATACGCAAAAGGGAAGCAACAAATTTTAAGTCTCCCAAAACCATAAATCCCAGGGCTATAACATCAATTAAAGCGGCTTCTTCCATGCCCCTAGCACCTGCATTCATTCTCTCCTTCACAGCTTCATAATTCGCTCGAAGCAGATCTTCAGCGTCGTTTTGTTCCCCGTCGCAATCATCGTTTTCACTTCATCAAATAACTCTTGCAATTGTCTCTCAAAATTCTCTTCACCACCATCCACAGGTTCACCAGTGCTGTCAAAAGATGTTTTAGACCTGCTAATATAACAAACACGCAGGAATGATTACTTGGTAGCCCAAATGCTAATTTCAAACCAATCCTGCAAATGTCAAGTGCATTTTACCATGATTCCAATTCCTAAAATATGAAACAAGCAAGCTCAAAACGTAAAAAAAATAAAAATAAAAAAAAAGGTACAAGAATTATTCTTACCATTTGTCAGTTTCTGATGGACCAACTGAAGTAAAAGTTCTCGCGGCACAGTGAAGAGAAAAATCCCAGACAGGTTTCTTGAAAGAGAGCTTTGTATTGCAGCTTTGCTTTTGGATAGCAAAAATGAAGCAAGAAATTTCTTTCTGTAAAGGGTATCTTTGAAAGATTTTTCTCCTCCTAAAGGGTTCAATATAAACATTAAAGATATAGACACTAATATAGACCAAACTCTTCAACCAAAAAAAAAAAAAAAAAAGTTCACTTTCTTCGTAAATCAAGAGAGTTACAATTGAATTGTTATAGACAACTGAAGAAAGAGGATAAAAAACAAAAAGGGTCCTTAAAAGAATTGAAATTTCGTGTCTATAGTTCCCAGAAAACCAAATACTCAACTCAGAGAACCATTATCAAAGGAAAATATGAAGAAGAAGAAGAAGAAGAAGAAAAAGAAGAGAGAGAAAGTACCTGAAAGTGTTGAGAGAGAGAGGAGGTAGAACACGGGAAGCTGCCGCCATTGCAGGATGTAGAAAGTAGTAAAGGCGGTTGTTTTTTTCGTGGAAAATTTGCTGCATCAGCTCTTCGAATAACAGAGACGAAGTGGGGGAAGATAACCAGACAGAATTCCTCAACTCGTTGGGTCGCTGGATTTGGGTGGGCTTTGAGACTGATTAAATTGGGCCACTGTAGGCTGGGCTCCTACAAATTTAAGCATTCTAGCCCATTCAGCCCAATAGAAGTTTGGAGGCCCGGGGTTGGGGGACCCAAATGAAAATTGCTACAATGAGTTCTCTTTACTTTCTTGTCCAATAGAAGTTGGTCTTAAAAACGGATTATTTTACACCCTTTGATAGAGATTAAGGAATTTAACCAAAATAATAATAATCTAAAGTTAGAAACTAAATCGCAACTTCGTCAAATAAGAACCAGACGTGCTATTTATCCTAAAAAGAAAAGTGCAATTGTGTGATTGTGTCATGCCGCAAAATTATTATTTTTCTTTTATTACTTTTTTTTTGGGTGATTTGACACCTTTGTATTTGAAATTATTTTCTTAATAACTTTATTCCTGCATTTTCGAAAGACTAGGTAAGTTGTTTATAATAATTAAATTTGAGAGAAATTTCGACTAATAAGAGGACTAAATTGCCAAGGATAAATCTTCAAGGACTAAAAATATCAATCTATGAGAAGTTTACAGGTTGTAAGTACTAAAAATTTTAAGATAAATTACTCATTTAGTTCCTAAACTTTAACTTTATGTAACTTTGGTTTATAAACTTTTTTTCATAACTGAAATGCCTAAAAGTTTTAAAATGTTGCTACAAAAAATGGTGCTAACTACAGATTGCGTTAAAAAATAAACAGAAAAAACTACTATAACAACATTTTTAATAATCAATAGTCATTCCAGCTATTAAAAAAAAAAAAAAAAAAAACAAACAGAGAATGTCCCTAAACTATCAAAATATTACTACAATAGTCATTTTTATTAATTTTTAATCAGATTCCATTAGTAATTTGATTATTATAAAAAAAAAAAAAAACCTAATATTATTTTAACTAATAATTAAAGTTGGCAACAAATGTAAAGTTAAGGAACCAACTTAGTAATGTACCTAAAATTTTAACTAATTATTATTTGAAAATTGATTTAAGTTTTGAATAGATTATCGTAGCAATTTTTATTTTTTTTTATCTAGTGACAAAATCTGACCTATTTAAGTACGACTATAGGAGAAAGCAAACGGAACTTACGTGCTCAAGTCACATTACTTCTTAAGAAATCGTGTAAAAGTTAGTATTTACTAATTCTGCATGTTTTTAAGACTTAAATCCACCAACTTTGCTAACTCCCTCAAATAATCCTACTAAAGAGAGCTTGACAAGTGTTACAAATGTAATAAAGGTTTTATTTCAGCATAGCCTAGGTAAGACATTTCTTTGTCATGAAGCTGGATCAAACATATCCTTTTATTATTATGACGTAAAAATCGACCAAGTAACCAACAAGAGAAAACAAAATTCCAAATAATTTGAGAGAACCACATCCCAAAATCAAGGGGTTACTTGAAAAAATGTCATTTTTCTTGCTACAGGAAATGCCAAATTATAGAAAGGCCAAAAACTGCCACCCAACACAATGTACTAGTATATCCATCAACCTACAAAATGCCCACTTGTTTATTAGGTCCGGACTTTAACATTAAGTGTCCACTTAACCTTGCCAGGAGGCAACGGGATGGACTTTGGAAAGCTCAGTGGCACCTCATACTCCCCTACAGTTGACAATGGTGACGGTAGATGCAGGTTCTCCGGCGCTATCTGCACACACAGCTGCCTCGCCACCTAAACAAATCGACACAAAAACAATTTTTTCCTCAGTTTTACAAATAAATATGTATGCATGTATATCTGTATACGTATATAAGCTTCCGATCTGTCCCCATTCCACACTTGGTTAAAAAAGCCAAATCCTAACACATACCACGAAGCAGTTTTTTAAACCACACCAAAACTTCCCTGATATGGTCAGCAATAAAATAAGAAGAGCAGAACTATACCTCAGCTACAATATCATCTTTGGTCACAGCTGATTGCAATTCTATGGGCTCATCTTTTGTCGAGCGAGCTCGGAACTTCTCGATGTTGATCAATCTCCGCAGCACCTATAAACAGATAAACAGAACAGACCATTTACCACAAAAAAAAAAAAAAAAAAAAAAAAAAAAAAAAAAGGAGAAGATAAACAGAGCAGAAGCCCCGATTAAAATCTAAAGACACACAACTCTGATCCTCATTATGACAGAGACCCAACCAGCTTTGCAACATATAACTCCACAAACACTTCAAGGACTAGCTAATTTATTGACTATATATGTTTTTGACACCCTTCATAATTTTCATAACATGAGGATTGCAGATCAAAATTGAACAATTATTCACAAACTCTAGCAGTACTAAAGATAATCGTGTCTCCGCACATATGCATCGAAATGAAAGCAAGTTATCAAATTGGCAACAAGGAAAGCTATAGAAAACAAACCACTCGACTGCTGTCCAGACGCTTAGCTGCCTTCTCATACTCTTTCAACTTATCTTCCTCAGACACTTCAACTCTAACTTCCTCTACTGCATCCTCAGGCGGGAAAATCTGTACAAAAGCAAGCGACAAGCATAGAATCAAAAGGTTGCGATTTTATCGAAACCCGGCAATAAAAACTTAAAAAGAGTCCGTGGTTGAGGTAAAAATTACACATATCCTATCAGTACAGTATAGATTGGACTGTTGGACCACATTAACATAAGGATTCTTTCGTAAAAATTGCAACTTTACTGAAAATCCTTAAATTACTACTAAAAAAACTCTTTGGTAAGGTAAAGAATTAAACATATCCAACAACTTGGATCATTGAGAGAGAGAGAGAGGACCTTGTGTTGTTCTCTGATGAGATAAGCAAATTTTTCGAGATTAGGAACAGCCAGCAACTTGGGCATAAGGTGGTTGCGAAAATGCCCAGGAGCAACCTTCACAGTTTCGCCGGCTTTGCCAAGCTTGTCTATGTTCTGATCATGGTGAAGAAGAATCAAAAACCCCAATTCAAATAATTCAAAATAAAAAAATGCACGCGAAAAATGGAAAAGAAATGGAATTTAGAACCAAAAAAAATTATTTAATTAAATCTTACATCCAGGTTTACTCACTGTGGTTAGTATAACTTCCAACTTCCTGTGTCTGACTCCTTGAGAAACGTAGAGAAGAGGGTTCATCATCCGATCGGAGATATGGAGGTTCGTCTCCTTAATAATCTGCCGGAGAGCATTTCTACCATTTTGTATATACGCCATTATTGAATCTTCTCCTGATTTAAAAAAAAATATAAATGAACAGATCGATTTCGGATTAACCGAGAATCAAAGAGAAAATTTTGCAAGAAAAGGAGAGGAAAAAAAAAAAAGATTGAAGAAGAAGAAGAAGAATGTACTTCGCTAATCGCTATGGCAGGGAACCAGAGAAGGAAGAAAGGGGGTTTAGGTTTTGTGTTTACGCCCTCGGAGAGAAGAAACAAAGACGGCGACGAGATTTCGCGTTTAAATTACGAAAACATCCTCGGCAAGAAATTTTTTCATAAAAATTTGGGACAATTCCCACTTATTCCGTTAAAATTTTTCATCATTTTTAACTTCAGAAAAGTTTCCATTATTTTTATTTAATTTGGTACAATTGTAACAAGCATTATTTTTTTTTTAATAAAAAATCAGTAATCTTTTAAAATCCCTTACCAAATTGAAATCCATTATCCATATGAGAAATAGTATACAAGTTATTTTATTTATTTGTTATGACTAATAGTATAAAAGTTTACATATATCATTGAAAACCAATTACGGTTGAAAGTGTTTCTCTAAATTTCGTGAAAAGCCAACTCTGTATGGGAGTACACATGATGAGAGAGAATACAAAGTGCTCCATATAGAGCAAAATAAGTATGCTCCAATTACATTAAATTACTACTTTATTATTCCATTAGAAATAAAAAATTTGGGGTATTATTGTGTTCCTGGCCAAATTGAAAATAGGACAATACTCATGTTGTTCTTCTACGAGAAACGTTTTGGTTTAAACCATTTGTCAAACTGAAGACATATGACTTCTTTTCCAAAAATAGGACAATACTCATGTTGTTCTTCTACGAGAAACGTTTTGGTTTTAACCATTTGTCAAACTTAAGACATATTACTTCTTTTCCAAAAATAAAAAATAAATAAAAGCCCCTGTAGTCCACAATTATCATGATCAACCATTTCACAACCATTTAAATAAAAGAAGGTTTTCTTTCTTTCAAATTGATAAACTCCGAGATAATTATGAAAAAATATATATAAAAAGCCATTTTGAGCTACATAATTTCTGAAACCCGCCATTTAAACGACTCTGCAAACTGTATAATCAACGGCACAAAGAGTACTGAAATGTAAACAGGAAAATTACTCAGGGTAGCATCGCAGATACACAAAAGGAAAATTGGGAAGCAAACAGCAAATGGAAGCCTTGATGATAAACATATTTACAAGTGGATGTGGATCCTAACAACCAACCAAAGCAAAATCTCCTTCCTTCTAAACATGATCATACATCTGGAAGAAACATTCCGAAATCCCGGTAAGGCCCAGCTTCAAGCTGCAACTTGCTCTCCCCCAACTTACGGGCCGTCTTCTTGTGCTGAGAAACGGGGAAATGGGAGTTATTTTCATTTCGTCTTAGAAGGGGAATTCCCAGATCAATATGGAGAATCCAAGAACGAGAAACTTACTGCTTAAAATAAAGCCCTGGATCAAGCTTTGGGCTCTCTCAACCTGCTCGGGAGCACCTGATATTTGGATGATCTTTTGAGTCAACTCTGGTCTATCCTCTACTAGGGTTACATTGGCTCTGGATAGCTGTTTGGTCGAATAACACAGGTCAGAAGACAAAATTCAAGGCTAAACTTTAGAAGAGCTTCACGTTAACGACTAAAAAGTGTTTAGAATATTGACCTCACTAATCATTGCAAGCTTGTTTTTTGATTTTGTTATGAGCTTTGGAACTGCAAGCTCTGGGATAACAACTTCAATTGTACTCCTAGTAACGAGCGGCACAGCAATTCTAACAGGACCAGAAAGAAGAGCATAAGTGAGACAGACATTGATTGCAAATGAGTCCCACTAAAGAAAGAGAGATTTCGCAATATATACTTAACGCAAATATATTTTCTACCTGTTCAAACCACTTGGCAGATCGTCTCGGCGATCACTATCATTCTGCTTTGTTTTTTCATTACCATCAACTCCAGTTTCCTGCAAAATAAGGGTTCAAGTTAGAATACAAATGGTCCGATGCAGAAATATCTCCGCAACCAGTTTAAATCCCATTGTAGACATGAACCACAGCCAAAAGTCACAAGTCAGAAACACAAGAAGGAAAAAAGCCCTCTAAGAAGCTGTTAATGTCCTAGACAAATAAAACTTATTCAGCTAAAAATGCAAAATGTAAACAACAAAAGTAAGAGAGTTAAGCCTGGCTGGCAGGACACTTAAGCTTCACCAAATGATAAAACTATGCAAGCGCAAAACAAAAATGATCAAAGGAGAGCTATAAGAGAAACTAGTAGAATGGACAGAAATAATCTGTTACTGTATCGAAGAAAGTAAAGAAACCTTTAGTGCCTGTATTGCTACCACAGATTGTGCGTTCTGGTTAGTAGCTGTAGGAGGATCATTCGCAGTATAACCATCGCGAACTGGAGTTCTACCTGGAGAAGAGCTCTCCAGTCCCATCCCACTACCCAAAGAACCTGATGCAGAGAAAGGAGGTGTAGAATCCTTTTGAAAGAACTCCTTATACAAGTAACTTCGGAGTCTCGATGTCACCTCAACAAGAGCATTTCGAGCTGCTTTTATCTCTCCTACTATCTGTAAACGAGATGAGATCTTTGTATGTTAACCTTGCAGAGATCATTCATAAATGGAAATCCAAAAAGTATGCCATTGTTAATAATAGAAAATAAGAGCTCTTTGCAGGGTATAATTAAGTTACTTAAGTTAAACCAGGCAACTGAGAAAGCAAGCATATCTAGAAACTTATTAGGTGTCACGACAAACCTGTACAAGTTCATCATTTCCTGATACACACAAAGGAATTTCTTCCCTCGGTAGAATTTGTACATTGGCACCAGTTAATCTTTTTATTTCCAATAATGACCCATCTCTTCCCTCTAAACATCCAATATCACTAGATGGGACAAGTAATCTAGTGGTCACAATATTGTCTTTATCTGGAATAAGATCGAGAATGCGGGTTTGGATATGTAACAAAGCTTCCTGAGCTGGAAATAGCTCGTCATCAGGAGCCTGTATACGAATATGAATCAAACAATGGGTTAAAAAGTTTCACATATTTCCCTTCAAGATAAAAAGTTCCATTATCGCAAGTAAATTTGGATAGAAGACTTCCATGGAAAATTGTCAGATACCTCCTCGGAAGAAATGATAATTATCCGTTCATTTGAACTACCCACACGGTCAGTAACTTTAACATCCACACCGATTTCATTTTGAAGCAGATCTATAATCCCATCAGACTCTCCAACAACACTTTCAACCTTGTCAATGGGGCAAAGTATTCGAAACACCAGGTCCTCACCATAAAAGGGCTGCATATTATCAGCCATGGCAGCGGACCCAGGTTCATTTGTATAACCAGATGAACGAGAGGCATAATTGTTTCCTCTGACATTGGAGGCAGATAATCGAGGGCCAAAAGCAGGCCCAACCATTGCTGAACGACGCCCTGCATTGTTCATGTGAGGAACAAAATCGTCATCGGGAGGAAAGAAGCGCTCCGGTGAATGTAATCGCCCATGGAAATGACTGCGATCACGATGCTGGCTTTCCCTCAAGCGTGACGAAATTATTTCTATTGCGTTCTTTACGGCATTCATATCACCTACAACCTACAAAAAAATCAGAAACAAAAAGTTAAACTAAGCATTTCTCTTTCAGATTTATTTCCATTATATTCAATTCATATGACTGCAATTCATGTTTGACATCACATTTATCGAAATACAAAATCTAACCTAAACATTCATCACAACCTTATAACTAACACATAAATGGTGCCTTGAGAATCAAACGCAAAGACACTAAGCAGCAAAAGAAGAAAAAGGCGAAAAAACCCGAGCAGATTCCTCTTAGTTGAGTATGCCACTCCTTTATCATTCCTGCATTCAGCTCCCAATTGCATATTGCAACAAATAGAATATTCACAAGCAGATCATGCTAAGAGATTCTATTATACTAACCCCAGGAGATAATATGTGTCATTAAGAAACAAAAACCTCAAATTCAACAATCTCGTCAAGCTTATAAAGATTCCATGTACCCATTTTTAAACTAATTTTAAAAATGTGGGTAATCTCAGTGCATGTCAAAACACTTGACATGCAACACAAGATTGAATTCAGATCCAGGTTATTTTATTTTATTTTATTTTATTTTATTTATAGGTGTAAATGGGGTTTCAGAAAACCTGAACAATCTCCTCCGACATTGAAACACAGCGAGGCAGATTTTCGTCTCTAGGCAAAATCCTAATCTGCGTCTTAGTCTCAATCCTCATTTGCTCAATTATCTTCCCTCCCTTGCCGAGCAAACACCCGACGTGCATTCTCGAAACGACGAGCCTCGTCGTAACCCGATTCCCGCCACCACCTCCTCTAACTCCTCCGTAATCCTCCTCATCTACACCGCCGCCGCCGTCGCTCTCGAGAATCCGGTCATGGATCAAGATCAAAGCCTCCTGGGCGGGAGAGAAGGCCGGCATTCGGCCCTCGGGGTCCCGGCGGCGCGTGTCGGAAATCTCGATGATCCGCACCTCGTCGCCGGGGATGAGCTCGTGGACGTTGATCCACGCGCCGGTGTGCTGGCGAATCGACTTTATGATGCTGCCGGACTTGCCGATCACGCCTCCGGCCTTCATGTCATGGCAGAGGATCCTGTAACTGGTCGTCACCGTTAGGGATTGGTCCTGTTGCTGAGGCTTGTTGGAGGAGGCAGCCCTTCCTCCTCCTCCTCCGGCGCCGCCGCCGCTGCCACGGTGGCGGTGGTGGTTGTTGTTGTTCGTCCCGTAATGGTGGTTGTACCGAGGTCTGGTCCTACCAACAGTCTCAGAGTCATGGTCTTGGTCATAGTAGTAGTTCCTCTTAGATCTAGACCTCTCCATCGAAAACCTCCTCTCAAAAGCCAGGGTTTCTTCACGAAAATGAGAAGATGAAACTCTTCAGCACTGTCCGATATCAAGCATTGTGGGAAAATCCAGGTTCAAAATTAAAAACAAAACAAAAAGTACGGCTTTTTTCTTTCTGATTCGTCTTTGTTTCCACTGGAAATCGAAGTGATACGGTTCTGGTTCTGGATCTTTGGTTCGGTTTAGTCAAGTCTTCCGTTTCTGTTACTTTCCCCGACAAAAACACAAAAAAAAAAAAAAAAAAAAATTTCTCTTTCTCTTTTCTCGTTTCTGTTTGTTTCTAGGGAAAGAAAGTGAGAGAAGAAAGTTTCAAACTTGAAAACCCTAGAGAAGATAACACGGACAATCTAAGAAGAGGGAAGTTGCAGAGTGTCATTAGCTGCCAGATTTTACCACTTCGGTAAGCCACACCCTGTTGCTCACTTTCCTATCTCTCCTATGATGTCATTTTTATAGTCGATTTTTAAAATGTTCTGGCTTCTAAAACGACATCGTTTTTTTTTTTTTTTTTTTGTCCTGTTAATGACAAATCATTAATTTGCGCACTTAATTACGTCGGACTAATTTGAAAATTTCTGAGGCAAGGAAGGTATTGCCGATTGGTAGGTGGACAAGGAAAAGCATATAATTTCTCTTTTCAAAATAAAAGAAAAAAGGTTTCTTTTTCTGTTACATCAATAAGCAATAATATCTATTTGTTGCTAAATCTGATTAAAAATATATATAAAACAAATAATGTTTAATACGAATCTAATTGCTGATAAATAAAACCTTATTTAGATAATCTCTCACTAAGCTATTTGTGATTTGTTGCATGCATGTTGTTAGAGTTAATAGATTTGAATAAATGTTAAGAAATAGGTATTGACTATATCTATGAATTTTATGGTAGAATACTATATTTATGAATTACCGTGGAACAATTTGATACATTATCTATCATTTATGCTTAACTAATTATAGATAAGCGATAATTTTAGATTATTAAGAGTTGTACTAAGAACATTCATCACATCGCAACTGATATTACTTATTTATAATTTATCGTTGATTAATATGCATCACATTATCATTCATACATTATATTCCAATTAAGAAAGTATAAAATTGAATATTAGGCCTTGTTTGACAAAAAGCTCTGTTTAAACTAAACTGTACTTTTTTCATCATGTTTTTTGTCTTTTTCTCCAAAAAGTTGTTTGTCTTTTCTGAAAATTCAAAAAAATTTACTATTTAAACTTATAAATCTTAACTCAAACTTACACACCAAACTCACCCTTAGATGAATTATTTTGATCATTAATGTGGTTATATATGATGTAATCACTTTTTTTTTTCCCCATACTCCGATGTCTCTTAATATAAGGAGGAACGTCATTTAAGTTTTAAATATAACTTGTGGACACATTTCGATTATTAGGGTGTTTAATATAAGGAGGAACGTCATTTAAGTTTTAAATATAACTTGTGGACACATTTCGATTATTAGGGTTTTAAAAATATAACAGAGTCGTAAAAACTAAAATGCAATTGATTTTGTTCGATTGTAATTTAATTAAAAATCTGAGTGATGCAATATAAAGAAAATTAGATTATTATTCTAAAGTATACATAAATAGGAAACATAACTATTAATAATATATCTGAATACTTAAATTTTGAGCAGTAAAGTATATGCCTTACCTAGCCAAATAAGTCATGGTAGGTATGTAGTCAAAAGTTCAAATGTTTAGTGAATATTTTTGAGGATTTTAAATATGAAGACTTATTTCTGTTAATTTAATACTCTAAATCGAATGTATGGGAGATTAGAACCATATTTTTATGTATCCTTATTGTTAATATATTTGATGAAACCAGGATAATGTAATTCTTGTTAAAGGATAAGTCTGACAATAGATCCTTTAAGAAACATTCATTTTAATATATGAGGCGCCTATTTAATCACCTTATGAGGAGATATGCTAATGCCATCACTCATTTACTAAACTTTTTATTTATTATTTATTTATTACTCTTTTTTTTTCCTTTGAAAAAGTAAAAAAAAGCTAACAACATCTAAAGCTTAGTTTGATATCAAATAATTATTTTGACTTTATATACTTAACATATTATTAAGTGGGAATTTCTATGCTGGAATTTTCTATTTTGTATTTTAGTAGAAATTCTTGTTTTAGTTGTTGGATTAATTATTTAACAATCTATAACTAAAATAATTATGTCCTGCGTGTTACAAATTTTTAACGTGAACACTCATAAATTATACCGTCAAAAAATTAATACAACAGTTAAAAAACAATTCCTATCGATATTGTAAAATAGTAGATCCTATGGTAGAAACTCTTTGTTTGATTAATTTTGCTAAGAATAAGCTTAACAAGCATCTCTAATGCAATATTAAATTATTCTACTAATGATAATTTTTTACATTTAAATGAAAAAGGTCTATTTAATACAGTGCTATCTTTATTGTCAAATTCACCATATATTAAATTTTGTGATAAGTCTACTATAAGGTTTACCTAATACTAAATTTAATATTTAATTATTGTAAGTTAGAGTCTTGGTTTTTCAATAATTAAATTATTGTAATATTTTTTATAATTTACTTAGATACTCTTTTTTTATAAACTTATTTATTTAAATAACATAATAATGATAACATAAAATAAAAATAGCATTATACATTGCATAATAAAATAAAATTATAATATTTTTTACATTTTTTAATAAAAATGTGATATAATATAGATAATTATATAAATAATCTAGAATTTTGAGAGAAATAAAACAAGATTTATATTATTAATTTTTTTAAAAACATATTTTAATTTTTATATTTTTTATATTTTTTTATTTTAAATAATTTTTTTGTATCAAATATATATTTTTTTATACTCAAATCTTTAAAATATATGAGCGGACCCGTTTGGGTCCATAAATTCCCAAAATCTCTTTCAAATTACTGATTAATGAGAAAAAGAAAAATTGAAAAGTGCAACTTTTGTCACGGGTGAGAAAAAATTAGAAGACTATCAGATACCGTGTGAATTACGCCTAGGAAGTGAATGTAGTGTCCAACACGCCTGAAGACAAGACTCGCCACTCGAGGTTCGCGTCAGAATGGCATAGACGTAATATTTAAGAATTGTTGGGTAGTTCCCAAAGGACCCGTCAAAGACGTAATCCAAAATACTGGAGAGTAAACGAAACAGAAGAAGCTCATCTGCTCCGACCATGGCTTCTTCAGCTTTACCTTTCATCACTCTTTCTCCTGCTTCACTTCCCGTAAATTCTCCTTCTCTTTCTGTTTGTTTCTCAAGAAAATTGAACCCCCGACAAAAAAAAAAAAAAAGGGAAAGAAAAAGTCTTTTTCATTCTTACATTTTATTTTTCACTTTCCCCCAAATGCAGAGGATAGAGCTGCGAGCTGGAAATTCGATGGCTTGTAACTGCTCATTTAGGTCACAGCCACTGGTAAAATATATAATTATCTTCATCAATTTAAAATATTTTCTCTTCTTCTTTTTAATTAATCTGCTTAATTTTTTTTAGGTGATATCGCAAATGAAGAAGGATAGCAGAGGTCGGCGTGTTTGGCGGCGGAGAAAATTGGTATGAAAAGGAATAACCCTCGACGAATTTTTCCATGAATTCCTTTTTCTTCGCTCTGATTGTGAATATATAGTTGAGGTTTATTTATTTAATTATATTTATTTTCCAAGTTCAATTGGGGAGTTGGGGTTTAGGTGCTTGAGATTAATAATTAAAGTACCAGACTTTTTTGTTTTGTTTTTTTTTCTTTTTCTTTTTCTTTTTACCCAATTCATAGAAATAGAAGCTTGAAACCAGTTTGAAAGTGTAGACTACTTTTCAGTGCCTTTTCTCCAACTTGAGGAATTTTCTCGGGTTAGCTTGATAAAGATCGTCAACAAGGGTGTTCTAGTGCGTTGTAGATTCTTTTCCAAGACTTGTATCATTTGACATGAATTGTGAATCGCTAGAAACATGTGAAGTGGAGGACTAACCCAATAACGAAAGTTTCGTAAGGGATCATTTGGAGAGCAAGTGATAGCATTGTTCTTTGTTGCAAAGTCTAGTAGATTTTTTCTCTATTGAATTCATAGAAGTAGAAGTTTAAAACTAACTCTCTGTTTGGTTGGAAGGAAGGAAAATGAGAGGGAGAGGAAAAATTCAGAAGATAGAAAAGATTTTTGCTTTTTCCTTAGTTATTTGGTATGATAAGAATGAAAGAAAGTTAACTTGGAGAATTCTTTGGTAGATTATGAAAGATATAGCACTGGTTTGATACTCTAAGTCCCGTTTGGCATTCCGTTTTAAATTCACTTTCAAACTTTTTTCTACAATTTTTTTTTTCCTCTGTAAAAATTTGAATTTGCTGTTTGATTGTGTGTTTGAATGAACCTGTAATCCAAACGGGCCCTAAATCTTCATCACTTTTCATTAGTTGTCATGCTTTTGATGTTGATGTGATATCACAAAATTCCTCAACTTTTTTTTCCACAAAATTTCTCAACTAGAAATCCTTCTTACCAAAATTTCTTTCGTCAATTTTCACCCTCCCTACTTATTTCCTTCCCCCACTTTTCATTCCTACCAAAAACAGTGTTTACTTGGTGCTTTTTCATCATCTCTGTGTTTGTAACCAAAGCCTGAAATAGGCAAAAACGTCACATGATATTACTACCCTAACGGGCGTTGAATTGAAATTTGAGTTCTTATTCGAAATCTCGCTTCTTTCTAGACGAAGAAAGACGATATGTTGCGTTACAAGCTGGAGAGAGTACCCTTCTTAGAGGAGCAAGTTAGGAAGATACAGGAAGAAGGAAAGCTCCTGACCATGGACCTTGAGAGGCTGCTTCTATCGGAGGAGAACCGGTTCGATTTTGTGAATGAGGTAGCAGCTGAGGCCACCGAGTATGTTGTGAAAAACAGGGATGAGTATGGAGGCCAGAAGAAAGCCATCCTTCATGTCATCAGTAACCGAGTGAACGACGCCGGGTTTTACAGACCGGACGCTTATGCAGAGACCGACCCATATAAGCCAGGACCCTCCTATTTGAAGCAGTATTATACATAAACCCCATGATGTGGTGATGTTAATCCTGATTCACGACGGCTACAAATTTTGTTTACAACTTCTGTTGTCTTCTGGTTGGTGTATTCTCAATTCCCTCAACTCCATTATAGATGTTCACTTGTAGATGAAACAGATATTGTTATTATTTTACAGGGTTCGTTTGGTAAGTGAGTTTGAGTTGAGTTTTTGAAGTTTAGTAAATTTTGTTGACTTTTCAGAAAAGACAAAAAACTTTTTAGGAAAAAGACAAAGACTTTTGAGAAAAAAGACAAAACTTGAGTTTAGAAAATCAAGTTTGAGCTTGGTTTGCAAACAAGCTCACAGTTTTGATATATGATGAAATAGATTAATCTCTAATGTGCCATTTGGTTATCCAATTACTGGAGTGAAAAATTATTTGAAAATTTTAGTATTTCATAACAATTCAACTTAAATTCAAATCTAAATTTTCCCTTTATAAAAGTCTATACCACACTTATTTTTCTACCTTAACACTATTCTAATGTTATCTTTAACAAAAATGATACAAATATATTCAATTTGAATTTTACATTTGAGTGTAAACATAATTTGAATGAATATTAAAATGCAATCTATGATCTAATCGGACACGTAGAAGTTTCTAAGGATGCTGGATTGGAATCATATGGTTGTAGTTGATGATAAAACTCAACAAAATCCAAGAGCAAATTCTCTTTTGGGTTTTCAGAATAGTGGCCTTAAATCATATATCAGTACAACTCAAGTAAAGCCAAAGGCCAGTCTTGTGTTTGCTTGTGTACTGTAAGATGTACTAGCACCCAGCGGTACTACTATTTCTTGCTAAATAACTTTAAATTTTTTTTTTTTGGTGGTAAATGCTAATTAACTAAATAAATTATATTAATTTGCGTCTACGTAAAAAAGAAAAGAAATATATAATAACCAAAGAGAAAGACCAAAAACTTTTAGCAAAAGAAATGAAAACAACAATGAATTTTTTCAATCAGTGTATTACTACTCATCATTAGTTGTGATAATTGTTGTATACAGAAAGTAGTTACATATTTTATATTGGAACTTATTAGTTTCGAACATGAAAATTATGCAAGTTATGATAACAACTCATGCATTTGAATGTTAAAAATATGAACTCTCAATAATTAAACTACAAGAAAATGATAACCTTGGAATCCATGGTATCTTTAAGTCTCTTCAATCAGCGGTACAATGAGAGTCTGCTAGTACTATAGGTAAGTAGAGTGGTAAGGGATCGAGCCTGAAGATCTTCATATCACAACCCAAGACTCAAAACTCACTCCCAAATACACCATAAATGGCAAGCATTCTATGAGATCGATAAGAATCAAACTTAATGGTTAGGTTTTTTTGTTTTGTTTTGTTTTTTTGTTTTTTTTTTTTTTTTGTTTTACTTTAATAATTGAAAGTAAAGAGTATACTAGCCAAAAAAAAAAAATGTACCATCAAACTTTATTTTTGAAAATATAGATTACATTTCAAAATATGAAAAATAATCTCGTACTATAGAAGATAATGAGTTTCATCACTAAATTCAGATGACACATAAAGAAAAATAACCTATATTGTATTTCATATATGGAATAAATTTTATCGTTGATAGAAATGTCCCACCAATCAAGGATAAACATAACAAAAAGATCACATTTACAACTGCACAAAAAAAAAAAAAAAAATATTCTTGTGGACGAAAGTGTACTACCAAACTTACGACTTAGGAGCAACCAAATTGGCTTTTGGCGTACCCAAAAAAAAAAAAAAAAAAAAAAAAAAAACCACCTTGGCATTAAATAGGGAAAAGGATCTATCATCAGTGAATCTCTGCCACGCATTGTGCGGAAAAAAGCATTAAAGATATATTTTTTTTATATGAAATATGATCAAGTTTTGACAAGTTACACCAATCACAAAAAAAAATATAATATATATTTGATTCGACAGTTGGAGTTAAAATTTTTAAGTTAAAATTAATAAATTTTTTAAAAATTAATTATAATTTTTTTTGTTGATTTTATAAAAAATAAAAAATAAAAACTAAAATAAAAAATTTGAATTTGAATCAACCCATCAAATTAAAGTGAGTGAATAAATAAATCAATAATATCTATCAAACTCTTCTGGTCCCACCAAAGAGTGGGGTCCAGCCACATGGCAGGACCAGAATCGTGCAAGAGTTAAGAGATCCAAATAGTAAATTGCAATTATCCCAACCGTTAAATCAGTTAGAGGCAGAGCTTCACCTTCTTATCCTCCACAAAATAAAAATCCCAACTCCTCCACCATTTTTCCCAGCTCGGTTTCCTCAACTCAACTCAGCACAGTCACACCGGTGCTGGTAAAAGCTAATTAATAATGGCTTTGTTAAGCCAGCAGTTGCAGAGGTTCCTCCTGACCAAATACATCAGCTACCACTCCAACACCAACCCCAACAACAAAGGCCTTTTCGGAACAGTTAAAGCTAGAAGCCAGAGTACTAATTGCTCCGCCATAGCCATCGATGCGCAGTCTTCTTCCTTGACCGACGTCGCCGGTATCCGGTGGGGCTCGACCAGCTTGCAGGGTCCCCGGGACGAGATGGAAGACGTTGTCGTTGTCCGGTCTGATGGCCTTGATGGCTTCTCCTTTGCCGCCGTTTTCGATGGCCACGGCGGCTTCTCCTCCGTCAAGTTCCTCAGGTAATTAGGAATTATCATCTGTACTAACTGGAATCATTCGATTCGATTCGATTCCATATCATCCTTTTGTGTCAATGAGTAATTTGTTCTCTGCTTGTTTTAATCCATCAATTACACAAATTTTGTAGCGAGAAAAAGAAACGCTAAATATCAATTGGGTCGTAGAGTCGGTATGTGAGTTTGTGTTTCAGTAAAAAAATGTTTTATTTGTACTATTCTAAGGGATTTGATTGCATTAAGTCTAGGGATGAGCTCTACAAGGAGTGTTGTGCGGCTTTGCAAGGCGGGATTCTACTGAGCGGAAAACGATTCAACGAAATTAGAGAGGCACTGCAAGAGGCTTTTCAGAAAGTCGATAAAAAGTTGTTGGATCAGTAAGTAAACACTACTATGTGCAGTCTCAATCTTGAAGATATATTGTTCTATATCATTGTGTTGAAGGATTTGGTGGTTTTTTGCATTTTGTAAAGGCTTGAATTGAATGGGGATGAAGATGAATCCGGTGCAACGGCTACTGTTTTGTTCGTTGGAAATGATTTGTTGTTCATTTCGCACATTGGGGATTCATCTGTGGTTTGTATCCTATGCAATTTGATGTATTGAACCAAAAAAAAAAAAAAAGAGTTGAAGCAAAATTTTTTTTACCCTAAAAATCTACTATGTAGACTCCTAGCTGACTTGCTGATGCAGGTTTTATCTCGTACTGGTAAAGAAGAAGTGTTGACCAATCCTCACCGACCATACGGAAGCAACCAAGCCTCTCTTCAAGAGATTAGAAGGATCAGAGAAGCAGGTGGATGGGTGTGTTTTTCTGTTCTCATTTTCATATGCATTTTCTCTATCTCAATAACTAAACTTTAATCACATTTCTACTTGGAGTTCTTTTTATTGTCATTTTCGTCTACTACTCTACTTTATGAAGATTCCTGTTGAAATCCTAATGACTTCTTTGAGGTTTGGTTTCTATACCGTAAGCTGATTGTAACCCCTTTGACATTGTGTCCAAAGATTGTTAATGGAAGAATATGTGGAGACATCGCTGTTTCTCGTGCTTTTGGTGACAAGCGGTTCAAAACAAAGAAAAACGAGTTAGTTCGTTTAATTTTTGTTAGTCCCTTTTTCTAGTTAAATATATTTCCTATCAAAATCCATAGTTTGATGATTTTGTGCATTTTGCATATGAATAGGATGGTGAAGAAAGGAGTTGAAGAAGGGAGATGGTCTGAAAAGTTCGCTTCTCGGTATGTTGCCTAAGATGCGTCCTTAGTCTCTTGCTTTCTCTACTTGCCTCAATCCTGCATTGTTACAGCCAGTGAGATATATATATATATATATATATATATTATCTAATGTGAATCAATTCACATGTTCTTTGAGAAAATAGGAGATTATTAGACCCTATTGGTTTAAAGGTCAATACTGAACTATTTAATGTTATGGCAGTGTACAATTCAGTGGAGATTTGGTGACTGCATCTCCAGATGTTTTTCAACTGGCACTCGGTAAAGACGCAGAGTTTCTGCTATTAGCATCTGATGGTTTATGGGATTACATGAACAGGTCTGTTTGACATTCTCTTGATTCTTTGGTGTGTGTGTTTTTTATTTTTTAATTTTCACTTAGTGATTCACGTCGTCAATTTTGATTCATTTCAGCTCAGAAGCAGTCGATTTCGTTAGGGACCAACTTCGAAAACATGGAGATGTTCAGGTATTTGATTGGTAGCATGACAGTTTTTACACATAGTGAACTGAGATTCTGAGTTTTAGTATCTAATATGGCTTTTAGTTAAAACTAAAAACCTCCATCTTGTTTTGTTTTCAGCACGCTTGTGAAGCGCTCGCTCAAGCAGCTCTGGTAAGAAAAGATCATGTAATTTCTTTTTAACACTTAAAAGAGTTGTTAATTTTTTGTCATATTGATGATCAAAATTTTGTAAAACATAATAGGACCGACACACACAAGATAACGTCAGCATTGTCATTGCCGATTTGGGGTACGTGGGTTTCTGTAAATGCTTTCCTCAAACCGCTCGTTCTCCTTGTTAACTATGATCGCTTGTACTAATTTTGAGTGGCTTGTTCTTGAAATGTGTAGGCGAACAGATTGGCGGAGTTTGCCGGTTCAACAAAAGAACATTATCTTCGAGTTGGGGCAAGCTTTTGCTACCCTCGGCATTGTGTCGCTCGGGATTTGGATGACATCTCTGCTCTCGTGATAAGCTCGATGCTCGCATCCTGACATTGTATAGGAATCAGCATAGCAAACGCAATAAAAACATAGATGTTAGTACTTTGTATCTATTCTGTATAACGTAATTGTACATCTCTCATACCTTTGTTATGTGCCTTTTGGTTTAGGCGACTTTAGATGAGTAAGTAATCTTGGAAAAAGTCATTTTTCACCCAATTTTTTTCAGTATTTTTTTTCTCTAAACATTCCTAAAAGTAATATTTGCGAGCTAGAGACTATATCTGAAGGATGAAAAGGATCGTTTTTTGAAAAATAAAAAAATCATGTAGTATCATTTTTCCTTATTAGTGTCGTTTTCCTTTATTGTCGTTTCTCTATCGTTGTCGTTTTTTGTATTTATTGTCGTTTTCTCGTTTTATGTAGTTTTCTGTCATCCTTCCAGTTGACGTGCTTAGTTATTTTGATATATATATATATATATATATATATATTTGTGACTTGTCTCAAGTTTATAACTTTTTTGTGAAGTTATCCTTCTCAATTGATGTCGTTTTATTCCACAGCATAGTATTAAGTTGACTCAAACATGACAATGTTATTTGAACATCTTACAATTACATTTGTTTCGAATATTTCAATTATATATTAATACTGAAAGAATCTCATATTTCCAAAGGGAAGACGAATTCCCCTTCCATTAAATGATTCTCATTAAATGAAAAATCAGACATTACCAGCTCAGCCTCAAATGTCAAACGTGTACTAAAAGTTGAAGACGACACATGAGAAGATGAGATGATCACTGGTCGGCTTAGAAATTGAGAAGGGAAACCCAAATGGGACAATCTTGACTAGAGGCTCTCTTTGTTATTGGCAGTTCGGGTCATGGGGCCAGCACGAAGCTACGACATTTTTTACCATCTCCAATTTTCTATTGACAAAGTCGAACGGCCATATATAAGTATGAAGTATAACATGATATTTATTTTATATAACAATTGATTTATTCTTTGCATATAAGTATTACACATTTTCAAAGTCATAGTAATGCGGAATGTATCTATCATGTTAACGACACATTACTTAAGCATGCGGTCTGACACTTTTTTGTCTCCGCCATTATTCCTGTAAAGAGAAAACAAGATGCCTCTTGGATTCTTGATCCTTCTGTTCCTCTTCCTTGTCAATCCCATTTGCAAAGCCGAGGAGGACAGAGACTACCGGTCTAGGATAAACACCAAATCGGAGGGTAATAAATGTTCTCCTTCTTCATGTGGCAAACTCCGCGACATACGCTATCCTTTTTGGTTAAAAACACATCAAAAAACACATCCCAAGGCTTGCGGAGACGAAAGGTATAGCCTGTCTTGCAACAACAACATCACAACACTACACCTCTACTCTGAAGAATACCTTGTCGAAGCAATCAACTATGAGAACCAAACCATTCGAATTGTGAACCCAAATATCATGAAAAACAACTGCTCATCTCTCCCTAGCTATTCTCTTAGCAACTACAATTTTAGCTACGGCGATCCATATGAGCTCAGTCAAGCTAACCACTCGACATCCCACGACGTCCGACTCACAAAGTCTCTCGTCTTTGTGAGCTGTGAAAATCCGGTGTTATCTCCTCTTTATGTGGACACTGCTTCTTGTGCTAGTAGTGGTGCTTTGACCCGATCTAAATTGAGGCATTCTTATGTTGTGGTCAACGGAAGGGTGTCTGATATGGTTGACTCCTGCAGTGTAGAGCTCATGGCTATGGTGTCCATGCCGGGAAATATCGGTGGCGGCAACGTTTCCTTCATGGACATTCACGAAGAACTTGCTTACGGGATTGAGCTTTCATGGGGGAGAACACTTCTAGAATATGAAGAATTAGGTAAACTGCAAAATCCAACTTTCATACTAATGTGCCTGAATAGTATAACACGATTTGAGTTTTTCACTTTACTATATCACCCTCCACATGACCTTTTTCAGCGTTTTTACTTTGTTTTTCACTCTATATGTGTGTGTGTGCGTGTGTTCACTTGGAAGGGGTCAGTGTGATTTTCTTTTTATCATGGTGAAATTCTCTGACGACTTTCATATCAAGGTTGAATCGCTATAAATCTTGCATTTTTTCCCCGATTTTATTGTTCTCAGTAGTAAAGGATAAGAACATTTTATTGCCGGAAAATCTTCATGAACTTTGTATTATTGATATTATCCTAATTAAATACTCTAAAACTTATCTTATTGATTGACCAGCTCTCTTTTTTTAATTTCTTTGTTATTTTTCTCTTTTGGGTTTCTTGCAGATCTGAGCTACAGAGTATTAGTGGCAATTGGTAAGACCTTTTAACTTCTCCCAAGCTTGTTACATCACAAGAAATTTTACATCTTCTGCAGAGATCTACTAAGAGTTTGTTAAAGCAATATCTAACAAATCCCTCATATTTTGGTCCATAACAAGTACACTTTAACTCATGATTCAATTGGGATCTCTGGTGCAGGAGGGTTGTTTCTTTCGAAGGCGGTGTACGGGTCTCCAATATTGGTGATATTCTTGTTGGTTTACAAACGGTAAAAGCAGCATTTATCAATGTATGAACGCATCGAAGAATTTCTTCGAAGCTGTCACAATCTTATGCCAATTAGGTACTCATATTCAGAGGTAAGAAAGATGACTGAAGGCTTTAAGTACAGACTGGGCGAAGGAGGCTATGGCGCTGTATAAAAAGGAAAGCTTCGTAGTGGTCGTTTCGTAGCGATCAAGATGTTAAGTAGTTCCAAAGCTAACGGGGAAGACTTCATAAACGAAGTCGCAACCATAGGAAGGATTCACCATGTGAATGTTGTGCAGCTTGTTGGATTCTGCGTCGAGGGATCAAAGCGTGCTCTTGTTTACGACTTTATGCCTAAGGGGTCTCTTGACAAACACATATTTTCTGATGAAGGAATTAACTCTTTGAGTTGCGAGAAGATGTTTGAGGTTTCGCTAGGCGTGGCTCGTGGCATTGAATATCTTCACCGAGGATGTGAGATTCAAATCCTGCATTTTGATATCAAGCCTCACAACATTCTTCTAGACGAGAATTTTGCTCCAAAAGTCTCTGATTTTGGGCTAGCAAGATTGTGCCCGTCACACGATAATATTGTCTCTCTAACTGCAGCAAGAGGAACCCTGGGATACATGGCTCCGGAGTTATTTTACAAAAACATCGGAGGAGTTTCTTACAAAGCCGATGTGTATAGCTTCGGAATGTTGTTGATGGAAATGGCAAGTAGAAGGAAGAATTTGAACGCGGTTGCTGAGCGTTCGAGCCAAATTTACTTCCCTTCGTGGGTGTATGACCAATTTAGTGAAGGAAAAAACATATTGGACAGTGAAAATATAGTCGACTAGGATTTAAATACGATAAAGAAGATGATGATAGTAGCGTTATGGTGTATACAGTTGAAGCCAAGTGAGCGCCCTTCAATGAACGACGTTATAAAAATGCTTGAAGGAGATGTTGAATGCCTACAATTACCTCCAAAGCCTTCCCCGTGTCCACAAGAGAAGCCGGTACCGGTAGAGCATGCTCATGAGAGATTCAAGTCATCGCTACAATCAATCGACTCGATAACTCTGCCAAGATAAGTTTTCATTCTAAATCAAAATGAGGAGATTTGATGACTGCTTAATTTCTTAATTTACAATTAACGCTTGATCTTTTCTTGCTTTGCACAATTTATTTAAGGTTAAGTGTGATACTAGTGTTCAACCTTTGTAACAAGCTGTTCCCAAACTACTGTCACAACACAAGGAACAAATAGGAAGACTTTTTTTTTTTTTTTTTTTGTCCCTTTTTTTTTTATTTTTCATTTTTTGTGTTTTACATACTTGATGTCGATTTTTTTTTTTTTTTTTTTTTTTTTGGAGAATGAGAGGATTTGAACTCTTCACATTATGTTGAAGTCAGATGTGGAATTATACTAGGTTATACCTGCATCCACTTGTACAGTGTTGTTTTCGTTATTATTGTTTGTAGTCGTCGCTTATGCAGTTGCTGTCGTTTTTCTAATTTTTTGCAGTTCTCAAGTTCACGTCGTTCCCTTTTCTTTTTTCTTCTCTCTCTTCTCTCTCTTTCTCTCTACTCTTTTTTAGTCGTTTCTCAATTGAGGTTGTTTTTAGGTGTCCTTATGTATATGCATACATGCAAGGATAATGATTTACACTCGTGAAGGGTCGCATGAGCTAAAGTTTCGCAGTGTCTAAAAGGAAACATATCTGACTCTTGCGTTTCCGAAACCCCAATTCTCAAAGTTTTTTTTTTTTTTTTTTTTTTTGGCTGGTCAAATATTTGATGATTGTAGGAAATTAAATTTCAGGCTAAATAAAGAAATATCTCTAGGATTAAAATAAATAAATAAAATCACAACATTGAACTCTGTCGAGATACATTAATTTGAGGTTGTTGTGCTTTTAACAGAATTTTTACTTTTATTTTTAATAAAGTGAGAAATAAAAATTAAAAGCAAAAATTACAAATCCTAACTTTTTTTAAATAACTATTAAAATGTATTGTAATTGTGTAAATGGTTTTTGAACATTTTTATCAAACACGATAATTATATTATAATTTGTGCAAAGAACTTTTGAGATCTCTAAAAGTATTATCAAACTAACTGTGCGGGGTTTTTTTTTTTTTTTGTTTGGGGTGGGGGGAGGTTTATGCATACCTAATTAAGTTGGTACTTGTGGATTAAATAAGAGAGTGGAAATTGACTCAGCAAGATCTTGAGCTCTACAAAGAAGGGCAAGATGAGTTTTTTGCGGGGGAGTGGAGTGGAGGGGAATAAACTTGTCACGGTGATGTCCTTTCATATTTACCCCACATGGCACAATTCTTTTTTCCATTAAAAAAAAAAATCAGTCTGCGAGTCACTTATGGATAACCATGCAAAGAGAAAAAAAAAAAAAAAAAAGAAGATTACATAAATGGTAAAGATTGAATCAATATTATCAATTTTTATAGTAAGTAAAAAAAAAAAAAAACAATGTTGTGCTTACACCCTACAACGTCATTAAAAGAGTTTAGGACAAATTATACTTTTTCTCTTGAATTTTAGGCTTTGTCATAAAATGCCCTTCGAATTTCAATTTATAACATTCTTTCTCCCTGAATTTTGAAGAAATTTGCAAATTTTCCCCTTCAATTAAATCTTTGACCAAAAAAAAAAAAAACATCTAACACTCGTTGGAAGTATCAGTTGGGGGTATTAAGTATATAATTATGAAATGACACATATTAGTAGCACTCCTGACATTCGTTACCCTTATTGAATGTGAAATAACGAAGTTATCTATAAGAGAGAAATATGAAGGAAAAAAAAAACAATCAATCCTAAATATTTATTTTTTCAACTTAATTATAAGTATTCACATTTAATATCTGCAACTCATACTTCAAACAAGTGTTATGTGTATTTTTTTTTGTCAAAAAATAAATTGACGGGAAAAATTCGTAAACTTTTTCAAAGTTTAAGGGAAAAGAATGTTACAAATTAAAGTTCATGGGGTATTTTATTAGAAAGCTAAAAATTCGGAGGGAAAAATGTAATTTGTCAAAAGAATTTATTACTACAAATAGGATGATGAAATTCTTGATCCAAGACCTTCAAAGATTAGCAACCACTAAGCTTTAAAAGAAGGCTATATGTATGTATTTTATCAAAGACTGGACATTATATACGTTACAATTTAAATACTAGAGCTAATTAAAATAAAGTTTCTGAACAATTTTTTTTAATCACGATGTTACCGGTGGTAGTACATAACTTTTGTTCTTCTCTTGTAACTAATCTTAATTATCATGAATATTTATAAACAACACATTAATTTTCAAGTGAAATCTCTCTCTCTCTCTATCTCTTTATTTTAACTCAATTCCCACTCGATTTATTAATATCAATATTTATATATATATATATATAGTGACAAATTCAACACAAAAATCGATGATTTTCATCATTTATTGGATACAAAGAACGTAAGAATATTGCCTCTACATAATGCATTATACGCTTTCGTAGGAACATATATAGATACATTTATAAGCATATCTGATCATGGAAACAGAAGCCGTACGTTCATGAGTACCACATATCCATGTAGAGTTATTACAAAATATAAAATTTAAGTACCTAGCTAGTAGTGAAACTACTCATCATACATATATATATATATATAGAGAGAGAGAGGGAGAGAGAGAGAGAGAGAGAAAACCATGTCACTTCTCCTTCTTATAGTATGAGATATGAGCCAAACCTCTTATAGTATGAGAGATCTAGTACATCTAGTGTGTGTATATATATATATATAGTCTTAATTAAGGGTTTGATCTTTTCCTTCTTGGATCGTGCCTGGGGTTGGGCTCAGCATCATCGTAATCCAGGACTGCTTCAGTCTGCATCAAAAGCTTTCTCCACTTGATCATATGCTTTCCATCCTTCTACCATGTTCAAATTATAAGCATTAATTTGTTAGCTTCCCAACAAAAAATTCGTATATCATATTATATATATATACATATATATAGTGACTCAACTATATGTTATATAAACAGAAAGAAGAGTGGGATAGTCATGGTCGAAAAGAAAATTCCTCACTTCTTTCATCACCATTTTGTGAAAAATAGTTATTGTTCTTTTTTCGTTTAATTATATCATATATATATACATCGCTTACAAAATTTTAAGTTTGATATATATATATATATGTATACATATATATAGGTATGTATATGTATTTGTAGTGCTATACCTCTTGAAGTGAGAGGATGGCGTTATTTGCCTTCTTGAAGTCTTCAAGTACTATACCTGGAGAAAAAGAAAAAAAAAAAAAAAAAACAACTCACAAGCTGAGCTACACTTGAATACATAAGCAGAAATGAAAATTTATATATACATACGTGTGTGTGTGTGTGTGTGTGTGCATGTATATATTTAATAGAAATTGATGGTCACCTGACTTAAGTAAGGGAATAGTACTGAGGAGGAGGAGAAAGGAAACAAGAACAAGTGTCTTGTTCCTAAGAGCCATATTAAAGCCTAATTTCTTTCTCAGGAGCTTCTAGCTAGCAAATATTTATATAGTAGTGGCAAATATTTGTTGTAATTAGCTCCAAAGTTGGATGTGTTGGGGAGAGAGAGTAGCCATAAGGGTTGGGTTTTATGGGGGGGTGGAGATGAGTGGTAGAAAAGTTGTGAGCTATTTCTCATGGTGCACCCCACCCAATTGCAACATATCATGATGAATGGAAAATGCTTTATCCCACAAAGGTTATCAAGTCAACTCTAACATTATATTATATTATATATAACAGCCCTTTCCTATACTATACTTATAACTTTTTTGTGGTATGTTGTACCAATCAAGTGATTCTAGGTAATATTTTTTAAGTAATGTCATGTAACAAGATTCTAAAATAAGAAGTTACATATAAATCAACCAGTAATTACAAGTTTTTAAAGAGAAAATTATAAGTTTCGAATGATCTTTGATACTAGATATTAAGACCTTTCCTATGTATCTGTTGCATTTTTAAAAAACACAAATACCCAATTGTATGCAAACAGTTGCTATTGCATGGCTTTAGTCTACTCTATCCATTGTCAGCTAATTGGCTTGTCCCTTTTTGGGGGGATGAAAATCTTTCCATACTAGTTATTTTAATTTATCAAAACAATCAATAGTGCTCCTTTTTTTCAGCTTAGAAAGTTTCATTTGGTGCCCATTGTTTTACAACCATTTATCATTACAATATATATATATGTTAACTCTCGTGTCCGGTCTCTTTTTACCGGACACGTACAGCAGTTTATCTGAGGGTTGTTGGATATGAAAATGGATGGTACTGATAAGAGAGAAAGTGAACAAGGATACAACTTCTCGGATTGTACCATCTCTCTCGCCAGACGTTCGGTCGCCGAACAACACATTTGTCAATATATATATATATATAAATATACAAATTTTATAGATTGGTTTGTTGGGATAAGTACTACTAAGCTGTCTCATTTTAACCTTTGAATTTTGTAACGTTGCATGATCATCAATTTATGCATTATTACATAAAGTTTAAAAGATAAAATGAGATAACTATTCCTTAATTTGATGAAACAATTGTGAATTTAACTTAAGAAATATGATATATATATATATATATATATATAATAAAGATAACTTTCCACTTTCTCGTCTGATTATACAAGTACGTGTATTATTTTATTTCTTTTTTGTTTCCCTCTATTTGCCCTCTGGTACTAACTAAAGTCGAGTTGCATAATAAGTGGGGTTCTTTTTCCTTGTCTGGTTAGTGGTTACTAACGGTGGAGATTTGGGAGCTTAAAATTTTTTTTTCTCTACCAATAATTATTGTCATGTTCTCCGACCATATGAATTGGGTAGAGAGAGAAAAAAAAATTGTCAAAACCAGCTTCTCCTAGATTTTATAATTTTCCGTGGTACCAAACGCCACTTTAGTGACTTGTGCCCTTTTGGTCCTCATATTTCGGCTTTCATAGTCAATAGATGGAGACAGACACAAAGAGTAGACTAGGGTCGGAAATTTCGGACACAATACGGTGATACGACACGAAATAAATGGATTTGGACCGGTCGTTTAATAATTGGATCGACATGTTTAACACGAAAATAAACGGGCCAGAAACGGGCTAATATAGTTAATATGTTTAATCCGTTTATGTAAATGGGTCATAAACGGGCCAACATGACCCAATCCGTTTAGAGCCTATATATATAAAATTGCTCAATATATTTAAAAAAAAAACCCTAAAAATAACAGCATATAAAAGCCTAACCCTAATTCTTTTATCATCTTCTCCTCATTAGCCACACACCCTTTCCTAGCTCCCTCAGAAAAACATGAACTTTAACTCCCTCAGAAAAATAATAGTATGTCTGTCTTAATCATTATGTATATATGATAATTCTAGTTGTTAGTTTTATATTTTATATGAATATGATGAGTTTCTTGTGTTAGTGAATTCAGAATTTTAAGAGATTTTTTATCCAAAATTTTCGTATTAAATGGGTCAGAAACCAATTTCGTTTTAAATGAGCCATAAACTGATTTTCGTATTAAATGGGTCATAAACAAGTTTGTGTTCATGGTAACCCGTCGTAGCTTATTTAATAATTGTGTTCGCATGTCGTGTCATGCAACCTGTTTATTAAACGATTAGTGTTTGAGTTTAGGTTCTTAGCCCACTTATTAATCATGTCGTGTTCGTGTTCGTGTTCGTGTTCATACTTATTGTGTCATGCTGTAATCGAACTGCCAGAACCCGGCCCGCGAACACGAATTGATAGCCCTAGAGTAGGCTATAGTCTAAATCAACTTCAGGGGAAGAAAAAAAAAAAAAAAAAAAAAGCATTTGAAGAGAGAAGAGGAATTGAAATGTTGGGAGAGACATTAGTAGTGGGAGCACTAACAAGAGGGAGACAACTAAACACTAAGAATTTCCCTCATCACTAGTTCAATTTTTTTAATCGTAAATTCAACGACCAAAAAGTTAGGCTAATCATCTTCTAGGAGACCATACTTTAGGTGATAATCACGATGATTAGAGGCCTCTGATTGGCCATTTAATTTTTGGGACTAAACTCCGTTTTTGGCAATGGTTCTAGGTTGTCGGGGGTAGTGTCATAGCCCCGTTACCGACATATATACAATCTAGCACTAAAGAAAAACGCATACCAAAATATAATAATAATAATTTGTGACGCGTGTCATGTGTTATGGAAAAGGTCACAAGGTTGCTTTCTCACAATTTTTTCAACCTAAAGGGTCCAATACCAAACCAACCTTAGAAAGAATAAGAGAGGCACTATGAAAAACCGACATGAAAGGTGGCAAAATTAGACGTTTTACGCAGTCGATGGATTCAGCATCAATTTTGGGATCGACATGGTAAGTTTATGATGTCTATGTTGAAACGACATGGAAAGATCTCCGTGTTGTTGTGGCACTAGGAAAAAGAGGATTTGCACATTGTTGTGCCCCTACTATACATAAACCCTCAACCAGATGATATGCATATTGTTGGTGCGGATTTCTGCTACAACAACTACTAAGAGTACTTGTCGTGCAAGGAAAACTCTTTAACGCTCAAGTCAATATATAACCTAAGAGTTCTCATCTAACCTCGTAGCTAGATTGATCTTAATGGAATTCTTTATTCCGTTGTCTACACATGTTGATGCTATCATTTTAAAGTGATTCGGTGATTCTATCAGTTCTCATTATAAAAAGTTAAATGTCGTTATTTTCCTGAGGAAAAATAATTAAATAAGCAGTTTTTAAACACTTATGTAAATAAATGACTTTTTTTAATTTATTTAAAAAAATGATTGTTAATCAATAATTAATCATAAATGACATTTAGTGAAAAATACATATTAACATTGGTTAATCACTAATTAATCATGATCAATTAGTCAATTATTGATGGATCTTCAAAGTGTGAGCATTTTTCCTTATGTTACAAAACTTTGATTATCTATTATTAACTTTTTAAAAAAGACTATTTACGCACGTATCCCTTTTTCCTGATCTCAAACCGCCCTAGTTTACTAATTAATCTTCTAAACGTTGCCATTTTTTATCGGATTGTGGTTTTATTTCACTCCTTATGCACAAACGTCATATATATATATATATATATATATATATGTTGACACCATGTGGTCCAAATACAGTGCTCAAAGTTCCAAAGTTCCAAGTCAATAAATTAAGCTTGCTTTTAGTTCGCCAATTGAAGATAAAATTTTTAAATTGGAGTTGATTGACTTTTTAAAAATTAGTTATAAATTTTGTTGATTTTTTAGAAAAAAAATAAAAATTGAGATAAAAAAGTTCAGTTTAGTTGGAGTTAAATTTGAATTTCAAACAAAGTATAAGAAACGGAGTTTGTCCATGGCGCACACACATATATATATATATATATATGACATACACAAAGTGCTCCAAACAGCAATTCAGTCACTACATGATTGCTTCAAGTGGTACTAATTGCTATTCATATTGCCTGCCTACTGTAGTTCTTTTTATTTCTTCCTAGTTCCTACATATACATACACATAAATGTATATTTATATATCTACAGACATTTATATATATATATATATATATTATATAGTCTTTCATTTATCTCCATCATATTCAATGCATTTGCAATTTTGTATCCTATGCAATGAACAAATGGAGTGGGTTGCGCCAGAAAAATATGTGCATGATAATATGGGAATAGTCATACACCACTTAAACTCCTATAGACATGAGATGGTGGCGAGTGAGGAAGGTCAAATCATAAAAAACCCCCATAGCACCTTCTTGAACTTCCTCCCCAAAAAAAAAAAAAAAAAAAAAAAAACTATCTTTTTATGATCTCTCCTACACGATCAAATCTAGGCGATCGGTTTGATTGCAATTGCAAAATCGTAGATTTCCAAGACAGATTTGCTATTTTGTATATTCTATGATAAAATCATGGAGAACGTTGACACTTCTAGAGTGTATTAAATTTTTCTCATCATAACCTTTTTAATTTTTGAACTTTAATAATCTTTTCCTTTTGCTTTGAGGGCATTTACACCATCTAATAGTCAAAAATTAAAGGTTAACCACTTCATGGTATGAATTTGATACACACTTAAAATGTCCAACATATATGTGATGAGGTTCGAAATCGGTACTAATTTAGTTTGTAAATAAACCTAAAATATAGAGTCTATAAAAAAATAAAGTAAATAAAATAAAAGGCAGGGTATACATCAAAATTATTCTGCTGATATCTTCTGAATTAATTTAACAAGAATTGTCAAATTTATCCAACAAATGCAAAATGTTGATCTCGTTTTCTTACTCTGGTTTTAGAGTTAGATGTCCTTTTTTATTTAGTTGTCGTCTTACATTTTAATTTTTTTTTTTTTTAAAATGTTAAGGTCGTACTCTTCCATTTGAGTCGTCTAGTAGATTCTCGTCTTTTTTCCTTCATGTACAATTAACGTCGTTTTTCATTTATTATCGTTTCTATATTTTTGTCGTTTTTAGCCCCAAAAAAAAGAGATCGATGTGTGTTTTTTTTTTTTTTTTTTAATGAATAATAAAGGGGATCAGTGCTTGTTTCTTCGGTAATGTTGATTTGGATTTTACTATTGTCTTTAAATTTTTAATGCCGTCTGTCAATCTGATGTCATTTTATACAGCATTGTTTAGATTATTGTCGTTTTTATTTTTTGTGTCGTTTATGCGGTTAATGTTAGTTGATCGGGTTTGTTGTCCTTTTCCAGTTGCATTTGCTTTGTCAAAGTTAAGTCGCTTTTTTGTTTATTCCGCTGTTTAGTTTTTGTATGTTGCTGTCGTTTTCCAGCTCTACTCGTTTTCATATGATTGTGGCTTTCTATTTCTTTGTCGTTTTTCCATTTAATTCAATTTATCCAAAGTATTGTAACAGTTACTGTTGTTTTTTAGATTTTATGTCGTTACGCTCAATTGCAACATATTGAAGACTGTTCCAACCAGGGAAATGATTAGCATTTAACAGTGAGTGACGGAGCTAAGATTTACATCCAGTAGAGACACAAATAAAGAGAAAATTTTGCGATAAAATAATCCTATTTTAATAAGACCACTTATCTCGACAGTAAGATAAAAACTTAATGTCATATATGACTAAACTCTTAAGAAAAAAATTTTAAACAGTACGACTACACCTTTTTTACAAGTATCATTCATTCAAAATAGGTTGGATGTAATATATAAACCCATTACTCCTAGAGGTGTCTCATTAATGAAAATTTGAGAAAATTCACTGATTTTTGGATAAAATTACCTACATGATATTAACTTTCTTTTTTTCTCCTAATATATTGTTCAACATCATTGCTATTTGCAGTCCTTTCTACTGCCAGTGTCAAATGACAAAAACATACCCAAAAAAAAAAAAAAATCCAAAATTTTCCTTTCCATTGGAACAAAGATATTAATCATACAGAGATTAAAGAATATAATTCATAGTTCGTCACGAAAATCTTCGTCGGAATCCTCATGGCTATCATCATAGACTGTGCTATAGAAAATGTACTCGTGGTTCAGCATCTCATCAAGTGTTAGATTCCCATCCTTATTATCATCAGCCTGTAATAATTTTTCACCAAATTCAACTCAGGTTCAAGTTTTCGTTTAACAAGAATTATTTAATAGAGTGTAAAATAAATTGTTTTAGAACAATAACTATATATGTAAACCATATTTTAGATTTATTAGATTCTTAAATTTTCAGTAATGCTCCATTAAGTAGAGGAAAATTACTTACTACACTCCTATTTAAAGTTAAAATATCATTTATATATCCCTCAATATAAAAAAGTTTATCTATAAAAGTATTTAAACAACCACCTTTTTTTTTTTTTTTTAATCTAATGATCAATAAGATACAAATTTCTTCGTTTTGACCAACATGATACAAATTTTATTTTTATTTTTGTATCATATTGACTCTAATGTCAAATGTTTGTGTCAAGTTAATGTAATGATCTTTAAATTTGTTTCAGTCTTCCTCTATCTATTTGTCATAATGCTCTTATTGAATTGGGCTAAACGGACCGGCCCGTGATCCATCTAGTCCCGAACTGCACAAAGTCTTTTAAAGAGAAAGGTGAAGAGTTATGTTTTGAGTACCTCATAATTTTGCTCACTCTAGCATTAAAATTGATAATTTTAGTATTATGAAATGACATAATTATCAATTTTAATGTTATGGTGGACATAAATATAAGAATGTGTCAAATTTAAAGCATTCTTGCATAAAATCCATTTTTAAACTTTCTTACACAATATACAAATATACTATATACTTCAACAGTTTTATAATGTGTTATTTATTTATTTTAACTACTCTAAATATGTAATTTACTCTTTCTCCCACTTTTTTAGTTATTTTCCATATAAAACATGTAGATCACCAATGATTTGTCGGGTTAGGCGGATCTTTGTTTTCTATTGGATGGGCCAGGCAGGTCGGCTTGCCTTTTTCTCTAGGTCTGCACGGGCAGGTTTTTTTTTTTTCGTCGTCTAAAGCAAATAATAGAAACCACATCTTCAATATCACTCACCTCATGAATCAAATAACTGGCGTAATGTTTGGCATAAGACAGTTCTCCAGGGTGAAGGTAACCGAGTAGGGGAATCATTTCTTCCACCGTCAAGAACCTGCCAAACACATTGTCGAATTTGTAAAATGGCAAAATCCACACATGGGTTCATTTCCTCTAATTCACATCTTGTTTTGTTGGGACAAATTAGATATTTATGCACATCTTTGTGGAGAGAGAGAGAGAGAGAAAAAAAATCTTGTAGGGCAAAGCTTTATATACATATATATATATATATATATAAATATGTACATTACTAGTTGTTCTCAGAATTTGAGTCTGAAAAATGGGTCGATTAATTATGGTTATATATAATGTTTATACCTGTCTTTGTCCAAGTCAAGCTCTGCAAACACTTCTTCAGATTTGGGTGTGCGAAGTCCCGCAGATTCATAATCAACGTAGTTCTTGTAAATATCGTAAGTCTGGTCACAAAACTCTACAAAACTTAGCTTCCCATCTTTGTCGTAGTCCATTGGCCTACATATATTTGGATAAAAGAGTTCCATGTTATGACAAATTGGTAAGGCTCGGATCAAGGATATATGTATATAAAGAGAATCGTTTGGTAGGGTATAAAATCCATAGAACTTAGTATTTTGCATTCAAATCTTTATCAACTTTTGTTAAAATCGTTCTATAATCCAAAATTCTGATTTGATTTGATGATGAAAAACTTTTATACCCTACCATAGAATTCTCCTATCAATAGGGCCGAAATATGGTTAAATCAGATGGAAAATATACTCGAGTTTTTCTATGAGCAGCCATTTCTTAATCTCCTCATTGTCACTGTCTTCTGGGTGCAAAAAACTGCAAAGAACAAAAGGATTATGTTGCTCAAACTCCACCAAATTTAAGAAGAGAAGAAAAAGGAAAAGGAAAAGAAGAAATGTACTCTTTGAACTCATCAAATGAAAGGGTTCCGTTTCGATCAACGTCCGCGTTATCAAACTGTTGTTTCCACCATCCAGCTTCTCCATGCCCCATGCCATTTTTCGCTGTTGTCATACATTTTAAAGCTTCATTAGTTTGACCATAAAAAAATTCCAAATCTCTATTTAACTTTCCCTTAAGAACATAAATTTTTTTCAAGTACCTATATCTTCATCAGAAAACTGAGGAAGATATTCGCCAAAAGAGATGGCTTTGTCCCCATTCTTATCATGTGCCACCAACTCCTTTTTTGTCCTGTAATGCAACCTCTCCACAGCCAATTCTCGGAGCCAAGAATTCAGCTCCAAGGGGCTAATCACCCCATCTTGTGGTGCCTTGTCCAACAAAGGGAACAAAATGAGCAACCTCAAGGTGATGTTCAACCGTCCCTCGTTGCTAAAATACTTGTTCTCATCCACAACCTCACCAAAAGATGAATCGTTTCGCATCGTGCTAATGGTGGAATCAACGTCACCATCGACCTTTAATCCTTTCTCCTCCTGCGTACCTTTCAATTTTGGCAACAAGAGGATCAAAGGTAGGGGCACGGAATTTTTCCCCAAGGCGGCGATGTAGGCTGGGACGACCGTGGCGATGGCGATTAGAGGGGCCCGAGATGAGGAGGATGAAGAAGGCAGCGGCTAGAAAGGCGTAGACCACTGCCTTTGCCATGGGGTTGGCACAAGAGAAGGATGGGGTCTGAAGAGAATGAGTTGCTGGTGGTGGTTGTGGTTGTGTTGTTCCTCCTCCTGAGTTGTTCTCAATGGGGAGGAGGGAAAAAACAGTTATTGACGGTTAAAAGTGGAAGGCATATTTATAGTGAATTTGAGCTTATGGGTAAGGCCATCAAGGCAACTGTCCAAGGCCACCTTATTATTAGAAAATTCGTAACTAATTACTCATAAAGACCTCAAAATCTTTCTGTTATCACAGTTATTTGGTTTTTGTTTCCTTTTAAAAAAATCCCACTAATTAGGCATTTTGGTTGGCATAAAATGTACTTTGATAACTCATTTTTGTTCTACACAACTCACTGCTCATCAGTTTCCTTTTTAGTTGGTATAAAATATACTTTATAACTAAGATTGTGGGACCTATAACTCTCACTTAATATAAAAAATAATAATAAAATAATAAAAACACTCACTTAATATAACCACAATAATTTCACACCCATTTCAATACTAATCAATATTAATCTTGAGTTCGAATCCCACCTAAGTTCAAAAAACAAAAAAAAAACAAAACAAAAAAACCAAAAAAGAAGGAAAAAAAAAAAAAGTAGTAACAAATAAATTGAGCCGTTGTTAACTAAAATACAGGTAAATTCAATTGCTAATTGCCATTTCAAACCTATTGAGTTTAACCTTCCCACTCGTTTCCACAATTGGGAAAACAGAGAGAAGACGTATGGTGGAATTAATAAGATTGAAAATAAGATAATACTCTACATTAGTATTATTATCAAGTGGAGACCAAGGATTAAAAAGGTTGTACTTGTACGTACATCACCATATACATCCAACCCAGAGATTTTTCAAAATTTGCTTCAGCTGGCAAAAGACCTTCAGTTTGATCTATTCCTTTGCACTTTTCAACCAAGGCCAGTTTGAGTCACAAAGATCGGACGGAGTGCTTCCCTCATTGTCCTTTATACCGATGTCTGCATTTTGCTTGACCAGATATTCAGCGATGGCCTCTCTCTCGCACATAGCAGCGTAATGCAATGAGGTCTGGCCTTCGTTGTCCTTTCAGATGAACATCACAGAATCTCAGCAAGGAAATATGATGACAAACGATAACTTTATCTGAGAATTTTGTAACGTACATGCTGTTTAAAAATAAAAATAAAAACGAGGGAATTTTTCATGGTGTTGCTGTAACATCCATTTTCGCTCCTCGTGTGGAAAAAGGGTACATCAAAATTTCTTACAGTACAGGTCTTGCTTACTATAGCATAGGAAAAGTTGGCATACCTTTGCGTCGACATCAGCGTTCCTGCTAACAAGGAGCTCTGTCATGTTAAGGTGACCGCGATCTACAGCCCAGTGCAATGGAGTTCGACCCTCGCTATCTGCAATAGTTTCAGACAGTTATAGGTCAAATGCCTGGAAGAATACTTGGATGCAAATATGGTTTGGCCAAAAAGTTCATTAAAATTTCATGAGCGTAGCTTTCATAGGCCTAACATGCTTACTTGTTGGGCGACCAAGCCAAATAAAAAATTAACTAAACAAGCCTTCGTTTTGACTTTTGCTTGATAATCCAATAGAGGGGAAAAAGGAAAGGATGAGACAGCCAAAGAAAAACAAACCCTTCAGATTCACTGGGACACCACTTTCGATACATTTAAGCAAATTATCCACTTCTCCTTCTCTGGCAAAGGCATGAATAGCATCCATTTTGCTGAGAAGTAATACAAGTACGTAGTAGCCTTTATTATTCCAGAACAGTTACTGAGAAGAATAATGACAGACAACACTACGAGGACATTATCTAAAGCTATTAATAATTCATGTTGTCTTTCAAAAGACGGAGACAACTTTAAAGAAGCATATTCTGATTCAATAATTTCTAGAAAAGAAATTTTACAACTTTCTCACACTACTCCAGATTATATCTATAAAGAAACTAAAAAATCCACTAACATACAAATAATCAGACGAAGGTGCAGAAACCCACCTCTGATGTGAATTTAATCTAGGGCAATGTGTAGATACTCAACTTGAAATTTTAAAGAGTTTTAAAAACCTTACAAATCATTTCCAGATTCCTCCTCGTAAACAAAGGTGCTGAAAACTGGTCCCATTGGTCCTTTAGAACCAGTACCGGGTACATCACCATCACCATCTCTGCTCTTCTAATTACCGCATAACAAGCAAACAAAGTAAGTATCCGTATAGGAGGACTAAAGAAACAGCAGGATGGGAGAAAACATAATTATGATCTCACCACATTCGAACCATCCAGCCATGAAGGATATAGCTCCGTAACAATATCGATGTACTTCTGCATTGCTTCTTCCGGAGGCATAGCACCTAATTTCTGCCACGCTTGCCTAGAATGATTATCTAGAAGTTACTTTCAAAAGATCGTCGAGAAACATAGTTTCATTATTTCTAAAGGAAAAAAGTAAAATTTAGGAAACATCAAATCCAGACAACTGTTTTTCCCCTAATAGATTCCATAAAGTTTTCACTTTTCCTCTTTCCTTCAGCAACCATGTGTATGAAAATATAAGAATCAGCCATCAAGGGCTGAGAAAAGAGGACCACGAAAGGCATAAACAATCAAAACCCGAACTAAACTAAAGCTTCGATACAACGGACTAGGGACATACATAGTAACAATCAAAAATTTGATACGAGTCCTCATTGTACACATCTTAGGAATCAAAATATCTTACACCATTTATGCGAAAACACAGACGGGGCTTAATTCTATCAAAAAGTTAAGTTTATACTTTATTCATCTGTATCTTTAGGAATAAAGTGTTTTTTTTGTTTCAACAACAATTAGAGACAAATGCTTTAGATGTTTAACAGCATTTAATCTTTTCTACACCCAAATTCCACTAACCAATATCAATTTCAACAATAAACCTGTTCCTTTCACCTTCTTCAGCAGTCTTAATTACTCAAAATCCCAACATTTCTCACAAGTTGAGAACAAGAACCTAAAATCCTAAATTTTCGACATTAAATTAAACTAATCATTGCAAAAATCCACAGCAACATGATCACACACGCACTAGTGAATAAGCAGCTGTAGGGAAAAAAGGTAAAGCAGTACCATTTGGCGCGAGCCGTCATTTTCAGCGCCGAGGGCTGTGGCGCGCTACAAGGCCCTTCGGTGGCGATCTTGTAGAGCCCATAGAGCTGCAACTGCACATCACTCGAGACCTTCTGCGCCGAAAGCCGATCAGCCGCCGCCGCCGCGACGAAAGCCGTAGCGGCGCTGAACATCTCGTCCAATTCCGTACTCTCCACTCCTTCCCAATCATCATCGTCGTCGTCGACGTCGCTACCAGCCGAGCTCTCGTTCCTAACGCTGCCGTGCTCCGCGATCACCGAATCGGCCTCGTGAGCCGCGCCGCCGCCGCCCAACAAATCGCTACTGCGACCCGCCGAGTCGTCGCGGGGCTCGGGCTTGGAATCGGACCCGGACGGAATTTCATCTCCGCCGCGAGTGATGGTGAGATTGTCGTCCTTGAAGGAAGTGACGATGGAGATGAGCTTGGCCAGGAGGTAAGAGAAAATGACGCCGAGGAAGATGGATTGGAGAAGCTGCTGCCAATCAGCCATGGCTGTCGGTGGGTGTGGGTTGAAGACGAAAATCTTAGCCTTGTTCGGAGAGAAGAGCTAAAGCCCTAGAAATGGGATCATGGGGTTGTCGGAGATGGGAAAACCTAGAAATTGATGAATTTTTTGAGAGAGAGAGAGAGAGAGAGAAGACAAAATCGAAGGACGATTTTATGTTTCAGAGAGAGAAAAAATGCGCCGGAGGGAACAAAGGCGCAAATTATAATAGTTGTCTTGTTTCGGAGGTGATGCGCAGTGCGCACCGGACTGGGCGCCAAGTTCGCATACGGGCAGGACCAGTTTAGAATAGTGAACCCGTACGAAGTACGGTTTTATTTCATAAACAAAATTTGATATGATCAAGACTTTTGGTATTGTGATGTTTTAAAGTGTTAATGGTAAGAAATTTTTATATCAACGTGGGTGTGTGTGTGTTTTTTTTTTTCCGTAACTGGAATATCCCTTATTATTGATATGTTGTTATAATAACTTTTGGATGAAATTTATTAATAATTTGATCGAAGAGTGAGGTTATATATGATATCAAATTCCGTCCAAAAAATTAATGAAAATAAATATTGTAACAATGTTTTTAAAAATTTATGGTCATTTTAGTTTAAAAAAATGTGGACCAAAGTTGTACAATTTAAAAATTTAGAAACCAATTTTGTAATTTACTCTCTATATAAATAATAATCTATACAAATATATGGAACATATTTGTTATTTGATTTTAATTAGGTCTAAATTTTTATAAGAGAAAGAATTATGATTCAACTTAAGTGGCTTATAAGTGCCCACAAATTCATTTTCAGTCAATAATTGTCTGAAAATTATAATTTAATGGGATCCACTTATGGGTCCATCTAAATCATTCCCCTAAAAGTCATTGTGATCGATCTGCTCTGTGAGAAGTTAATTGTGTTGTGTGCGCTTGCTTTGTTTATCAAAAAATAAATAAAAAATTAGGATTCAACATACGAATTGAATTAAATGCATCAATTATGATCCAAAATTGCACAACAATAAGTTATGGGTTATATTCAAGAATGTCATAAATTTGACACAGTTTTTTTATTTATGCACCATAACATTAAAGTTGATAATTTATTCATTTCATAATACTAAAATTATCAACTTAAATATTAGAGTGAGTAAAATTTTAAACAGGTACTCAAAATATAACTCTTCACCTAATTTTCTCATAATTATTAATTTATTTTTTGAAAAATTAAAGTTGGTGGCCCATTGTACTAACAATTGACCCGAATTTTTATATAGCAGAAATTCTCCATTTCTTGTCATGGTAAAGAACATTTTATTTTGTGATGATATAATGATATGTGGATGTATTACTCACAATCGTCACTTTTTACTTGTGAATTTTCATTCACTCTCGTTTAGCATCCTATTTTAAGTTTATTTTCAAAAAAAAAAAAATTTACAATATTTTTATTTCTTATAAAAAATTAAATTTACTAGTTAGGTTAGGAGTTTCAACCTACAACCAAAACCAACTTCTTTCAAAATAATAATAATAATAATAATAATAAAAGTGGCAACTTGAAACCTATTTTGACCGCATGACTTGCATTCATTGAAGTACAATACCAATGAGCACATATATATAAATATGTACGTATACATATGTCTTTTTCACGTGCAATATATATCCATGATAATTCATACTCAACCATCTCTTCATTTCTTTAGGAAAAAACAAAGAAGAAGAAGAAGAAGAAGAAGAAAGAAACTATCTCTTCATTTTACGTTTTTGATTTAAGCTCTTCATTTTACTTGATAAGCACATGACGAGAACAACTAGCTAAGGCATCGTCGTTTTCACTTTGTGCATGTCATAATTAAAGTTTTGAAATGTCTCATCATTTGAGCTTTTATGCAAGTAATTATTTGTTGATAACAACGTGGTACAATTATGACCAATCAAAATAAGATTGCCACAAATATCTTATTTCGTGCCTAAAATGAAAAAGAAGCTTCCCATTGTAAGATATGATTAAAATTAAATCGCAGTAAATTAAATAACTTAACAAAACTAATTTCACAGAAAAAATAAAAAATAAAAAATTAATTAACAGAACTTAATTTTTATCTAACCCTTACTAATAAAGTAATTTTCAGACTTTATCAAAGAATTTTCTAAATAAAAAAAAAGGGGGAAAAAAAAAGGAAAAGTTCACCAATAGAATAACTATCTTTTTTCCCTAAAAATTATGTTCTCCACACTATTTCATCGTCCAGCAAAAATAGTTGAGGGGGGAAAAAAAGAGGAAATACTGATTGACATAAATTTTCTATGGTGTATAATATCTAAAGAATATAATCCGTATTTAATTTAAATAATAGAAAGAAAAAAAAAAAAAAAAAACTGAAAACTAGTTATTTCTAGCATCACGCATTAAGAGTTTTGTACAAAATTATAACTGCTTTGCTTGCACATGTCCTGGCTTTGCAATTTCACTTTCAATATTTGCATCTTCCGTAGCCTGGCATTAAAAGAGAAAATTATAATCATAAAGATGTGTCTCCAATAATTATACATATGAGGACTCAAAAATAAATAGAATAAATTGTTATGTTGCTTCTTAAATTTTTAAGTTTATACAACTTTGAACTCTCTCTTATTTTTTTTTAGTTGGAATGATCATGAGTTATTAAAAATGTTGTTTTAATAGTTATTCTCATTAATTTTTAGATGAAATCCGTTAGTTAACATCAATTTTTGATTAAATTACCGACGGATTCACTTATAAAAAAAATATCGATGGATTCCATTCAAAAATTAAAAAAGAAAAACTATTGATAATCTAAGGTCATTCAAACTAAAAAAACAAAAAACAAACAAAACAAAACAAAACAAAATAAAATAGGGATCAAAGTTGAGACTAAACGAGTAATTTACTTAAATAAATATTTCCTAAAGAAAAAAGAAAAAACAACAACAACAACAACAACAACAACAAAAAATCAAGTATCGAACTTACTTGGATCAACGGCGGTGATAGCTCCAGTCTGTCCGAAATCACAATCGTAGCCGTTCGTTCCCATGAGTTGGTAGTACAAGTTCATGGCATAGGCTGCATGGGCTCTAACTGTGTTAGGAGCAAAGCACGGCCCACCTTCTAGAATAGGCCCACAGTCCAAGCCCAGCCCACATACATAGTCTATGTTTCTCTGCAAGGCATCGGAGTCAGCCCCTGTTTTGGGCAAACACCACCGGTTTCCCCTCCCCTCGTGCGGCGGCACCGGACTCCTCGGTTCCGCCTCTGGGCCTGGGCTCGGTCCTTCGATCGGGGTCACGGGCACGGATGAACGAGCCTGTCATACAACCAAAGCGACAAACCAATCAAGTATAAAAACGATTCTTACTTCTATGATTGGATATCTCTAGCGATATTTGTATATTTTAAATGTAACAAGTAAAACGGGTCTTTGTCTATAATTTTTGAGTACCCTAATAAAGAGTCATCCTGAAAAGAATTATAACAATCAATATCAGAAAAGTGTTATGGTGGTTTTCGGCGGCAGCGGCTACCATGGGCCGTAGGATGCCGATATCGTAGACGGCAGTCATATCGGGCCGAAAAAGACCGAAATTCCTCTCACAAGTCGGGCCGGGCTTGAGATCCTCGTTGAAGAGCGCAAAGATGTAGGTCTCGAACGTCCGGTTTGGCATCAACGGTGTGCCGGCACCGGAGGTCACATGCCGCACGAGATTCCCATTATACTCCGCGGCGCTGGTGGGGTCCACGCCAACTTGGGCCCTGTCGCCATCAGAGGGCCAGCCCGTTTCGGCAATAACAATCTCAAGGTCTGCAAAGCCCAAACCCTTCATAGCGGAGAAAACAGCGTCCAATTGGGCGTCCAACATGTTGGTATACTTGAGCTCGGTGTTCTCATCAAACACACCACCGTTCGGCCGAAACAGGGCGTAGTCTAATGTCTCGGCAGAACAGCCGAAGAACGGATACGGATTCACCAGAAAAGGTGAGTCCGTGTCCCTGAGAAATTCTAGAAGAGGTATGAGCACGTGGGTGTCATAGCCTTGGCGGAACTTTCCGGTGGAGGGAGGGGTCGAGCTAGACAAAATGCCTAAAGAGTGCGGAGTTGTGATCTTGATGCGGCGGTCGAGGTAGAGGTCGGCGAGGGCGGCGTGGAGGGCCTGCATTGCAGGGACGAGGGAGGCGATGAGGAGCTTATTGGCGGTGGAGACGACTTCGTTGCCGACGAGGATTCGGACGATGTCGGTGGCGGGGACGTAGGGCTGGACATTGGTGGTGAGCCACTGGTGGGCGGAGGAGAGCTTGGTGAGGCGCGGGATTTGGTCGTTGGGGACGGTAATGGTGACGGCGATGCCGGTGTGGGCGAAGGCGCGGAGGATGTCGGGGTCGGCGTCGAAGAGGCGGACGCGGTTGATGGTGGTGGATTTTAGGATGAATTGTGCCACTTCCGACGCTGGTGGGAGATTGTCCGCCACTGTTCCGTAGTTCACTCCTATTGCTCCATGTACTATTACTCCTACAAAATCAAAATGAAAATGCACAAAAATATGGACAAGATTGTCAAGACAATTAAATGCCATATATTTCTACATATATACACATGAAAATTTCTCAAATTTTGAGATACGGTACTTGGAGATATGGAGATTTTCACGAGTGTTTTAATTTCTAAGTGAAATATTGGGTTTTATGAATATTTTCATCCCAATTAAAATAATTTAACGTGCTATATATATATATATATGTATATATAAACAATGTTACAAGGTCATTTTCTTAAATGCATGCATATTGTAAGCATACCCTTACAGATGTGTATATATATCCTAAGTTCTTTGCAATGTGTGTGTATATATATATTCTTTGAAATATGTAAATATACACACATATAAATGAAATAAAGGGGGAGAGTGAAGGAGGCGGTACCGTGCAGGGAGGTTGAGATGAGAAGAAGAGAAAGAGTGCTTGCAAATATTGAAGGGAAAGCCGCCATGACTGTGTAGTGGAAGGCGAAGAAGACGATGAAAAATGGTAGAGGGTGGACTCGACAATAGACATTGTTGAAGAAGTAATTAGAGAGAGAGAGATGCTTTGCTTTGGGATTGGGAGATTATGAAATCTTGCTGCCATGGGTTAGGAGTACATTATATGAGAGAGCTTTTGTTTTTGTTCTTTGGCTTTTTCAGGTCGGTGACTTTAAAATTGGAGAACTATTTCACCTTTATCTTTGAATCTGTTCCATCTTTTTTGTCTTCCCTTGGGGAAAAAAATATTGGTTTTGTTAGAATTAGCCGTCCTAATTTTAGATCACCAAGATCAATTACTGAAGAAAATAAACAATCACGAACATATAAATATGAGATTACATCATGTTTCAACCGTAACATTAGTAGCTATGACGATCAAAAAATTTACAAGAGAAATTGTACACCCTCAAGTTCTTTTATTTCTCTAACCTTTCTTGAAATTATATAAACCCAAATGACAGTGTCCCTATTTTTTCACAAAAACTAGGCAAACTGAGATTAAAATTGTGAAATCCTCAAAATACTTTTGAAAAAAAAAAAAACTATCCATACTGTAGACTTTTCAAGACAATCCACCTATGTTACGTAAGATATTAATTAGATTACACACCTTAACAAGTTGTTATGATTTCGGATCCAATTAAAAGTGTTAACTTCCTTGGAATTTTGATGCAATCCCATAGCAAGTAAAGCATGTTGGTGATATATATTTGAACGAGAAATTAAATTGGTAACATGCTTATAAGGCGAAATTGCTCTCATGGAGCTGAACCAAGCCGTACTCTTGCTTTGGTTGGAGGGAATAATCTTTTCTTACCGCAATGGAGAAGGTATATGTATTATAGAATGATTAATAGTTTGTGTAATCTCTTAACTTTATCCTATCCAGATTCTATATTTATTTATAAAAAAATTTAATTCACTTTTATATTTTAAACTCTTAAACAAAAAACAGCACCAACAATTTCTGAGATTTAACACAAAACTCAATACGTTAAAAATAGCTCGACTAACAAGCCAACTCCAACGCTAGTTACGTAAACGATGCGCACAAGATCAATAAAATTACCCTTTCCACACAAAATGCCATATCTATAATAAAATTTAGGTCCCAACTTCAAAGTTTTAATATATATTTAGTTATTTCCCTGGAAAAAAATAAATATCTAGTTATTTTCAACCAAAGTAATATATAAGTATATGTATTGGCTCTTCAAAGGTTCTATTAGAAATACATTTTGGAACGTCAATGGACCATGTCAAAAATAAGTACTAGTACAAAAAGGGGCAAAAACACAGCTAAATCATATAAATAAATAAATAAAAATACACATAAATGTGGCTAATTGAAAACTAACAGAATTAGCTCTTTTTTTTTTTTTTTTTTTCCCTTCCCTCTGTCTCTCTTCTGTGCTCTAGAGACTAGGCTGAGTCGCGCTAGATGAGGATTTTTTTTTTCCTTTTTCTTGTTGAAGATTGAGATTAGATGATTGGATTAAACTATTATCTTCCTCTGAAGTAGGGGCCGATACATGGAGCCACCTAACTTTTATATGGTAAAGACAAAAAAGAAAACCATATACCACATATAAAAAAACATCTCTTATGACGCAAAACATTGTAATAAAAACACTCTAGCTATATAATATCTTTATATTATAAGGTCACACATGTTAATGTGTCTATCAATAGATTTTATACATATATATATATGTTTCTGTCCTTAGTATACTGTATTATTATTATTATTATTTTTCTTTTGCATAGCTTCCCCGTATACATGGGGATATGATATTCATTCATAAATATATGTATAAGTGGCCTGAGAGTCCAGACTCTCAGTCGTGACCAGCTTTGTATTAATTACTAGACAGAAAAAGTAGAGTTTGAATAATTAGCCTTTCTTTGTGAAAAATTGGCATTGTTGAAACAGCTCACGGTCTCTTCACGGGCAAATTCAACGCTCATAATTAAGTTATGAAGCTTAATTAATATTGATTTTTTTTTAATTTTTCCTTATAATTTCATTAAAGATAAACTAAGATTTCACATGTATAATTTCGCACTATGAGATAGATTAGAGAAAAGAAAAATACAGAGAATTTATGGACGTGCGTATTTGTTATACATTATTTTTATCATCATAAAATGAATAACTTAATGACGGCTGAAAAATAACATGAGTCTTATATTAAGGCAAATCATTATAAAATTTTGCTTATTGGTATTTGTTTATTTTATATGAGTTTATTTCTCTATAGTACATAATTAGGATGTATAATTCTTAATTCACTTCTCTGCAAAGCACCAAAAAGAACACTTCATGTTTGATATATAGGATTTTAAAAAGAATACACCTATATGATCACCTAACAGCTACTAATAAAATACACTGATAAGTATTAATTAAACCAGACCTCCTCTTATTTATAAGTAGTCTTCACATAAGAACTGTTGAATGGTCGACAGATACACACACACACATATAAACTCACATCTATGTAATGTAATGGGAATGGGTTTATTGATGACATCTAGTAAAGCACTTGGCAATTATATAATATTATTGGTGGCTTAATCATTTGATTGATTAAAGTTAACACCCTTTAGTTAATTAGAATGGTTGTTGGAATCAAGTTAGAGACAATCTACAATGTCATTAGAAATATCTCATATTAATTAATTCTTCCTTTTTTATATGCTGTATACGTATCAGAATGGAAGGTCCATATATAGGTAAAAATATTTTTGAAAAGAATATATGTTTCTATATGTATACGTTCTAACTATATAAGTCCATTGGTTTTGTTATTTTAGAGCAAAAAAGGTAATATGTGACTGATCCTCAAACTTTGGTTGCGTGTATATATTATAATATATATATACACGAATTACTCAGAAATTTGGATGAGAGTTTTTAGTTTTTAAAAAAAAAAACACGAAATATTTAACTTTTTAGAGGTTACTTGTAAAACTAAGGTAAATATATACAACAACATTTTTAAAAAAAGGGGTAAGCCCCGAATATCTTAATGTACACAGTATATTTATATCTTATGATAAGATCAAGTGTCAAAACTATCACTATATTATAATTTTTAATTACTATGCATACATGTCTATGTTTGGCTTCGCTATCCGCTAACTTGATAGTTTTTTTTTTTTTTTTTTCAACAACTTATACATAGGTATTTGACCCGTACAGTAATAGATAACAGTGGGCAACTCAATAATTTAAGAATAGTCTTCCTTTTTTTTTTTTTTTTTTTTTTTTTTTGGGGTCAGAAAACTACGAGAGAGAGGGAGAGAACTAGAACAGAAGGAAAAATCATGACTCTTTGACTTAATTACCAGTAGTACTAGAGTAAACCCCACCCCTTCCCCAAAAAAAACGAAAGAACTTAATTAATTACATTAATTATATATATACACAAACTTACTTGACCATCTAATTAAGAATGGAAGCAAAAAAACCCATTAATACATTAATTTTCAAGCTTTTTAACCCAATTTAATCTACAATCAGAGAAAGAAGCAAGAACTTATCTGGTTTTCAAGATCTCAAAAAAGCTTTAAAGTTAGCAACTGAGAGGACCAATTTGGAACTGCCAAAAATCTCCAGCTTGTATCATTGCTCGCTCAAATGAGCATCTCAGAAATTAAGCAGCAACAAATTGAATATACATATATGTATATATCCAAATGGAGCTACTATTTCTGGAATACTCATTTGAGCAAGAAACAGTACAAGGAGATCAATCAATATCTCTCTCTCTCTCTCTCTCTCTAACTTTTTCTCTCCATCCGAAGACATCTCAATTAGAGAAACCTTATCTGATAGGGTGATAAGACTCCAAGAATTTATACCATAAGCCAGGGGTTCATGTGTCATAAATAGAGATCTTCTCGCCCCACATATCTGAAAACCAAAAATGCCACTCCAGTCCTTTTGTTGTGGGCTTCACACGTCGGGAGAGTTTGGTAATTTTAACATAGATGCACGGTTGACGTTTGACAATTGGTTCAGGCCGTAAGAGGGCAGTGGATATCACAACGAATTGTTGTTGTTCATGGAATGGCAGCTAAAGATGGATGGTAGTTCATGACCAACCACCTAAAGTACACCTCCCAGGTTGCCCAACGACACTGGAGTATTATGATAGCTCCGTGGTCAAAGATTTGAATACCATGTCACCTCTTAATTCGACGGTATCAAATTTGAAACTTATATATTCTTACTAGTCTAGTATTCGATTTAAAATTTAAATGTTTAAGACCATATTTTATGGTTTTTTTTTTTTTTTTTTAATGTTGAACATTTTATGAGATTGAGATAATACACTTTATGTCAAGGGATATGACTCAACTGTAGAGCCTTTATTGAACATTCTTATCAGCTTTTTAGGATCTTTTTTAATAAAACTCAGGAAAAATATATTAATACAGATTGCCTTCTTTTCAAACTTATGAAATCATGGAAAAATTAAAAATTAAAAAAATAAAAAAACCACAAAAAGTACTAGCAACGATTTTAGATTACATATACATGTAGTCTAGTAGGGATGTACCCTTTAAGATAAGTCATAAACTCAGATATTTTTGAGTTTTAATGCCTAAGACTGTTGCTAGACACCTAGAATATATAAAGTACAACTTGACATATATATATATATATATGTTGTGCAAAATTTTGCTTAAAAAGTAGGAGATAAAGATGATGAATTATTAGGCTAAAAAGTTCAAGCTCCAATTTGAAGGGATGGTATCGATCATTGTCATCATTTATCTATTCAGATTTGTTCAGCTGAAGAAGGTAAGTAAAAAAAAAAAGTCAACCAACTAGCTAAAACAACCAATAAATTATGACTTAAAAAAAATTTGTAATTTCTCTTTCTTTTATTGTTTTGTAATTACATATATAATTTATCAATAATTTCATATTTAAATTTATTATCAAGTATAGAGTATGAATTTTCCACCTAAAAAAAACTTAACGAACAAACGCATTTGAAGACATATGGTAAAGATAGTATCATCCGTATGTGGAATACTGTTTTTCATTAGAAACACAGACAAAAAAGTCCAAAGAAATAACAAAATGACAAAAAAATCTGAGTAGTAGCTAACCCAACTAACATAATCGTATGCTCGGCCTGTACACAACTTTAGTTTGCAGTTGCTCTTAAATTGACAAATACATATACACTCACAGACATAACAATAATAATACAAGCACTTCTAGTCACCCAAGGGATAGCTGCAGTGGATTGGAGAGCTTGTTTATGTGAATGGTTCAAATCCTTTTCGTCTTGGCTATATTCTCTTTGAATCGGAGTCAGAATTTTATTTTAATATGAATACTATTAAGAACTTATAATTTTTCATCGTTGTTATTTTTTTTTTCCTTTAGGTACTAACAATTTTTTTCCTTTATAATATTCTTCATCATTTTATAAATATTAGTGGGATAGATTCAAGAAAAAAGAAATTAAATGAACATATTTGAGAAAAAAAAAATTAATAGGGGTGTGTTTGAAAAGGTAAGTAAATTTATGTGTTCAAATTATAGATTTTAAAAAATTGAGTTGGGGCACGAGCCCCCACTAACTTCTACCTAGTTGTTTGCTTGATCGTGTCCTCATATTAAATAGTGTTAGCAACTAACTCTAACTTGTGTAAAGAAACGTCATAAAGTACATTACACATATTTCATGAGATTAGTCGGACTCTAATCCCATATTACCAAATGGTTAAAAAAAAGAAGGTGTACATCTAGTTAACAATCACTTTGTGCTTAGTAATATAATTATTGTCTTAGATTTCAATTTATATGGTAGAGCAGCGTAATCATAATATCTTTTGGAAAATGTTTTTTTTTTCCCTTGTACTCAGTTGAACACTGATAATGTTTTGATTTATTTGTTCGGTGTATGCGTCACTTGTTTGTGTGAATAAAAAAAAAACATATAAGAATATTCAGTTCATATGCCTTCAGATTTATAGCTATTGTTTGTGATTTAGTTACAGATGAGTCAAAAATAGGTTTTAATGGCACCAAAGTCCAATAAAAAAAAAACATGCAAAAGTGTTTTATTATTATTATTTTAGAATTTAAATATTCAAAAGTTGGTTGGTGAACAAAACAAAATGCTGTAATTTAGTGCTCACTTGATGCACATGGTCATGTATCCATTCTCCCCACACACCAAGTGTAAATTAAGAAGAAGGGGTCCTACAAAATGGACATTTTTTTCCCCAAGAATAATTATGAAACCTTAATTAGGTTAAGCATAATCATAAAAGACAAATTCCTATCATTGCTGCAAATGAAGTGCACGATACACCTGGCCCAACTTACGAAAACGTGTGAAAAAGAAGGAAATGGCATAATCAAATCATGTAACTGGTGGCCTTAATATTTAATTAATAAAGGACATACATGTTGACTAAGTTAGATGCTCGTGACTGGAATAGTTAAACTGAAAGGACTAAAATGCAAAAACTCATATACAGGAAATTATGCGCATCCGGGGAATCGAACCCCGGTCAGTACCGTGGGAGGGTACTATGATACCACTACACTAGATGCGCTTGCCGAAAACTTTTCGCTGATATTTCTATTAAAATTAAGAATCAAGAATACAATGCACATTTTTAAACCATTAATCTAGTTAAAATCGCATGAAAAAAAAAAATATAGCTGATAATTCTGTTTTTGTTCTAATTCATTTGTTGCCTGCCCTTAAGTTTTCTAATCCTCTCTACTTTCTATTTCAACTGTATTTCATTTCAAATTTAACCACCGTGATCAGGAAATTAGGTGTGTTAAGTTAGTTTAAATAGTTATTTTAGGTTTTGAAAAGGGTTATCAGGAATATCGTCAAGGAGTTAACAAAAAAAGGGAATACATATGTGTGTATATATAACTATAACACAAAATGGCAATTACATTCCTCTTCTCTTTTGTCATTCAAGTTGACAAAAAAAAAAAAACTTGAGAGAGTTGGAGATCCAACAAGAAAGTGAATGAACAAACACAATTTGGCTTTACAATTTTTGTCTAGTTAACCCTTATGAAACTACCACTTCATGAATAGCAGCCTCCTCCATTTATTCTGAACTCTTTGACATGAAAAGAAGATAGAAGTAAGAGAACAAGACGACGACGACGACGATCATCGGCATCCGAGTTCAACTCTTCCTTCAGGGCTGATGGATTTATTTGTGCAAAGCTTCTGAAGATCAATGTAGCCTATAATTGTATCCTCAAAGACTGCATCTTCTAGTTTTGCGTCATCAAATGTGGAGCCTGATAGCAATGTGTTCTTGAATACAGCTCCTTGGAGATCAGCTTTCCCAAAATTAACCCGATCTATCACCGCATTCGAGAAGTCCACACCTGAAAAAATTTTTGTGTCATCACCATTCTCTCACTAGACTCAATCATATGATATGAATTATTTGGGCGAGATTATAATGTAGAGAAAAATGGTTGTGTTGAGGAGGAAAATCACCTTAAGCTCTGACAACTGCTACTTCGCTTGATAGCAGCCCGATTTAGTTTCGAGACTCGAATCAAACGAAGTAGCAGTTGTCGGAGGATCTTGCTTAATTTGCTTTCGAGTTAATGTTGTTGTGAAGTTTGAAGTATAATTTATCAAATAGAATTCGAGGAAAAAATCTTGGCACAAGCTTAAATGAGAAACAGAAAGAAGTTTAATGCTAATTCAAAATTTGAAAGGTCTGAATTTTTTAACATCCAATTTTTCTTAAAACTATGTATACAGAATCAGATTTGTGAGATGGTATTTTTATTAGTTGGAAGCTTCCATAAATGGGAAACATATGCACAAAATTGGGACTGGGACTTGGACTGTACCTGATGTTTTCTTCCATAAATGGGAAAAAAATGTAACAAGGAATCATATAGGACATAGAATAATTTACCCTTGAAGCTAGCTCCAACAGCATAAGCCTTTGACATCACCACTTCCGACATGTCTGCGCCGTCAAATTTCGCATCAGACATGAGCGCTGCCGCAAGAGATTTCCCCTTCAAATTGGACTTCTCGTTCGAGTAGTCGCAGAAACGGAGATCAAGCGGCTTGTCATAGACGCCATTTGCTTGGCCTATAGTGTTTCCAACGAATGCACGTTCGCATCGGTTTGGCTCCGTCGACAATGGAGGCAATCTCTGCAGTTAAACATAAAAAACCAATCAATCACATTCATGCACATCAACATAACCATCATCAAAGCGTGCGTTAGATTGTGAATTTGTCCCCTATCGTCAAGTTACTAGATTGTTATAGTGTTTATATGTAGATCGAGTTCCCTCTCTCCTTGAGCTACCTTGTGGGGATAAATTCTACTAAAGGTCATATAACATGGTACCACTCACTAAATTACTGGGCTGTTGTGGTATTTATATGTGTATCGACCCTCTACTTATAAGTTCCACCAATTAACAATCTAACACAAAGATCTAACTTTCTGTACTTACAAGGCATTTTTGTACTCTTTTACCACTTACCAAACACACTAAATGCGGTAATAATAAATTAATGTCCCTTAAGTTTGATAAGAAGTAAAGAAAAGTAAAAGAGAGAACTTTAAAGAATGAGACAAATGTGTTCAAAACCTGACTAGCAGCCACAACAGGCGAGGCAGTAGTGACAGCCCAAGCAGCAAGAATTCCACAAGCCACATTCTTAAGTTGCTTTGTAGGAGACATGTTTTCCTTCAGTCCTGGACCATCCCTAGAAACTTCTCCAGGTACACACAAAACAAAATTGCCTCTGTTAGTGAAACCAATTACAAATTATACAAAATAAATATTGAATTTGGATGTATATGCTAGACTAAAGCTCATGGGCACCCCAAAAAACCTTTCAAATTCCAAACTTTCGGCAAAAAAAAAAAAAAAAAACAAACTCGATTTACCAGAGCAAAAAACACGAGGGGGTGAGCAGGACTCCAGTGGTGTGAGAGAGTGGCGTTTCGATTGGTTGAAACGGAGACGAAAAACGTTCTGGGTTAGAGGAATTGAAGTTGTTGAAGCCATTTTTTTTTTTCTTTTCCTCGTTGCTCTGCGACTGATTTAGTTGGCTTTTCTGTATTCACTTCTTCTTATCCGTTGGTTGTCATGGTCAGTTCGTTGGATCACAACACATGACGCGGCATGACACGTCGGATATCTTGTTCTCTTGATGTTTGGATGTGGATGAGTGTTAACCCTATCCCGGTTATGAAAATTTTGATGTAGATATCTTTTTAAGAAAATCTAAATGTTAATGGAGAAGAAGATTAATCATTTCCTTGTCTAGATAGAGGGCCAAAAATTATATATATTTTTAATGTAAGCATCAAGAGAAATTAGATAAATTATTTAATATACCGGGTGTACTGGAATAGAAAAGGTAATTGTCATGTGAAAACGTACTATAATCTAAAACGACATCCTGTTTTGAAAAAGCTGTTGTTTTCGATGAGAAAACTTATCGTTTGCATTTAAAAACTTTGTTGTCGTTCAATATAGGTTGTCGTTTATCTTTTGAATGCATGCGTTGTGGTATATGTGAAAAGAACATCATTTTTTTCTCGGAGAGCTTGTTTCGGAAAGATAGGTCTATGTCAAGAACCAATTGTCTTTTACTAAGTTTGCCATGACATCTTATTAACAACATGTGATTTTTTCCTAAATTACTGGCTTCAAACCTTAACGAGAGAAAAATGTCATTTGATTTCTGTTTCAAAAGTTTTATGTCGGTTAAATTGATAGATGAAACATATTATTGTCGCTTTCACAAAATAGATGACATTTTATTTGAAGATATTGTATAAATGACATTTTATTTGAAAATATTGTTTTTTCCTTTATTCTTAGCAACTTCTCGTTTCTCGTAGAAAATGCCGTCGTCTAAAATTTTGGTGCATTCACCAAGAAAAGCACGTGTAGTGTCGTTTACAAGTTTGTTGTCATTAATATAGAATGTTGAAGTTTGTTATCATTAACGAGAAACCATCATCTCGTTTTGTTTAAAAAATTCGTCGGCAAAAAGACATCTCATTTGCAGTTTCCAACTTCGTCATCTTTCAATTCATAAACGATAAGTCTGGTAAAATTATAACACATAAACGACATGTACTATCGTTCAAAACTTTCTCGACGTTTGTATTAGGACACGTCGATCGTGCCGTTAGTCTTTGTCGTCTTTATTACCGTAAAACGACATGTTGTGGATTAAAAATAAATAAAATAAATTGAATGTATGATACCTAATCTTTTTATGAAATTATAATTTAATCTCTAATTTTTTATTTTATTTTATTAAAAGCTACATTGACTCTTTAAAAAAATATAAAATAGTCCATTTTTAAATATTACAAATTAGATGGAACATATCACGTATATGACATATATAAGCTGAATTATGTAAACTTTTTCAATTACAATAATGTGTAATTCACATGATATTTTCGATTAAACTTTTAAGTTATGTTAACACAAAAGACTATTTTACCCCTTTGTTCATAATTTTTTTTTTTGACTAAATGTTCATAAAACTTTTAACAAAACAAAAATTAGGTATCTAATTGTAATTTTGTAAAAATGTTTGAAATCAAAACGGCAAACCGCAATTTACCCAAAAAAAAAAAAAAGAAAAAAAAAAGAAAAACAAAAGAGGGACCTCAGCTAAAGCCTAAAGGTAAGCCGGCATTTTTTGTTTTTTACCAAGTTGCCATTAGCCAATTCCCAAGAACAGGGAACTTAATCTTATTTTATTTTGGATAAAAAGGGAAAGGATAAATTACACTTTTTTTCCCTTTCAGATCTGATCATAAAATGTCTCATGAATTTTAATTTATAATTTTTTTTTTGAATTTTGAAAAAATTTGAGAATTTTTCCCGTCAATTAAATTTTTAACGAAAAAATACATCTAATACTCATTAGAAGCATCAATTTGGGGTATTAAGTATAGAATTATGAAATGATACACATTGGTAGTACTTTTGGCACCCATTATCCTCATTAAATGTGAAATAACGAAGTTATTTATAAGAGAGAAATACGAAAAAAATGACAATTAACCATAAATATTTATTTTTTAAACTTAATTATAAGTGTTCAACATTTAATATCTGTAACTCATACTTCAAATGAGTATTATGTGTATTTTTTTACGTTAAAACATTAATTAAGGAGGAAAATTAGTAAACTTTTTCAAAATTTAGAAGAAAGAATGTTACAAAATAAAATTTAGGGGTATTTTGTGACAATGCTTAAAGTTCCGGGAAAAAACATAATTTGTCCAGAGGGAAACTTACCATTACAGACGCGTTTGTGTTGTTCGTCTTTTATATTGCTACCGATCCTCTTCTCTTCTCTTCTTCTGAGCTCTCTCTCTGTCTGTCTGTCTGTTTCTCTCTCTAGTCATCCATGGAGAACCAGGGCACGAGCACCTGCGAGAAGATCAACGGCATGGCGACCTGGCTGGGCACCCACGTGGCGTCGGCGTTCTTCGCGTCTCTTGAACGCTGCTCCTGCATCAACCTCTCCACCACCGACGACGCCGACGCCGCAGCCGTTGACGAGAGCCACGACCGCCCTCTCATGCTCTCCACCTCCAGATCCGTCAACCTCTCCGACCACCGCCTCTCCGCCTCTCAGAATGACGTCGTCAACCTCCCCGTCTGAGATCCCGAGGTCTTCCTCTTCTTTTTTTATTTTTATTTTTATTTTTTCCTAAGCAATGTCTCTCGAGTAAAGTTTGTAATCAGAAATTAAAAAAAAAATCGCTTGTTTGATCAAAATTTCTCTTATTCTTTCTCTCAATTTTCTTTTTGGTTTTCGATTCCTTGTTTCTGGATGTGTGGTTCTGAGAATTATCTTGGAATTAAATTTAAAGAATTTCTTCGATTTATATATTTTTCTTGAAATTGGTCACTGGAAATTTGATGGAAAGTGAAAAAAAAGTAATTCTTTTCTGCAATTTCTTGGGTAATCTTGTAGACCTCTGAGGATTTTTATGTGTTAGGTTTTGAATTGCTTATCGAAATCTTTCTGGAAAACGTAATGTAGTTAAATTTAGGTTAAATTTCTTGAATTGCTTCTTCAGATAGTGCTAAAACAAAAATCTTTTCTGATTTTTTTTTTCCCTTTCTAACTCATTGCTGTCCAAATTGTAACAATACCAATAGAAATTAATGGAAAAAAAAAAAAAAAAAGTGTTAGATTTGTGACATTTTGCTTTGGTCTATTGTCCAAATTATAAGGAATACAAAAGAAATTAATGAAAAAAAGGACTAGATATGTGAGATTTTACTTGGTCTATATTCCAAATTGTAAAAGGTATTGGAATTGAATTCTTATGTAAGATTTTATCATCTCCTGGAGTTGTAATATTTGATAAAGACAGTTACGGATTTAAATTGAAATAAAGGTCCGTTCTTCCGCTGTTAATTTTTTTCTTTGTCGGAAACAGGACATGAAATTAATTTCAATTGTTTTCAAAGTTGTAGTTCTGAAAAAGAGAAGGAAAAAAGAAAAAGATAAGGTATTTATTCCCAAATCCCAATTACCTTTGTTCGGTGACCATAACGATGTGCTTTCTGCTTTGCTATGTATTATAACGAGAAAAACAAAACCAAACAAAAAAACAAAACAAAACAAAAACAAAAAACAAAAAAACAAAAACAAAAACAAAAACAAAAACAAAAACAAAACAATTTTATTCAAAAAAAAAAAAGAAAGAAAGAAAGAAAGAAAGAAAGAAAGAAAGAAATAAATAACAAAACAAAACAAAACAGAAAAACAAAACAAAAAATGCAAGTTTTGTGAACATGTCCACTGCGCAATTACTCTAGTTCTGGTATCAAGTGGACTTAATTTTTTAATTTCTGTTTTTATTTTTATTTTATTTTCACGTTTTTGGGGTTTGATAATGATAAAGCTTTCAAATATTGAAATGTTCGAGTCATCCAAGATCGACTGAATTTTGATTAGATTTAACGTTTTAATTCATTATTTGTATAAATTAATAATCTTGCTAGTACTTAGCTGATGAAACCTTGAGGACATGGTTACTTGCGAAAAAACTTCTTTTTTGAATTCGTGATTGCATGTAGATTTTCTTACAAATGAGCTTTTTAAAGTAGAAACATCCCACCAGGGACGGAGTCAAACATTTAATTCAGTGGAGGCACAAATAGAGACAAAAATTTTTGGATTATTTTGAATAAAAGAATCAAATAAAATATCAAAAAAATAAATTTTCATGACAAGTTCTCTTTGTTATTCTTTTTCAATAAAATTTCTTTTCATTGTCAATGCTATCAAAAATTTCTTTGATAGTATTTTTTGGTGAGTTATTTGATAGTTTTAGAGTTTGTTTGTTTGTTTGTTTTTTTAAGAATAGAACTAGAGTTGCAAAGAAGAAAGCGAACGGATAAAAAACAGGAAAAAAGAAGGGATAATATGACAAAAGAAAATTGAAGAAAACTAAAAATAAGAAATAAATTATAAAACTATAAAAACGGTTTCAATTGAAAACACTAAAGTCAAATTAAATTCAATTATAAAAAAAAATTACAATTTGTGAAGAAGCCTAATTAAAGGATAAGTCTGTGGTAGAGACTTTTTGAGAGTCTCTACTAATACATATTCTTTTAAGCCGTTGAGATTTAATCGAACGGTTGAAACGTTGTTGGTGTATCATACTTATCATACTCCTTACCTCACATTATCCTTTCCACCCAAATTCTTCTCTGTCGCCGGCGACCCACCTCCGGCCTCCCACCACCGGCCCCAACCCCGACTGGCCATCCGGCCGCCGGCGAATCTTCTTTCTTTCTCTTCTCCTCTCCCGCGGCGACCCACCTTCGGCACCCCCCCCACCACCGGCCTCGCCAGCCCCCAGCCCCCAGCCCGCCCCCCAGCCACCACCACCATGCCCGGCGGTCCCCCTCCCCCAGCCTCCCCACCCCCCCCCCCCCCCCGCCTCCCCCTCTCTCTCTTCCCCTATCTCTCTCTTCTCTCTCTCTCTCTCTTCCCGACCCTCAGCCCCCCACCCCCGGCCGCCCGGCACCCCCCCCATCCCACCCCCACCCGCGACTCCCCCTCTCTTTCTCTCTCTCTTCTCACGTCGGGGGTGGTGTGGGGGGGTGGGGTGGGTTAGAGAGAGAGAAAAAGGGGGGGGGGGGGGAAGAGAGGGGGAGGCGGGGGGTGGGGAGGCCGGGGAAGGGGGGCCGCCGGGCAGGGTGGGGGGGCCGGGGAGCGGGCTGGGGTCGGTGGTGGGGAGGGTGCCGGAGGTGGGTCGCCGAAGGAGAGGAGAATAGAGAGAGAGGGGAAGAGATAGAAGAGAATAGAGAGAAAGGGGATTCGCCGATGGCCAGCCGGCCGGCCGGGGTTGGGGCCGGTGGTGGGTCGTCGGCGTCCGTCGTCGGCGGCGGGAAGGTCGTCGACGACGAAGAAGACTTTGGGTGGAAAGGATAATGTGAGGTAAGGTGTATGATAAGTATGGTACACCAACAAGTTTCAACCGTTCGATTAAATCTCAACGGCTTAAAAATGGTATGTACCGGTAGAGACCCTCAACCACATACTTATCCCTAATTAAATAAGGGGAAAGTTTTACTTGCAAAAAAAAAAAAAAGGAAAGTCTGATTTTGGAAGAACTCAGAGTTCAATGAAGCCCAATGTTTGAGAAAGCCCAAAACAAAGAAGAGTTTTTTAGTAGGGGCACAAACCACTTAAAAGAAAGCTAGCTGATTAAAAAGTAAATAAATAAAAAAAACCATGTTTGTTGCTTTGTCAGTGGGGGCACATCTAGGTCCAACGTCCCTCCGTCCAGGCATCCCAATAATATTACATTTACATATTTTCTGAATTAGGGCATATTTTTCAATGTTAAATCTAACCTAATCAAAAACAAAATAGGTAAAATGTAAAAGTATATTGAATTTATACCGATATTGTAGAATTCTCAAAAGAATAAATGAATTTTGTTACTGAAAGAAAAAAGAGAGAATCATTAAAGTCTATTACCATTTAAATTAATAAACTGCAAGGAAGATATAGGTCAACAAAACTAGATACACTAAATCGTGTTGTTCATGTATCAAACTAATATTCAGCTTAAAGCTTACATGAATTGCCGGCGGTGATAGTTCTCAACTACTTTAGGAAGTCCACAATTTACAAAAAACTATATTCAATATTCATAAGTTGACCCTGTACTTTATTATAGTTTGCTTTGGGGGGAAAAAAAAATTTCATGGGTCGATTTGTTTTTGGGCTTCATTTCAACGACATGTCGTTGCCTGATAATGCTGTATGGTAGGCCGAAGTGGTTGTGATTTGCGTGATCGTCTGGATCTTGGGCTAACCTTCTTGTCAACAAGTTTATACGACCCCGCAAAAACATGTTGATTTTTAAAATAATAATAATAATAATGGAATTGGAGAAAGAGTCCAGGAGAAGAGGACAGACAGACGTTGGGGTTGTCGGAGAATTATTTGTGTTTAGATCTGGTAACAAAAGCCTCTTTGTCAAAACTGTTTCACCTACTCATTTTTATGCTCTCTCAAAGCTGCTTCCTTTTTTTTTTTTTCTTATTATTTTTTATTTTAATAAAGCTTCATACTTTGCCTCAACTCAGGTACATTTCCCTTCTTCTTTAGGTATTTAAAAAAAAAAAAAACACTAATCATTAAAGGGGGAGAGAGAGTTATTTAACAGCGACGTGAAGAGACATTAGTGTTTGCAAATACCCAATTAGTCTTCTAATTTGTTTTCTTGTCTCCTAATGATACTACATTTCGTACCTCAGTAATTAATATTAATAGTTTTTTTTAATTAAAAAAAGTCCATTATTTTAAACGATTTGCCTGTTGATGATTCCTCTTCTCTATGTATTATGATGGTCATCCGTTGCTTTTGTTTTCTTTCCCAAAATTTCCTCAACTGCGACTATCAGACTGTAGATTCTTCCTTTTCACCCCTTTTTTTTTTTTTTTTTTTGATAGACTCCTTTTCTTTTTAGTTAATGCCATAGTTCCTTTTTTTTTTTTTTTTTTTTTGGCCACTGTCGTTTTAATGTTACACTAAAGACAACATTTAATTTATTCTATATATAGAGTAGTTCAATTCTGGTATTTACAGAAGACAACATTACCGGTACACTGTAGATTACTCGTGACTCGTGTCAATCCTGTCATGTCCACTCTCTCTAACATTAGATATGTTGTCCCTTTGATTTTGTCGTATTGGTTTTTCTTTTTTCTTTTTCTTTTTTTTTTTCCTGGAATTGTCGTGTTGATTTTTGTTTCCTTTTCTTTTCCCCAATTTGATACCAATTTTTTTGATTTGATAACGACCCTGTTTTCCTATTCCCATTTCACGATTCTTTGAAATTTTTTTCTTCAGTTTTTTTCTTTTTTTTTCCCCCCTTTTTCAATGATCGGTTTAGATTTTACTACACGGATTTTTCTATATGAACTACACTGTGGAATGAAGAAATTCAGCTTTCCTACAATTGGTCGTTCTAAAATTTTCCCTTATGACTTGACAACTTTGATATTTTCAGAAACTTTCATTTTCTTTTCTATTCTTTTTTTTTTTTTTTTTTTTTTCAGATTTTTATCACCGGTCTCGGGAATACTATTAACTGCACATATTGTATTGAAACTTGCAAATTCCGTATGGTAGAATGTATAAATTACGATAGACTTGCGACTTTTAAAACTACTACGTAATTGCATGGTCTTGATTACAAAATGAGTGGTATTTTGACAAACATGAAAATGAGCAAATGAGATTTTCTTTCCACTTCACAAAAATTACAATAGCATTAATATATGCTTTTCATGCTAAGCAAAATTTCTATCTAGTAATTAACCAAAAAAAAAAAAAAAAAAACCTTAGTGATGTTAGACCTAAAACTAAGAGTAGATACATATATATGCTAAAGCTTTGTGTTGGCCAATGATAAAGGAGATTCTCAGAGGTCATCCAAGAATTGCAAGAAGCATTTATTATTGGCCTAAACGAGAAGCAGTCTCTCAGGAGAAGAAAGTGTGAAAGAAAGATGGAATGGAAAATCATAAGAATAATCTTTTCCTTGAGATAATCCAAGAGCCAAAACCCAGGTGTGCCCTGTTTGGCCCCACCCACGAGAGGGATCAGAAATGGCAGACAAACCAATTCAATCATTCAGACCAGCAAACATTGCATTATAGCCAAACTTCCCCACATTTCCTTCCCCAAAGCAACTCCCACCACCAGCTTAGATTCCATCTAATCTTTGCGAACAAAAGAAACAGGTTTCTCTACCTGAGGCCCTACTGCGCCAGACCGCAATCGATTTGGCATCCTCTCCCAACAAATGACTTCACGTCTATTTCTTCTCCGTGGCCCGGGCAGCAGTCAAATAGAAACATACCCCGTCAAATGGCAAATCACAATCGTGGGATTAAGCTGGCCATCCAGATTAAGCTAAACCTCGGCCACTTACCGATACCAAGATGGGATTCCAAAACCGTGTGAACATTGACGCTTGCCATGATGTAATTGGGGCCTCTGCGGATCCGAAATCAGAGATGGGCCCCTGCTTTGGAGAATGAAGAAAAAAAAAAAACAAAGGAACCCGAAAATTCTTGATATCGTGTGACCATCTTTCTAGGGTTGCTGATGCTGCCTCCGAATTACTTTTCTATGATTTCCTACATTGTATTTACAGAGCAATGTGATCAGCCAAAGAGAGGCACAGCAGCAAGTACCTGGCCAAAGGAACAGATTGTCTGAAAGCCATGCCGAGCCAAAAGAATGTTAACAATGTATCGGTAAACCATAATTGTGGAACGATCTAATCCGTCCATCCCAGCCTGCAGTCACTATAACCATACCCCACGCGTGAGAACCGGATGTGTTCTTGCAAGAAGCTTTCAGAAACTTCAATTGGGACCTGTGCATTGTAGATTGCTTGGCCTGCGGGCTCGACATTGGAAGCTTTTCCTCAGGCCAAGTTGCAGACGCCTTCGGAAAAGACTCTAAAAAGAATTCTTGGCTTATAGAAAAACATTCTAATGAAGAAAAAGGCAGAGTATCTGGAATACATTTATCCACAATGTGGAACTGACTCCCGTTTTCTGAATTGCCACGTCGCAAACCAGTCCACGGTATCGCAACCGATGCATTGGTGGAGAAACGCTCACAAGACCTGACACTTTTCGCTTGAGAGAACACCGTTTCTTCGTCACCAAGGCAACTCCATAAATATACATTAGAATCCTCACATGCAGAGACTATATGTTTTCCATCTGATGTAAAGCATGCAGATATCTGGTTTCCTGCATTACGTAGCCCTAGAAAGAACAGAGAGAGGAGAGTTAGAAGGAACACTTCAAATTGGAAAAACCATAATTGACACGAGATTATTTGAGATTTAGGAAAGACGGGACAAGGAACATGGACATACCGCGGTACTTTCCAATCACATTGAGCCCATGAAGAACTCTGACTTGTGAATCAGCACAAGTAACCATCATTATGCTCGAGTCTTGTGGAGAGAACTGAAAGGAATCAAAAGTAATTTAAAAAATTGTACGCACTAAAGTAAAGATGTATAATGAATTCACAAATGAAGAAGACAAAACAGACACCACACGATGTTGCAAAATGGATATCAAAAGGGTAAGATAAAATACCTGAAAGCCTGTTATCCTTCTGTCCGGTGACTTCTTTTTATTGTGCAAACATATCTGAGTGTCAAATTGCAATCGATTATCTGATCCAAGCCACAACGAAAAAGTATATCAATATCACTTCCAAAATCCATTTTATTTGAAAGACCTATCACAAAAATACAGGAAAAAAAAGAAGCAGAATCGTATATTGATCTACTCGGAATTAATTGGTTCAGGCTTAGGTCATCCATAGAACGTAGCTTCCTATTAAGAAAGGATGTTCGAACAAAACCATACTTTATATACACAAGCCATAACTCTCACAATCAGACTTTTCGGAGACACTGATCCATTCAACCAAAAACTAGGATTGTTCTGAAAACCAGAAAAACCAAAACTGACCGAGTAGTTCAAATATTGACACGACACATGGATTATGCAAGGTAAGTGAAGAAAAAACAGGGGCAACAACCACAAGACTTTGTCAGAGAAACAAACCTGATATGTTGTAAAAGCGGCAACTGCCTGTAATTGAGCCAACAATTCCCCCCTACATTAGAAATAAGCAATGTATCGTCAACAAAGCCGCTTAAGACATTGAACCCTACGTCCGCATAGCAAGACACCAAAAAAAAAAACCAACCTGCCCATCTGGGCGATAACACACTGCAGTGACTATCTCTCTTATGTCGGTCCAATCAACAACTTGGCAATGAGGAATTCCCCAGACACGAACTTTTCCATCTATTGAACCGCTGATGAAGTAATTATCATCCACAGGATTAAATTGGACACAGGTCACTGCATGACATATGACATAGCAAAGATTTATGAGAAATAAATTTAGCATGTTTTAACAGATGAACTGACGAATATACTGCGACATAAAATCAACCAGGGCTAATAACTCAGTTATCAATACAAAGTCGGACACAAAAGAAACACAAGAAACAGGAACTCACCATAATTGCTATGGGAAAAAACTTGGAGGCAGTCATCACATCCAACTCGCCATAAACGAACAGTTTTGTCAACCGATGATGACAGGAGATGCTGCATTAAACAAGTGAACAAGATCAATTTTATTTCTATTTTGTAAAATTAATTAAATCAACTCTTAATTCTTACTGAGTAACCACTTACATTATTCTTCGACCATGAAAGGTCCAAGATCTCCCCGCTGTGACCATGAAACTCATGCAATGGGTTCTCCAATATTCGAAAAACTTTGGGTGGAAAAATAACACAAGCTGAATCTGACGTTTTCCTCAAGCTGGTTGCTTTACCGATTTTCTCCTTATCCTCAAACAGAGGTTTCACTTCTGACATGTGATTTACTGTGAAGTACAAGCAGGAAGGATCAAGCTCCGGAATGTCAAGTTCATTTGACCTCTCATCGTCAACAACTTGCCAGAGTCTTACAACCCCGTCTTCACCAGCACTTGCGAGGTACTGACCATCGGGACTAAATTTCATAGTCAAAATTGAACCTTCATGGGCTTGGATATCTTGCCCCATGCAAAGAGCCGAAAGTTCCTTTGATTGCTTCCCTGATTGGCGGACCTTAATTCTTCGAGCCTTGGACTGTCGAATTGCATCTATGTCATTTGGCCTCAAACAATCAACATCCTGCCCATCAACAATGCATGACATGGATCGTAGTTTATTTAACCACCTGCTCTTAACTCTCTTCATTACACCCTTCAAAAAACTTGTCTCCCTCAATTTTTGGGAGAAAGGTGATGACCCAGAAGCACTCTCAGACTCCGCAGTCAACACCAGCCGCCCCAAACCAGCTTCCCGACCTTCACTCTTCTTTTCACACTGCCCCACTTCCTCCTCTTTACAACACTCCATTCCACCACCAAAATTCCCATCCCGGCATACAAAACTCTCCCTGGAACCAGAATTGTCCAAAAAATTGTAACTACCATAGGACCCACACGACACCAAAGATAACTCGCTTTCAAAACCCAAACTTCCCAACACAGCCCCACTATCATCTTCTCTAACTCTATCGACCTCAATTTCAACCAAACTATCCATCAAATCCTGATTGGAATCCAATCCCATCCGCTTGAGAAATCTACTCCGACGCTCCTTGATGCTTCTCGGGCTTCGAATCCAGAGGTCGTAGTCGGAACGAGAATCCGAATCCAAAGTGTCAGAATTTGCATCAGAAACCGATGCAATATCTTCTTGGGCATCAAAAAATCCATCTTCCTCGTCCTTACTGAAGCTACCCATTATACTTTTCAGTTCAACCCATGAAAAACCAACCTCAGAAGACCAACATTTTAAACTCCTACGCAATGTGGTTCAAGTCTCTAATCCCTTTCCAGGCAAGCAACCCATTAAGAAGAAAAAACTAAAAACAAAACAAAAAACACAAAATTCGAGATCAGACTAGAAAAAAAAAATAATTATAAAATCCCAAACAACAATGTCAATAAACAAGAATAAAACAAAAACCAAGAGATCCAACATGGATCCCAATCCACACCCATTGAACCTGGTCTTCCACAGAACAATAAAAATTCGTAGATTTCAAATAAGCAAAAAATAAAAACGAGAAACGGCAATAATAAATTATTTAAAAATAAAAAATAAAACTCTGCTATGGAATAAGGGTCCATACCACTTCTCAGTACACAGAGAAGAAAACCAATTAACGGAATTTGAAGATCATTTGATTGCAGTTTAAGAAACAAATCCAACAGAGATTAAAAAAAAATACTGATGGTATAAAAATAAAAAATAAATAAAAACGAAACGCGAAACGCGAAACGCGAAACGTGATTCTTACATGGTTTTCTTCTTTTTTGTAAAAAACAAACAAACCAAAAAAATGAAAATGAAAATGAACATAGAGTAGCTTACATGGTTTTCTTCTTTTTTGTAACGGGAATTCTCTGAGAGTGAAGAGGAGGGCGTGGATCGAAGCAACCATGAAAAAAAATTTGAAGCTTTTTTTGGACTCTCTCTCCTCTCTCTCTCTCTCTCTATGTCTCTGTCTCTCGAGGAAGCAAAAGGAAAGCACTACACGAGAAAAATAAAAAGGGCGGAAATAAATTTCTAATATATAATTAATTATAGGGACGAATTAATATTTATTTTTAGGAATTAATAATTTTTGTGTTCAAGGGTAAGACAGGAATAAAGCTAATAATTTCCTCGATATTCGTGAATGGATTGCCCGAGAAACGAGATTTTGGGAGAAGGGGTGTGTTGTGTGTTATGTGCTTTCTCTCTCCTCTTTCTTCTTTCTCTCTCTAAAAATCCATATGTCTCTTTTTTTTTTTTACACTTTCTAATTTTTTTTGTACGGATGTTTTTAGATTTACTTCCTTTAATAATTTGAATAATATGCTTTTTTTTTTTTCACCCTTCCTTTTTTTTTTTTTTGGGCTGAAAATCTTCCTAGTTCCTAGTTCTTACAATCGTTACAGTTATGTCCGCACAAGTACAGAACAGCCCCACTTTATGTCTGATTAATTAAATTCTTTTGCTAATTGTTTTAAATTTAATTTGTAAAAATTACCCTTGTGTAAAAATCATTTATGAACTTATATTAACCCATATGGTGATTTATTTAATGTCTTTACGATAGCAGTTTGACATAAACATGAAGGGCTTGTTTACAAAATCGTAAAAGGATTTAATAGAAAAGTAATGAGATTATAAAAAAAAAAATCCATTATAAGAAGAAGAATCATTGATTCTCTTTTTTGTATTATTATTTACCTATCAAATTTAAAAATTAATCTTTTTTAATTGAACTTCTTTTTTAGTGCTTATTAATTTAAAATTAATCTTATGAATATAATGATTAAAAAATCCTTCCACACGACTCAATCAATTATTGGCACAAAAAAAATTATTAAGGTAAATAAGTGAATTTTTCATTCATTTCCTTTAATAAAGAATCAATTCCAAAGAATGTTAAGATTAGCATTCCCTTCTCTCACATCATATTTTATAAGTAATCACATGATTAATGATTAAATAAAAAAGTGAATGACTAATTATATTTTCTTTGCTTTCATGTAAAACAATCGCGCCAAAGTGTTTAGATATTAACCAAAATACAATAAATAAATAAATAAACCTGTGTAAAGGTCCTTTCTTTTAAATGGAGTTTTGTTTATGTCACCAAAAAGGAGGGAAAAAAAAAAAAAAACCAGTACCCTCTCAATAGGATTAGGATTTTTTTTTTTTTTTTTGGCCCTTTTTCTTCATGAAAGATTACTTGTCGAATTTGCTAGAATTAATGGGGTCTGGTACTGGTTACCAAATTTATCCGACATATATACATATATATAGTTTTTGTCTTGCAAGCAAATATGATTTGCTCCACGTATACCTGGTAATATATATGTATGTATATAAATAAACATCTACAACAATCTAGTGATTTGGTCGGTCACTATGGTTTAAATATAAATTCTAAGATTCAAAATTTATTAAAATTTTTATTTCTTTTTAATAAATATAAATTTAGAATCATAAATCATATACTTAAAAAGAAAAAATTTGATCGGTGATCGTAATCTTTTATTTCTTGACTTTCTTCACTTCGAGTAAGATATATTTATAAATGATCAAAATAGGTTGCTCATTTAAGAATAATTAATTTACTCTTAGAAAATAATTATTTATTTCTTGATGTAAAATATAATATATGTTTGTTTTGGTGTATATATACACTAGTGTAAAGCATGTGCTATGCATATGTGGGACAAATTTGAGAAAAAATTTATCTAAGTAGAGAAAATTTAAAATAATAAATAAATAAAAATATACATAAAAGACCCAAGAAAATGGCACGAAAAAAAAAACTAAAAAGATAAAAGGACTAAAATGAAAGAAATTATCAACACGAAGACTAACTAAAATGAAAAAAAGTTGGGCCCAAAAAAATAATAAAAGGATTAAAATGAAAAAAAAAAAGATTCAGGAGAAAATTGAGGACAAAAAATAAATACAAAAGTAAAAAGAAGGACCAAAACAAAAAAAGATTTGGTCCAAAAAGAAAATAAAAAGGACTAAAATGAAAAAAAAATGGTTTGAAAAGAAAATGAAAAAAGGACTAAAATGAAAAAAAAATTGGCTGAAAAAAAAAAACCATAGGACCAAAAACCAAATACAAAAATTTTTCGTCCAAAACGAACCATTTTTGACGAAGCACTGGATGAAATGACTAAAATGAAAGAAATTATCAACACGGAAGAATAACTAAAATGAAAAGAAGTTAGGCCCAAAAAAATGAAAAAATGATTAAAATGAAAAAAAAAAAAAAAAGGATATAGGAGAAAACTTAGGACCAAAAAAATACAGATATAAAGAGAAGGACCAAATTGAAAAAATGATCTGGTCCCAAAAGAAAATATAAAAAGAACTAAAATAAATAAAAAAATTAGGCAAAAAAAAAAAATTAGAGGATCAAAAGTAAATACAAAAATAATTTGTCCAAAATGACCCATTTTGAATGAAGTACGGGATAAACAGCAACACTTATTGTGCTTTCTTAGTAATGTATAGATAATATAATATAATATATATCTTTTAACATGCCTAGTGTTGCTAGTGGGGGGTAGGCAGTGCCAAAAAATTGACTCGGAATTATTAAGTATAGAATTGAATTGATTCCTATCCTCACAAAAACATTGCTAAAATAAGTGAAGTGATCAATAGTCAGAGATCACGACCTATATGTTGTTCTTATTCCTTTTTAGACGGTGACCAATGTCAATTTCTCACTCCCATGGACATTACTCAAATAACTTTATCAGTGCATTTTCCCATTTTCTTAATTTTCATTTCATTTTATTAATTTCCTTCAAAATGTCATATTTAGGTCTAGGGATTTCCAAGTATCTCCAAAAATACCCCCAAAAATAAAATAAATAAATAAATAAATAAATTTGACAGCTGAAAGCTGTCTGTCACCTGTGTCAGGGCATGAGGTGGTTCTGCATTTGCCCATGAATTTGCAGCCTCAATTATCATATATTTATAGTTTCATCCTCTTCGGTTGGACCCCCATTGTTTTGCATATTTTTAATAATTGACCAGATTCTGAAATATCCTTTCAGTTGTTGGCATTCGGAGATTATTAATTAGATTATTCTGATCCCTGATCATTTGATAATTGAGTTTGGTTTGAGATTTTATGTGTCATTTAGGATCCCATAGTATGAGTTGCCTAACATAATTATTAATTAGCTATTCATTAAAGAGAGATTTAGTTTGAATAATAAGAGATTAATTGTGAAATTAGATATAGTCTAACGATAATTTTATATTTGATTCTATTATAGTTCGAATCCTTATTCCTAATTTTAAAATAAAAAAAAAAACACTTTGAGAGTTTTCTATAATAAAAACAAAACTGTAGGATTACCAAAAAAGATTGCTTGCAATGCAAATAATAAAATGGTAAAGTAAATTTGGTACGAATTGGGTAAGCAAGGGAGGTTGCTTTTAAGTCCATTAGGTTTATGTCGCCATTAAAGCCAAAATACAAAACCCTAAAAAAGTCAAAAGTAAAAGTGGGCTTGTTCCAAACGAACCAGGCAATTTTACTTTTTAATCTCTTTGATGACAAGGATCCCCTAAACTAGGGAAATGGTTAATGTTTTGTCCTGTCCGGTTAATTAATTTTTTTTATATAAAGTTTAGTTGTCTGATTGCTGGACACAATGAAATGATGATTTACAAAGTATTTGGACAATTTCATTCTCTTGATGATGTTAAAGTTAAGCTTCATGCATGTATAGTAATTACAGTAATTATTAGGAGATATCTTTTCTGTATGAGCTATCACTCGTTTTTTGATGTTGGATTAGACAATAATTGTTTCATGTCATGCTTTATAAACTTTTAATTTTAACATTTATAACCCCGATTGTTAAATAATTATTACAATTTATAATACTGCAGTTTTTATCGATAATATAACAAATGACGATTCTTCGATAGAAACTCCAGTAATTTTTATTGTTTTGAGAAATTAAGTGATCATATGATTAGAAGATTTATTCTCCTTGTCAAATACTTGGGTTCAAATTGTTCCATCACTATAGTCAGGTTATATGAACAATCCATAATATTACTTATATGGGGAGTGACGACATCTCTCAAAATTATCTAGATAGATCATACTCTATCCTTATAGTCCTTTTATTTTTTATTTTTTTTTTCAAAGGGGAAAAAAAAAACCCTCTAATTACTAGTACTATTTAAACAAAGTAAAAAAGTAAAATAGAGAAAAAGACCAAAAAAATAATGATATTGTTGCGTTGAATGTGACCAAAACTTATTTATATATACATGGAAAAGGAAAAGCCTAATGATTCAATGTTTCTTTGGTGTCCACCTTTTCTCTCGCAACTTTTTGTGTGATGGTGATTTGCACAAGTCGATGGTAGTAGTAGTACTCGAGAACCCCAACCCAAAACCCCCCAACACAACAGTAAGAGACAAACTCTAATATTTGTTGTACGTAGTTTAAAGAGACACGTTTACTATTATTATTTTAATTGCATTTTTTTTCCCTTTCTTTCTTTTGGCGTTAATTAAGCGAAACCCTCCCGTTGATTTTGTTCCATATAATATAATATTAGTTTGATATTACTTTTTGTTTATATTATATGTAATCAGTTTTGAATCTTTTGGTAAATATAATATTAGTTTGCTATAACTTTTTTGACTATTTATTTAAAGTGGAGTTTCATGCGATCTCTTCTAGCTAAGCAGATAAATGAGTAGTTTACTAAATCCTCTGTATATTTGTTTGGTGGGGTTGACGTTATGATATTTATAACTTAGGTTATTAATGAGAGAGAGAGTTTTCTTTCATTGTCTTATTCGTGATTAAATTAAAGAGAAAACAATATATAAGCTAAAAATAATTATAAATGTGTATGGCATTTTTCAACTTCAATTTGAGTTAAGAATTTACTTGGCCTATTCTTTAATTTTGTAGGTTGCATCTCATAATCGAATTAATACTCCTTACAAATTTTGTTAAGGTAATTGCTATGAGGCTTCGGTCTAGAGGAACCATCCGAGACACATTCTTCATAGGAAATATGTGTGATTGCTTGTCTTTAAAAAAAATAAAAAAAAAATAAAAAAGGTTGGACCCTCTGAACGAGAGGATTCCAAACCCACTTTTATGATAATTATTTTTAATTTATACCGCTCTCTCTTTGCTTTTACTTTAAAAGTATAAAATTACTGCTTATTAAAAGTATTTTATAACAACAAAAACTAATTGATAGTATTTTAAACTTTTTTTTGTATCTCTCAAAAAAAAAAAAAAACTTTTTTGTCAAAAAAAAAAAAAAAAAGTATAAGATCACGCATGTAACAGCCCGCGCGTTCCTTGAACGTGCATGAGAACTATACACACACACACGCATATAAAGAGAGAGAAGGAGAGAGAGTTACTAATGATCCATATATCATCATATCATGATATTTATATATAATAGCAATAATTAAGAGAGAAAAAATAAAAGAATTGACCATAATTAAGATTATAGAATGATGACTGTATATTGGCTAGCTATTTAACCTTGTTTAGACGATAACGTGTTAACTGTGAAAATCGTCATGCATGAGCAAAGCAAAGCTTGCCTTTAGGTGAAGCTAATCTTATTCTTGGTCAAAAAAAAAAAAAAGTGTACTTTTTAATCACAAGTACGTGTTATATATAATAAAACATTCGATCACCTATCCATAGATATATGTGTGTGTATATATACACACAAATACACATGCGATCATGCGCTCATATATATACACTCACACATATGTTATATGTATAAGGTAGAAAATTTGTGGTTGAAGTTCTCGAGAGAGGATAATGCTTTTCATTCTCATCATAACAAAAATGGGACCAAGCACATGAACGCCATGCATGTGGCATATAATACATATTTCATTTATGGCTTTGTACTCAAAATGTGGGGCAAAAAGTTGGTGCATTTTGCAACCATTAAAGTTAGCTAGTGTTACTATTCTTTAAAAAATTAAAATAAAAATAAAAATAAAAAGTTAGCTAATGTTATTATTCTTAAAAAAAAAAAAAAAAAACTAAAAAGTTAGCTAGTGTTATTGTTTTAAAAAAAAAATTAAATTAAAAAGTTAGCGAGTGTATTATTCTAAAAAAAAAATAAGAATAAAAGTAAAAAGTTAGCAAGTGTATTATTCTCAAAAAATAAAAATAAAAAGTTAGCAAGTCCATTATTCTAAAAATAAATAAAAATAAAAAGTTAGCAAGTGTATTTTTCTCAAAAAAATAAAAAGAAAAAGTTAGCTAGAGTGTTATTGGTTAGCCCAACAACACAACTTCAACGAAATAATAGTAGATAATATTTATATATATATATATATATATATATATATAGTTTTCGGCTCTGCAATGCTTTCTCACCATATAAGCTGCCATTTTTATGACGAATATATATACATATAAATATATGTATATGTAAATTTATATATAAATGAGTTGTAAATCCAAGAGACATTACATGTATGTGGGTATTTTTATTTTTTATTTTTTTATTTTATGGGGTATACTATGCCTGCTTTTTAAGCAACAAATCATTCTCTGGAATAGTCCCCACGTCCACCCAAGATTCTTGCCCTTCATGTTCGTAGTCCATGGTTTTGTATGGTGGAAATTTGGCTCAATTCTAAGTTGTGAAAACACACCAAATTCTCTTAACAGTTGACTAAATTATTAACTTTTTTTTTTTCCCCCTATTCTTTCAAAAAAACAAACCTTTTTTTTTAATACCCTATGCATGATTTCATTCACAACTTTTAAATTCGTGGGTCCACGCAATATTTTATTGCTTTTCTCTACCATTTTTATATCTCACAGCTCTATCTTAAAAGGAAAAAAAAAAAAAAAACATTTTGGGTGGGGTTTTTTTTTTTAACTTGTAGGGGATAGTTTGGATGTTTCGTTAAATAGAAGAGATTTTTTTAAGACAATGTATGTATCTCTTCTTTACCCACAGAAAATTTATCTCTCAAAGAAGATATCTATTTATTTATATATATATATATATATAAATATAAAAGTCACGTTTGGGTTGTAGAGGCACATGCACCTCCCTTAATTAGATTACTAATCCATATAATATTTGAATTTGACAGCCGACATATACTAATAGTCTAATATGTATTTGCTCAAATAAGTTACTGCAAATATTCTTTCTTTCTTTTTTACTAGCTCATTACATACACAGTTTCTTTGAATATAAATTGAAGCTATATATATATATTAGCCGACAATTGGAGAACTCATTAAAAATAATTTCCTACACTTTTTCCAATAATTTCCGTCACTTTTTCCCATGTAACATGTTGGTTTTGGATACATGCATGTTTTGAAATTATGGTCGATAATATAAATACATATGTTATACATAAAGATCATGCATAGATTCCAATTCTAAAAGTACATATATGTATATACACTACAAGAAAATTGATTTTTAGCGGCGACAAAAGTGGTCGTTAAAAATTGGAAAGTCGTCGTTGAAAGTTATTAACGACAAAAAATCATGTTATCGACAGTTGTCGCTGTACATGTGTGTCATTGATTGTTTCAACGACGACTTTCTTACATTGTCATTAAAAGTGTTATTCTACGATAAGTAATTGTCGTTGATTAAGTACAATTTTTATCGTTGATTACTTTTAGACGACAATGGCATTTTGTCACTAAATGAATACGACGACAAGGTAGTCGTCATTGAAAGTGTAAATTTTAGTGACAATGTACTTATTTCTCACCACATTTAATTATTGTCGTGAATTTGAATTTTAGTTTTGGTTTTTTTTTTTTTTTTTTTAGATTTTAATATCCAGAAGAAAATTTGGATTAAATATAATTAATATAATATTTAATATTAGAATTCAAAAAAATTAATCTTATTTAAAATTCAAAAAAATATCGAAATTCAAAGAAGAAACATTTCAATGTTATTTCCATGTAGCTATACGGATACAAATTAATTCTTGTTTTGGCGTCCTCTTCGGCCTTCTCCCATGGATCCATAATACAGATGTAGAAAAGAGGAAGAAGAAGAAGAAAAAGAAGAAAAGAAAACAACAAAACCGCCCCTAAAAAAAAAGGGAAAAAAAGAGAGAGAAAGAGAGAGCATCATTGTTTTTGTTCATCATCTTCCATTTGATTTAAAATGGCGCATCTCGGACGGATCGAAGAGGGCTAAGCATCACCGGAATCATCAAGATCATAATCTTCTAGTACTTTTATTCCAAACATGCTTCCAATCATTCTCTCTCTAGCCGTCCAAGCAGACACAATTAAGTCATTGATTTTGCCTCTAAACATATTGCTGCCTGCACAAATCAAGAGCCCAGAGAAAAAACAATTAAGCCTCTGTTTAAGTGCCCAATACAAGGATTTAGAAAAATAAAGGTGCCCAATAGAAAGACGACCTCCATGAGGAAGGAGAAACATTTATAGGGAATTACTGCAAGAATTTGATGCATACGCGGGACGAAAACCATAGTGGAGGCTCTAATTCGGGGCAATCATGGCAAAGATATGTGTTCGATTTCAAGATGACGGATGAAACCGTAGCGGAGGCTCTAAGTCGAGCAATTGGATGGCAAAGACTAGTGTTCGATTTCGAGCCGACGGACAACTGCGTCAAAAGAATTGCAAAACCAATTACGATGAATAGAAAGCAAAGAAATAAGACGAAAACATAAATTACCTTTCAGCACCAAGTTGTCCTAAGATTTTTGTATGAAACAGAGAGAAAAGATGGATGATGAGCAAAAAGAAAAAACTTATTTTATGTTAGTGGAACTGAGTTGTTTTGTACGTGGATACAAAATTACTATTTAATTAATAATGCAAATTCAATTGAAAAACAAAGCGCCAATTTTTTGTTGTTTAAAAACCATTTTAGCGCCAACTACAAAATTTTAGTTTGCCGCCTCTTCTTTTGGCAATTTGCCAGCTTAACTATTTTAAGTTGAATTTTAATATTATAAATGAAGAGATATTTATTATTAACCGGGTGTAGGTAGTTTTTTTTATTATTTTTTTTTTAATTTTTGAGAAAGTGTGTAGGTAGTTATACCCATCCTTTTTTTCAAAGGTCTTTTGTGATTTGGCGCTCTTTCTTCAAATATTTCAGCCTTTTGAAGGTAAAAATTAACGCCAACATCATTGAAATTTCTTTACTTTAATATTAATTATTATATATATTTTAAATTATTATATTTGTTCATTAATATTTTTGTCTTCTTTAATTTTTAAATATAAAGAAAATTTGAAACTTTCAACCATAAATCAAAGTACTTCTAAATATTCTATTTTATAGGTTAGAGTATTCGTACTTTTTAAAATTTTAAAGCATTTATTTTTTTTAACGACGATTAATGTATTGTCACTAAAAGTTAATAATTTATGACAAAAACTGAAAAATTAATGACAAAATTGATTATCGTTAAAAATTACTAATTCACTAGATTTTCAATGACAACGACCTTTGTCGTTAAATGCGATTGGACAAAACTTTTATCGATAATTTTTAACGGCGACAATCGTATCGTCATTAAAAGTTCATAATTTACGACAAAAAGTGTATAATTAACTGCAAAGTTGGTCATCATTAAAAATCATTAATTCTGAACATATTCAACGACGACATATGATTGTCACTAATTGATATAAGTTGTCGTTAAAAGTTTACCCGCCAATATGAGGGTGCCAAAGCTCGTTGGCGCCAAAAATCTCAAATTTTTAGCGACAATGTGAAGAAAAGTGTCGCCAATGAAAGCTTTTTAACGATGATATAGTTGTCGTTGATGCTTGTATTGCATCCTGTCGTTAATAGAGTAGTTTCAACGATAACCTGTCGTTGAATGTTACTTTCAGCGACGAAGTTTTAGTCGTCACTAAAATTGTTGTCGTTGATTCTCACTTTTCTTGTAGTGATATATCCATAATATTGATATGTTGTGGACAATTCATCACTTTTGTTAACTGGAATATTAAAGGAAACCCATTATTGTGTCAATTATAAATGGGTGCTAGCTAGCTAGAAATTTCCATACTATGTATGCATATATATATATATACACATATATATATTGAATATTAGGTGATTTATGTAGGTTTGAAAATAAAGAAAGTGGAATGTTTTGTATAATAGGGAATCCAATGATCAAAATATATATCGCATTAATTGATTATGTCTCGATCTCTTCTTGATTCCCTTTCCTTGATCGCTTTGATCATCGTCGGTTTGGTTACCATCTTTTATTATTCCCTCTATAAGATAAAGCATTTTCCTTTTAAATTCTGCTCCTTTAAGCATATTTTTAATTTCTTTTAATTTTTTTCTTTTTCCTTTTGTAATACGTATATATTATACATAAAAATATGTTTTTAGCTGTCGTATATTCGCTCAAGTTAGCTGACATGAACCGAAAATATCGAATAACGGAGTTCTAGCTTTATAATTCCATTTCAAATTTTATCTTTTGGTTAATGATATTGTGAAGAACTTCTTTTGCAAGAGAATCAATCGATTTTTTTTTTCTATGGAAATAAGTTTGAGACTTTTTCCCCCCTAAAATATACTATATATATGTAAATGTACATGCTACATAAATGTGTGTATGTATATACTACATATATGTTTGTATAAGTATGTATATATCTATTTTTAAAACGAATGTGTCGGCAAACTTCCGATGGATCACCCCAGTTGACTTTTTTGACATAAACCATAAAACTTGTCAACTTTTATTCCGACTTAAGTGCGTCACAAAAAGATACACACACGCACACATATGTATAGGCATAAATATCCTCCAAAAAAGGCCTTTTAGGTATACGATTGACATGGGCAAAAGAAAAGAAAAGGGAGAAAGAGAAAAACGTAGCCAGCCAAACCAAAGCCAATATGAACTAGAAGTCGTTGCAATATATTTAGATCCTAAAATATACATTGATAAGTATTTAATTTTGTGGGAAGAATAATGGGGGCCTCATCAATCTTAGGAAAGTATCACGGAAATTTTTGTAAATTGTGTAGAGAAAGAGGAAGCGAATTATTAATAACACATATGGTGTGATCATACTAATATTGATGGACGGGATACTATCAGAATGAGCGGTCGAAAGAATTTTTATGAAAGGAAGAATTAATAGAGAGAGGGATATGTAGGAGATGTAGTGGTATAGACTATATGGACATTTTCCAATCAAACACGCTGGTGGAGGGGTCTCTGATAGCTGCATTTCTCTGCATAGTGTTAATTAGGATGGGGTACCCACTACCCTCTTTTTATCTTCGAGCTATACGTATTGCTGTTTTTTTTTTCCACTTTTTCAGACGAACTTTGCTTCCTATAAAATCTTCACGTATCTAGCTATTATGTATATTATATCTATATATCTTTCAATAGATTCTATGATTCTGTTTGCTTGGAGGGATGAGATGATGAAAGGACGGATAAAGTTGAGGGAATGGTAAGAAGGAAGGGATGAATTAGAGATTTCTTCAAAATTATTTGGTAGGATAGAAAGGAAAGATAATAACGGTTCATTCTCTTGTTTGGTATTGGAAAGAAATACAGAGGGAATGGTTTAATTTTCTTTGCCTAATGGAATCAACAATCAGAGTTATGATTGTTCTGTTAATTTTTATATTGACAAAGGTCATATTAGAAATAACAAATTTCTTTCTTTCATTCCTTCCACATGTGGAAGAATTGGTTTTTGTGGGCATGAAGGATTCACAATCTTTAGTTTTATTTGGCTCCTCTCTCTTTCTACCCAACCAAACAATGTTATTTTTCACTTTCCACATTTCAATCCCTCCACCCTTTCATTCCTCCAACCAAACACACCCTAAGGCCTAATAGGATCATTGACTATGATGGAGCTGGATTATACTATAGGATTGTTTGTACAGTATCATTACATCCATATTATTAGTGTCGTCTGATTTTAATCGTACAATTAAATTTAATCACTTTCACGATAGGATGTCCCTTTTGTAGAATCTCTCCATTCTCATTCTCCTGTGCTTTTTTCCCCCCTGATATTTTGGACTTTCAAGTTTTTTTTTTTTTTTTTTTTAGCTGAAAGGAGTAAAATTTTAAAAGGGTTGTGGGGGACACTAGATTGTACGAAAGTGGGCAAAAGAAACCACCAAACATAACAAATCATTGATTTAGACTAGTGTGGGAGTATTCAAAAACTAAGAAAATAGTCATATCAGTTTTTCAGGTAGCTATATAAATATGTACATATATCAAGCAGTACTCGAATCGAATGGATGCAAAAAAACCAATTAACAAAAGGGTTTTCTTTTCTTTCAACAACTGGTGTCCAAATGGCAAATGGGGTCATTTCTTGTAACTTTCCTTTGAGTTTCATTACCATATTTCTCTTTTCAAAAATTGAAAATAAAATAAAAAATAAAAAATAAAAAACCCAGCTAATTATTGCATCGTATAGTGCTTCATCAAGTACATCCAAGACAAGCTCATTCTCAACATTATTGCATCATATTGGCCTAGTAACCCACACACATATATATAAGTATATATATACAAATATTTATATAACTTCATATCGCCAATTTATGACCTGTAAATAGCAAGAAATGCTTTTTCTTAAAAACCCTTTCTTGGGATCATAATTCTGATGACAAAAAAAAAAAAAAAAACCCTCCGGCTAGCTAGCTGAAGCCGAAACTAAACACTGTTGGGATAGCCATCGTAGAACCCGAAGAAAAGTACATAATATTTGTGCATTACAGATTTAACATAACAGGACCACTTTTTATTTTTTATTTTTTTATTTCTTATTTTTGGGTAATGAACAAAGATGTGAAGCACAAGCGCAAGGCTTTTAATACAAATCTGGTGGCAGCGACCCAGTCACTCGCTGAATTTGATTGCTTTTGGCAGCTACTGAGGGTTATGGTAGCCCCTAATTTTGGACCACCCCCATGAATTTTATTTATTTATTTTTAAAAATTTTTAAATTACTTTTTGCTCTGTTTTTTACCTTTTCTGAAGCCTAGAGTGGTCCTAAATCTATCCATTAATCATAGGATTGTGAGGAAAGTGTTGGTTATTCACTGACAGTCCTTTCTTTTCCTGCATTTGTACAACTTAGTCTCAGAATTCAGACCTGCCCTAATGAATTTCTTCTCCACTGTCAACCACCCTTTTTTTTTTTTTTAAATCTGTTGTTCATATTGTGAATTTTACGTGATGCTTAGAATTAAACCGTCTAATTGTTAAAAACGGAGAGAGCTATTTTTCCCGATGAGAAATGCTAAATGTATCTACACACTCACGACCGGGAGGCGAGATCTTACACTAATACCACTCACGAATGCATTTTAGAATGCTAAAGAGAAACATTTGTTTTTATTTTGTACTTTGATTTTGTCGCATGATGATACTATATCTATATCATCGTTGTTCTTTAGATGTTGTGTCAACAGATAAACATCAGCATTTTCCAGCACTGCTAATTTGTTTTTATGAAGTTTTTTTTTTTCTCAATTATGTTCACGTCATAAATATAGAAAGAAAGAAAAATGAAGTGGACCTACATAAGTTTATATCAATCAATACGATTTTGCCTCTTGATTTGAAAAAATAAATAAATAAAAAAAAGCATTACCCTACATAAGCTAGCAAACAAATTGTGACACTAACCTACTAATTATTAAGCTAATTATTGTTCAAATCATTTATATGCCTTTGCTGATTCAAAATGGATACGCTTGTGGTGGGAATTATTTTGACTGTCCAAATATATATTACCAGTAGTTTTCATGAATTTATGGTTCGTCCACTAGCCACAGATTCTTTTTTCTTTTAAAAGAAAAAAAAAAAAAAAAGATCATAGAAGTAGAAAATGATGTATGCATATAAGCTCGAGAAACATGTGATTATTCATATCTCATTTATTACAATGAAATGAGTTAGAGGAATACCCTTTTGAAGGGTTGGGTTGAAAAACAAAAAAATGTCCCTCTCTCTCTCTCTCTCCCTGTGCTATAAATAAAGGGATTAGGGGTAACATCCCTCCACTTTTCCATTAGACCTCTCTTTTAGTAAGAGTCTAAGAAGCGAGTCTTGAACTACTTCGATCAGAAATATAAAGGTGAAATTGTCTTTAATCCTCAAATATTGCCCTTTAGTATAATTTCTTAAAACATTTTTCAAAACTATTTCAAGTGAACTGAACTTCACACTGGGCCTATTTCACTCTTGAAATTGCTTAGTCTTCGGGTTTACACTTGGACCAGATTCTCCTACAACTACTTTTAGGCCCAACAAGCCCATTAACTGAGTCAGTCCAAATGAGCTACAGAACTCTGGGCCACCCAATACACACGGGCCCATATCATCACCCACAATATTTTTTTTTTTCTTTTCTTTTCTTTTTTCCCACAGGAAATCTAAGGACAGAATCTCTGATTGAATCGACGATTCCCCTAATTCTGTTACAATAATTCATAGCATTATAGTAAATGAGAAAATTTATTCAGTGTTTTTCTCAGCTGGAATTTCATTTGCTTTCTCTTCTCCAAAAATTGGTGTGTACAAAAATTAGCCTGTTAGTTCCCAGTTCGGAGATACAATTTATCTTTGCATCAGTAATTGGAACCCAAAAAAAAGAGCTTAGACGAAATGCTCAGTTGGGTATCCATGTTCATATCCGTTATAATCATAATACAATCTCTCTCCCTTTGAGATATCTCTATTGGCAATCAGCAGAACCCGACACTCGCCATCGACATCAAATCTCACACATTTCAGGTTCTGCTTCTTTCTCCCTTCCCTGTAACCAAATAAAACAAGACATGTTAAAGACGCTCAGTCCATTTAGTTCTTGAAGCATTGAATGAGCCAAAATGGTAAGAGAAATGCTTATCCTCCTGTAAGTATATCACTCGAAATTCGCGAATTAGTAAAAAGTGGTGGAAGGTGTGTAAAAAGGAGGGGTAATCCATTTTCGTGTTAGAATTCTTGTTCTAGTTTCGTGAAGTGTGGAGCAACTCAAATTTTTATGATTTTCAAGCAGTCCTATTTGCATAAAACAACAAAAAGACATGTTTCCTTGACAAGGAAAAGGTAGTCTAGTGCTGAAAGATGTGCATGTACTTTCCTTCAGATAACGGTTTATAGAAAAATTTTACAAGTCGTTAAGTGACATGTCATACAAAGGCTCTTACAATAAGATGCAGAAATGTAGGGAAAAAAAATGAAGGATTTTGAAGCAGGGAAGAGCTTACGCAGTGTGATTGTTGATGCCATTGATGAAGCGGGCGATGTTACTGTGCTTATCAGGACAAATGACAAGGCTTCGTGAAGGGTTCGTAGCATAAAGGAGTGTCATCATGCTGTCCCCGTCGTCGCTTTCCCTATTCTTCAAGTAATCGACGTCTCCCACATACTCCGTGATTATTGTTAGATCCTTGATAAACCTATCTGCCTCAACAGTGAAACTGTTTGAAGAAAATATCAAGTAAGAATTCCATACTCAGCTATCGAATAAATAGATCAAGATCATCGACATGGAAAATGAAAACCGGAAATTGAGTGTACTCTACTCACCCTTCTTGAGGATCAAAGACCACCATTAGGGGTGGCCATTCCCCTCTTTCCATCATACTCTTGCATAAATTTAAGGTCTCAGCATCTTCTTTTGAAAGAACCTGTGTCAACAAGTCATTGAGACCGAAAATGTCATTTAAAACAGTGTAGTTTCGGATACACAGCACGAGATATCAAACTCAAATATCACTCAAAGGCCAACAATTGCAACAAATTAGACTAGAAATTCGGGAGTTATTAGCTGCTTCCTTTCAAGTTCAATTTGAAAATGTTCAAAAATGACTTTTTTTATATAAAAAAAAGAGATATACCTGCATTCCTCCACGCTCAAGAGCCGCAGAATTTGCTGATCTTGGGGCCATGCCTGGCCTATAAGTGAGTTCATTACTGAACTCTGTGCCAGTGGCTGTCAATGCAGTTGCCAGGGAAGCCATTTGTTCCAGTCTCCTTGTCGGATCCTCGCTTGGATTGAATGGCAACAATCTTCTTTTCTTTTTTGACATCACCAAGCTACTAGCCCGCTTTCTTTTCCTCCGAGTGTCTAATCAAACATTGGAAATGCACAACAAAAAATTCATCAACTTCAAACCATTAAAAAACAAAAAACATTATAAGATCCAAAAAACACGAACCGGATTGGGAATTTCAAGTTCTCTTTTTTACCTTGGTTTGGTTTATGGGTTGATTCTTGAGACCGTTGAATCCGGAAGAAGTCTACAATTTTGGTTTGGACTAGAGGGAAAGCTGCACATTTGGAAAATGGTGCAAGATTTAGAGAGATCAGATTGAAAATACATAACAATACGGTACAGTTATTGCCGAAAAATCACAACGGAATTGAATAGATTAGTCATACACAGCAAAACTCGGATTAGAATTAGCAAATGATATTAGTATCTTCATGAGGGGAAAAAAAAGGAAGCAGAAGAAATCTCGATAAAAACACAAAAAAAAAAACAAAAAAAAACAAAAAAAAAAAAAACCCAGAAAGTCACAGATTACGATCGAAGCAATAAGATTGAAAAATACGAATACCCATTTGTATGTGGACCACGAAATCACCAAAACAAATCAATAAATAACCGAAAATTGAAAAATAAAAATGGGGGAGATTGGGGATTACACTTGAGCTTGTTGTGGTTTTTCTTCTTAGAGCAAGAAGGGCAGAACCAAGAGCCTTTGGGGACCGAAACGAGGATGGGTCTGAGGCAAAAGAGATGGAACCCTCTATCGCACTCGTCGCAGAGAAGAAGGTCCGCCGAAGAGTCGCCGGACCCACATTTCTCGCAGAAAACGTCGTCGTAATCGGCATCGGAACCGCCGCTGCCGCTATCTTCGTCGCTGAAAACAGCAGGCTTCGGAGCTTGCGTTCTTCTTTGCCTCAGCGCCATTCTCCTCGTTCCTCTTGGGGAAGCCATGACAGATCGATCTCTGTAGAAATGGGTTTTTTTTAAATTGTTTATTATTATTATTATTATTTTATTTTTTTTAAGCGAGGAAGAAGGTAATAAGATGGAGTTCGGGTATTTATCTAATTTGTTTTTCGCGGGAAGTGGGCATTTGGCGCCAAGCTTGTTTTCCTTTTTTTGGCGGTTTTTGGCGCCAACCTTAACGCAAGTGTGCTGGGCCGTTCAATGAACAGAGATTTAAATACAACTGAAGTTAAACAAAAATAAAGAGAAAATTATCCAAACAATTATTTTTTTTATCTATTGATCAACATGACACAAATTCTCATATCTTGACCAACATGACACAAATTGCAATGTTAAAGAAAAATTGTAGCATATAACATATTTTTTAAGTACATTTAAATTTTATAGCATATTTTTAAAAAGATGATATATTATAGCATATCTTTATAATAAATACTTAGATTTCCTTGAATTTTTTAAAATTTTTTTGAATTTACAGTTAGTTTATAGTAATAAATTTATGTGCATATTTTCTTATTAGAGAGAGAAGATGAAGAAGGAGGGATTTTTTTAAGTATTATGTGATCTTAAATTTAATTATGTTATTTATTACTATGCTTAAAATTTTGTTTTCTAATTTACTATTATTCTCCTTAAAAAATGTTATTTTTCTTTTTCTCCCTTTTATAATTAATATAGAGTAAAGAGGTGTTTGGTAAACAAGTTTCACTCCAACTAAACTGTACTTTTTCATCTCAATTTTTGTCTTTTCTGAAAAATCAACAAAGTTTATAACTACTTTTTAAAAAATCAACTCAACTCAAACTTAAATTCAACTCATTCACCAAACATCTATTAAGAGATTTTGAGAAGTCAAACATGAATATGCTTTTTTTATTGATAAACAAAATTTGTCAAAAGAAAAAAAAAAGGGAAAGATACTTGACTGACATAAATTTAAACATTATTGTATCAATACGACACAAAAATTTAGTACTAAACTAGTACGAAACAAAAATCACAAAATTAAAACTAACTTTATGTCATATTAATGAAGAAAAAAGAGTATAATAGGAGTTTATGTCAAATTGGTCAATGGATTAAAAAGAGTAACTATTTGAGAAATTTTTTTAATTTTTGTATATAAGTACCTCATGCATACTCTTCTTATATTAATTAATTTATTATTAAACTTTTTATATCGATCGATGATGGAACCTATATCTTGTAGCTTCTAAACTACAAACTCCCATTTCCCTCAACAACTGGATTAGCCCCACTGGCTTGTTGGGCCTTACAGTTTCTAATGAGCCCATTTTTGTGGACATCTTAGCCCAACCAGGAACTTGCCCGTTAAAACTGCTGAAGAGCGAGACCGTACAATGACAATGCATTTCATCAGCATGGATCTGGAGAACCAAAAGGCCTTCAAAATCCACCTCGTCTCCTCTACCGACTCTCCCGAGTTCACTCACTTGACTAGGGCACTGACTCGTTCATCGCTCGTCGCGATTGACGCCGAATGGAAGCCGACTCGCGCTGGGCAGCTGCAGCAGACAGGCTTCCCCACCGTCTCCCTCCTCCAACTCGCCTGCCAACTCGGCGGCGACTCGGACGAGTCGGATCACTCGGTGGTCTTCCTATTGGACCTCCTCCTGATTCCTCTTCCGTCAATCTGGGAGCTCCTGAGAGACGTTTTCATCTCTCCCGATGTTCTGAAATTAGGTTTTAGATTCAAGCAAGACTTGGTCTACTTGTCCTCCACTTTCAGCTCGCATGGCTGTAATCTTGGATTTGATAGGGTAAGAGCTTAGCTTTCGCGCAATGCTTATGTTTGGTTGCTGGGAAAATGCAGCAAACAAATGGAAATTTTGATTTTTAAGACCTCAATTTCATAAATGGAAGTAAAAAAAAATAAAATATCCAAAGGTTTCATTTTTATTGCTGATGGATACCATAGGTGCAATATTTTCTCAGCTAAATTTATCAAAATTCTCGTTGAAGTATATTATATAGGATTATAGGCTAGCATTAACGTGAATTTGGTGTTTTTTTAATTATTTAAACTGAATTATAAATGAAGAACTTTTTTGTGAGATAAATTATTAAAAGTTATTCAATAATGTTATTACGGTTTATATAGGTGGAGCCGTTTTTGGATATTACGAGTGTGTACAATTATCTACAACAAAAGCAACCTGGGACTGGAAGGAAAATGTCGAAGGATATCAAGAGTTTGGCAACTATCTGCAAAGAAGTGTTGGGCATTTCTCTTTCAAAGGTTTGCTTTCACTAATCATAAAACATTGTTATTCCTCTGAGATATATATATATATATATATATATATATATGAGTGATATTATATGACCTTGTTACCTCCATGATGAGTTTGTGAACAAGCATTTTATCCATGTCCTTGTCTCAAGCTATGCCCTTTTAAGGGAATCAAACTCAGTTTGAAAATACTCAAGTGTACTCAAACATATATATATGTATGTATGTGTGTATACGTATATGTAATAATGGAGTTTATCTGTTTTTAGGAACTTCAATGTAGTGATTGGTCACATCGTCCCCTCACTGAAGAACAAAGAAGATATGCAGCTATGGACGCTCACTGCTTGCTTGATATATATAACGTCTTCCAAGTCAAAGTCATCAAAGAAGGTACATGTGACATAAAGATTCAGAAAACTAAATCAATTTGTTCTGTTCTGTTTTGTTTTTAACTTGAAGACAGGGAGATTCGAACTTTGCGCCTTTTATTGCAGTCAAATATGGAATTACTGCTAAGCTATGCCTAGAACCACATATCAATTTGTTGGACTAACTGAGTTGAATCACAAAACAACGAAATACAGAAATATCTTTTGTTTTGCTGATGATATCTTACTTGGTTTGACGTAACTGACAAGCTTTTGTGATTTTTTTTTTGGTCTTAGATATACTTTTAAGATTATTGTCTCATATCCCATTGGTGAAAACAAATTTGCTGGATTGCTCGTTGCAGGGAATTTAATTAACAATCTTGCTGAACCAAATTCCATTGTTTCAAATCGTGGGCTGAAAGAGATTCTTGAGAAGGATGAGGTGTGTGAGAAAATTATAAGGATGACATTTTGTGAGCTTCGGATATAGTCCGAGCCACTGCTTTTTCTGATATTTCTCGGAAAGTAACCTCCGTAGAAGGAATGGTTCTGAGGGTCTCAGCGAAGGAGTACATTGCCTATGAATGAATCCCTGTTTAAGATTGTAAACAGATACGGTGAAAAACTTGTGCTGAAAGAATCTGATAAAAGGCCAAAGTTTTCAAAAAGAAAAGGGAAGAAGAGACGATCATTGGCCGGTTGATTCACAAAGAAAATCAATTAGAGAATTCTGAGGAGTGGCAAGGTTCGCCTCCATGGGATTCTTCCTTGGGCGGAAATGGATGCCCAAGTTTTTATGTGATGTAATGGTATGTATATAAACTATTTTGATTACCTTTTAAATCCTGTGATTTTACACCGTTAATGGCTGAGCAATTGACATTCTTGCTCTCCGAGGATTATCCTAATTTCTAGGAACAAAACTCTATAGATTTTCCGCTCTAATGTCATTTGGAGTTTGAATTTTCATGTTTTCACTCGTGTTTTACTCAGGTTGAAGGGTTGGCAAAACATTTGAGGTGTGTTGGGATAGATGCCGCAATCCCACATTCGAAGAGGCCCGAACCAAGGTGCTCTTACCAGGAATATACTAATTACATAATGGTAATAGAGGTTATATGCTAGTTTATGCAATCTGTTGCTTTCTTTGTATATAGGGACTTGATAGGTCAAGCTCACAAAGAGAATAGAGTGCTCTTGACACGGGATGCCAAGCTGCTGAGACACCAATATACATTAAATAATCAAATATATAGGTTGAAGAGCCTTCTAAAAATGAACAGCTACTAGAGGTCTGCTTGGTTCTGGTGGGGACTGAATTCAAACGAGTTAATCGCTGCTTTCATCAATCAATAGATGAGGCCGTGTTTTTGTTGCTGAAATTGCGAGTGTTCTTGCAGGTCATAGAAACATTTCAGCTGAAAATCAGTGAGGATCAGCTGATGTCGAGGTGCACCAAATGCAATGGTAGGTTTATTCAAAAGCCGTTGACGACAGAAGAGGCTGTGGAAGCTGCAAAAGGTTTCCAAAGAATTCCAAATTGCTTGTTTAAACCAAAATTTAGAGTTTTGGCAGTGCATGGACTGCAATCAACTTTACTGGGAGGTAACATCGATAACTTATTATCGCTTTTCTTATGCTCTTACCGTAGATTATCCAAAATGTGATGGTGCTTAGCTTCTTCCTCTGACCGTAAACTGTTTTCTACTTTTCTTGTTCAGTTCTCTCTAGTTGTATTCCATTGTTAAAATTGCGCAATCAATTGCCCGCTTTGAGGCCCGCCTCACTGAAAGGCTATAAAAAATGGCCTTGAGGCTACGCCTCAATGGGGAAAAAATTGCTTACGCCTCTCCCACTTGAGGAACAGGAATTTGCGTGCAATATTGCGCAATAGCTGAGGCTATTTTCTAAAGGCCTAAGGCCAAAGCTTAAGTTTTCAGAAAAAACAAAAAAAACCAGGTCCGTTTTTGTCTTTTAAGTTCATGGGCCCATCTATGCTGCTTAAAAAGTTTGAAACAAAGACATTTTTCATGGCTGCTCAAGCAATATATATGAGGATGGGGTTGACTTTTGAATTAGTAGTTACAACTAGTTAATTTTAGGGTGTGTTTCTTTCAGACTTCTTGTTGGACTAATTTCTTTTAGGCTTATTACTTATGAAATTTGTTTATTTTTTACTATTTATGATGTTAAGTATTGATTTATAACTACTACTAAATTTTTTATTTTTTTTTTATGGTTAGTGTTGAGGCTTACGCCTCAATTCACAAAAGAAAAAGCCTTAATACCGGATTGCGCTATTTTAAACATTAGTTGGATCCAACTTATTTGGTTAACTAATTAAGAGGAAACAAGTTGTTTTCTGCTAGTTTTGTCACTTTGTTGGGTACGGCATTAAGATGATCTTAGGAGGGATTTACCAAACTAGTTTCCAATCTTCTCATCAGAACTTAATTTCATTAGTGCTTATTCTGGCCCACCTCAAATAGAAGAAAAAAGGGAATCCATCTTTAGTTTCCCTACCCAATGTTAGAATAAAGCAAAATTTGCTTCAAAATACACCAAGACTTTATGATATGACTTGTTTCTCCTGTTTGGCATGTGGGAAAAGTAAAGAGAAAATTCCGTTTTAAACTAGACAAAACTTTTGACCAAAATGACACATGCTTGGGGATTGGTCGGTGGATAGTTTTGGTAGCCAGCTTTGATTTATATGCTCAATAATGTTATTTATTTTTTTTTATTTTTTTTTTAGGGAACCCAGTATAAGAATGCAGTTCAGAAATTCATAGACGTTTGCAAGTTGAACGACTAAACTCCAAGCTGATAATTATTGGCACCAGTTATATATGTCATTATTCGGGGCAAATATTATGTGTTCATGGCTTTGTAATTATTTCATCTCCATGTGTTGTAAGTTTTTTATCGGCACGCAAGGTGTATCACCTTATCCCAGCTGTTCCCCCCACTGTTATTTTTTTTGTGGACGCTGTGAAATCTCGTATGGGTTTGAATCCTGATTTGAGGGGGAAAGCTGTTTGCCAAAGTGGGTGAATGAATGAAAAAGGCAAAAATAAAAATAAAAGTTACATACATATTCAAGTTGAGTAGAATTTGTTGTGTTCTATATATATATATCTTTGCATTATTTTCTTCAATCCCGTTCCTTTTGTTTAAATGAATATTGCCATACTAAGTCTTTATATGTTGGAAACCTTCCAAACGGCATTAATATAGAGTGATATCACCGAACTATGATAGCTTACGCTATCGTGTATTTATCAAAATCTTATTACATCAAAATCATCTCACAACAAAACGTGTGCAAAGCTTCATATCGTAGTGATAGAGTGTTGAAAAATAAGTAAATTTGATGAAAATATAAGAGTCTAAAATAGCACAATACCAATTGGGCATATTTATCAGATCTGAAGGCAAAGAATTCTCCTGTGTCCTATAATAAAAAGAATAGAGACTGTTCTTTTGTTTTTTTGTTTCTTTTTTTTAGCAAACAAAAAATAAGATCAAACAGTGTCTTTATGTCTCTCAGCCTAACTCGTTGATAGAATGATATTGTATCATATCCCTGAATTTTCATTAATTAACATACCAAGGGCTCACAAAGTTAGTCAACTGAAAGTATTGCCTAACTGACAGATCGTGTGATGCATGATTCGAATTTCTGATCTATTAAAAGCGAATACTCCAAGTAAAATCTTATTTGACACCATGTCACCGTCACCGCTAGTAAAGATTGTTCTTTTGTTTTTTGGTAAATAAAGACTGTTCTTTTATTGAAACACAAGACTACCAACAATATTTTGCATAAAACAACTTGGGAATTATAATAGAATTGTATGCATTAATATACATTCTTCCATACCAATGTTGCACAAAATATACTAAGACATGGTAGGGGGGACAAATGCACCTGCATTAACGGCTTTTAACGTATGGGACTTTTCATTTTTTATTTTTTAACAAAGGAATGTTGAAGAGGAGTATGACTAGATTGACTTGAAAAGACAGGTTACCCAAACAGCATGCAAACGGCTTTTAGGCCAACTTTCCAAATGTCGTCGTTTTCTCTTTTACAATGATGTTAATACCTTGAAACCACTCCTAGCCCATTACTTGTTAGGTTTGCCATGTTAATTTTACCCAAGAGTTCTTTTCTTTTCTTTTTTAATTATTTTTCCAAGCTTCGTTTGAACAAAAATTTTGTAACTTTTTGAATTGGGTCAAGCAATGCACTAATGTTTGATGTAACTTGTCCACTGATTTCCAAATAAATTAATCAAAAAGATTGGTTGTGATATGGTTTACCCAAATATGACAACAAACTACTATGCCAAGAGGAAGCTTCAAAGCTTATTTATGCTTACTAAATAGGTCGTTCGTTGATTTTTGAATGTCCTTTTGGGACCCACTTTTGTTTATTTATTTATTTATTTTTTCCCTCAGTGGGTGGGTCCACCTAGTTGGACCAGTGTTAAAGCATATCTTATTTTTCTTGTGAAAAATGGTGAGGGTCGAAAGAAAGAAGGGGAAAAAATAAAAAATAAAAAATAAAAAAGAATGCCTTCTCAATTCAGCTTTTGTTAAAAAAAAAATCTAATAATAAAAAAGTTTTTTTTGTCTCGGCAGGATCTTTGTTGCAAGATCTTCACCTAATCTGATTGGTCCTATAATTCTACGTGACCCACAAACAAAGTGGGTTTCTTTATCCAGTAACAAAAACTAAAGAAAAGGACTCTCTCTCTCTCTCTTCATTTTTTATTTTTTTTTTTGGGACAATGACTACCCCATGGAGTTTTCACAAGAAACTTTCTGTTTCAATCTCTATCAATTTTCATTTGGAGAAGGAAAAACGTTCTCTCTTTTCATTTTTTTTTTATAAAAATAATAACATGAATTTGGGATAAATTTTACGGCAATGCACATAAGCATTCTTAATGTATTGCCTTTTTTTTTTTTTTTTTCCAAAGTATTCTTATTTGAGATTCATAAAAGTATGATAATATTGTACATTCTTAATTAACTTTGTTAACCCCGTGGCTATTTCGGCTCCTGCAATGCGCTGACTCATTTCTCAATTTAGAGAGCAACCTTGTCATCGCATGCATCGTTGGTACGGTTTGAGACCTTTTTATTGCCTTTTGTTCTTTATTTTAATATAATAAAGGCGATGTTGAATATATCATTTGTAAGCAATTTTGTTTTTGTTATTTTTTGCTTGCAGTCTCATATAACACGGACGTGGTCTTCCCACTTTTCGATATAAGTTGTTTGTCTTGTGATCTGTCCACCAGATTTATTTTTGGCAATTACGGGTGATCTTAGTGCTATAAGTCTTTTGATCGCTTATAAATTTTTATCAATTACGGAGATTGTGTTAAAAAAATTGTATTTATCTTCAATATATATAGTGCAGTTTTCAGTTTTTTGTTTTCAAAACTCGATAATGTTTTTTTCTTTAAACAATTAATTTAAGTTTATTTGTGAACTCAATCATTGTCATCTCCTAGTATTTGTAATTGTATTTTTAGATTTGGATTGAGATTACAATTTTTGAGGGGGGAAAAAAATGGAGAGTATTTTCAACCGTAAAACGAGAATCTTTTTTCTAATTAGGGCAGGAAGAAAGAAAAGGGGGCGTAGAGAATAGTGGGAGAGGATAACGTGGAAGAAAAAGGAGGTGTACACGTCGTTCAAACGACACCATCCTGACGTCGTTTGACCACAATTCTGTCAGATAATCTCACTGCAGAAGGCACATGCTTTTGGACTTACCACTTATCGCACGCTCTCCATCCCGCTCCTTTACTTGATGCCATTTGGGTGTGAGTAGGACCCACTTCTCTCTCTCTCTCTCTCTAGCTGTCTCTCTCTCTTGCACTTTCCTAAATATTATCCTTCTTCTCACGTCACCGACACGTTTCACTATCACGCAAGCTCTCCCCATTGGGACATTCCCCTCCAACCATCATCTCCCTCCACGTGTCCCCCCACGGGATATATATATATATAAATAATACATATGTCTATGTGCATTTGGTGGCTTACTTACCACTCGGATGTAAATCACACTAAAAACACCATATATACTAAATAGTTTAGTGCACACACTATAATAATGATCATGAAGATGAATAGATAATTTATACAAACATACAAACACTGAGCCCCATATAAGGAAAGTCCATGTCAATGTCACCTAGATTTTTACATGCCAATAATTTCAAGTAATATTAAGAGATATCGATAATACGTGATAATAAATATAACTTAATGATAATTTTGTATTTGATACTATTTCTTTAAATATAAAAGGAAAAGAAAAAAGACACGAACAATATGTAAGACTATTAATATGTATATCAAAATAATGTAGTGGAGTCTATTGTCTAAATATATATATATATAATATTTAGTACTGATAATGTCGCAAATGTTTTGTAATATTATTGCTATAGCTACCCTCACTTTGATAATCACTATTTGATCATCAATATCCCCAATTATATGCGGCTTTCCTTTACTTTCATAATTGTTAATAGGTTTTTATTTTTATTTTTATTTTTGGGTTATAACAAAGCATTCACATAATTGTTATAGGTTATCTGTTTTACGTCTTCTTCCAAGAAGTTATAGGTCATGTTGTTATCCATGATCAATTCTTCTATCCAAAACGAAGGTTCGTGATTCTCACAACACATGTCCTTATAATTGTTATTTTGTTTCTAGCAATTTATATTTCTATAGTTGCAATGAGATACATAGAAAATGAACTACTAATTTTTTGATTTGATTTTAGAATTCATCTCCAGATTTAGAGAGAGAGAGAAAGAGGAGAGAGAAATTGTGATCGTTAATAACTATAATTACACATCATAAGTTGAAGTCACTTTGCTTATAAAGAAATTATTATCATATTTTTTTCTTTTTCTTTTTAATAAAAAAAGCGGTATCTTCAAACTCGAATGTCTAAAAATAAAGCAACAGTTGGGATCGTTGATGGGGATTCACTGATTCTATCAATAAATAATATTGCTTAACTGATAAATTGTGATAAGATTTTATTTGTCATTATATCACTACCATAAGTAATAATAAAATGTTTTTTTTTCTATTTATTACAAAAATAGTTTTTTTTTCCTCGAGAATATTTCTGATGTGGAGAATTAAAAGGTCTAGAAATTGTCTAAGTTGGTTAATTACTTGAATTATAATGCCACTATAGGACAAATTAATAAAGCTTCCTGGGAGCTCAAGTTCATATATAAATTATCTTTCCTTTTCTTTTTATGATAACCTCTAAAACCGACCTATAGTACTTCCTCACAGAAGAGTGAGATTGAAAAAGGAAAAAGCCTATCAACTCTCACTTCTCTGATGAGAGAGAGAGAGAGAGTGAGCCGCTAAAGTGCAAACAGTGCAATGCGCATATATAGACAACCAAAAGAGAATATAACATTTGACTAACGCCAAAACATACCCTAAAAATTATTGTTTTGATGCGCCTGTAAAAACAGACTTTACATACAAATATATATATATATATATTTATTCTCTATCTCTTTCTCTCTCCTCTCTCTATCTCTCTCTCTCCACATATAGTTGGCCAAAACATGGAACCACCCCATATCCCATCTCTCTAGTAATCCAGCTATTGCTTTAAGACCATCAGCTAGAAAAGTGGGTGGGTTTCCTTTCTCTGAAGACTCCATATAACCTTTTTATATTCTCTTCCTTTTGATTTTTTTTTTCCTTCCCTTCATAATATCCATGGATAGTACAGCTCACTGGCCTCAGGTAAATAACTGACCTTTTAATTTTTGTTATTTTTTCCTTCATGAATAAGTGCATGAAATTATCAAATTATCATCCATCTCTAATCTAAAAAAAGCTATAGGTAATTAATTTGGAGTAATATATATTTGAATTAATAACCTTTTGTGCTCTTTTGAGAATTTTCTTCTTTGGTTAATTTCTAGCTTCTCAAAGCTATATATATAGCTAGTTAGTCTTTACTTTTTTTTTTTCTCTCTCCCAAAAAGATGATGTTGTTGCTGATCATCTCAACCCCCACTATTATTTATCTGAATTTTTGTTGGGTCTTTCCAAAAAAATCTTCCATTGTATCTTGAAAGTTAAAAGTACTATACTGCACTTTTTTATTTTCTTCTTCTTTTCCTTTCTTTTCTTATCATCTGATAAGCACCCAGAAAAAGCTAGTTGTTTTTTTGCTCTTGTTGCTGTTGCTGTTGTAACCCTCAAAGTGTAAAGCACCTTCTCTTTATTTTGTTTTCTTTTATCTTGTTAATTATCTTCTTGTTTGTTTCTCCTTCCAACTTTCTTTTTTCTCCATCACTTTTTTTTTTTTTTTTTTTTTTTCCCTCTCCTGACAAACATGAAGTTATGGCCTTTTCTCTCTTTAACTTTAGGGTTTTTTTTTTTCTTTTTTTTTTATATAAAAATAATTTTTCAGGGAATTGGAGTGGTTAAAGGCATGGATCAGGGCAGTTCAAAGCAGCAGGCTCCTAATAATAATATGACAGAGAGAAGAGCAACAAGGCCACAGAAGGATCAAGCTTTGAACTGTCCACGGTGCAACTCCACCAACACCAAATTCTGCTATTACAACAACTACAGCTTGACTCAGCCTAGGTACTTCTGCAAGACTTGTCGCAGGTATTGGACAGAAGGTGGGTCCCTCCGTAATGTTCCTGTTGGTGGTGGCTCTAGGAAGAACAAAAGATCTTCATCAACTTCATCTTCATCTTCAACAATTTCTTCTTCTTCTTCACCGTCTTCTAATTTACCAATATCGAAACTTTCTCATCCTCATCATCAGACAGTACCGGTAGAGCCAAGCTTCAATTTCCCACCAAGATCCACCAAGGCCAAGATCTCAACCTAGCTTACCCACCATCATCAAGCCATCATGATCATCAGAACAACATCTCTAGATCATCATTTGTGGAAGCTCCGTATAATAGTACTGCTACTGAGAGTTACACACCAACCCCAGCAGTACCGGTACGGCTACAACTTCGGCTATGGAGCTTCTCAAGACCGGGACTACTCATGGCTTGATCAGTTCATTCATGTCCATGCCTGTTGTTGTTGATCAGGACTCCAACACAATGTTGATCTCAAGTGGGTTAATTCCAAATCTGGCTCAAGAATTCAAGCCTTCTCTTAGTTTTGGTCTACATCATGCAGGCTACAGCAATAATCATGATCATCACCATCGTCAAGGTTATGATCATCATCGGAATCTTGATCAACATCATCATGCGGTTCAAGATCAGACGGGTGCGAGGCTACTGTTTCCTAGTGATCGTCGTCAGGAATTGAAGCATGTTTCAAGTACTACCAGCACTGCTTCTGATCATGATCAACGTCAAGATCATCATGATCATCATCAGTTTGAGCTTAATAAAGGGCAAGGAGATATTTCCAATGGGTATACTTGGAATGGAATGTTAGGTCACGGAGGTTCTTGGTAATAAACAGGAAAAAAAAAAAACTACAGACTTTTAACATTTTGGAAAAGTGTTTTTATTTGGCGTGGCTTGGTGCTCATCAAACTAACAAATTAGGGTAAAAATGTTTGTTATGGGTTCTTTCTTCTTTTATGATTTGTACTCTTTTTTCTTTTTCTTTTTTTTTTTCTTTTTTTTCGAAGGAAAAATTCTACCTTTTTTTTTTTTTTTTTTCCAAACCTTTTTCTTCTATTGTGTTTCTTTTGGTATTTAAATCAATGTGGGATGTTTTGAAGCTTTGTTTTAGGTCAGCTTCAAGGGGTGTGGTGTAGTGCTTTTGAAAAGGTAGGGGGGGCAAAAAAAAAAAAAAAAAAAAGGGCCACCAGAGTAAGTTTCTTATCTCATGGTTCTCCTTTAAATTAGGGCTTCATCATCATCATGGCCTTCATATTATCATCATACGATCTTTCATAATTTGCCACAGCTAGCAAGTGTTTGAGACTTGAGTAGTGCTACTGCTTTTATGAGTTCGTGTAGCAAATAATGATGTTCATGGTTAGCAAGGGTTGCTAATTAATACTATATGTATTGTCTCTAATTATATATGTCATGTATTTGTTTGAGCATATAAGGTACTGATTATGATCTCTCTCTTTTTTTTTTATTTTTTTTACTTTTTTTTTGGGAAATTGAGATGACAATTTGAATTTTATAATTCACGGTGGTGAAGTCAGGTGTCTAATTATCATTAGACTACACATGCGACCATAAAATATTTGATTCTTTTTTTTTTTTAACTATTATAGCTTAACTAGAATTGAGGATTATAACTTAGATTTTGAAGTAATGCACTTGGATTATAACTTACAGTGAAGTTAGATGCTCAATATTACCTATAGACTATACCTATTATGAGGATTTGATTTGATTATTTTTAAAACAAAACTATTATTAGTGAGAATACCTTAATTATAATATAAATTATTAATAAATTCAGTTGGAACTTTAAAGTGAATTTAATGGTATATGGTATGATGGCTTTCAATCCTTTGCACAACAAAAGTTTCGCTCTCTTTTTTCTTTCTTTTTCCTCTTTTTTCCTCTCTTTTTGGTTGCCTACAGGTCAGAAATGTCGGATCTTTTCACCCCATCTTGGTCTTTCGGATTCTTCCATCATTAAAGCAAGACACCCTTCATCATCAACTCACATAAAATAGGATGTTTAGCAATTAACGAAGAACACATTTTTTAACCAGAAGAGTACTAGGTATGACCAGTTAGCGTATATATATATATATATAATATATATTTTTTTTTCATTTACTTTTTTTTTTTTTGTGTGCCCATTTTGCTAGATTGATTAACCTAGCTTTTCCTTTCAAAAAAAAATTAACCTAGCTTTTTCTACCACTCTTCGTTTTTTCTCTAGAAAAATATTGTTTTGATCATGATATATAATTTAATATACATCTAGAAGCAAACTCCATAATCTCTGCCGCAAACACAGATTGTCTTTAGCTTATAATTATATTTCCTCATCTTGTAATGATTTCTTTCTATGAGCACTCACGTTTTGAAGGGCTGATTTTAGTCACCGCAAAATTTGCGCCATTTCCTTCAATGATTATCACAGTTCTCCCATATAAATTAGGCTCAATATTCTCTCTGTTTCCTTATTTTTAAAGCTAAAATTTAAAAATAAATAAATAAAAAATTCTAAAACTTCTTTAGTGGCATTCCTTTCTTTATTAGCCTTTAGGATGGGACCCACACAAACATTCTCCTCGGCTACCATGCTGTAGACTAATCTATTATCTACTCCACTCTGCCAAATCCTAATCTCTCTCTTAACATATAATACATATAGATATATATAGATATACATACACATGTAGTAGTCTATGATCGACAATAATTTAATATTTTGTTTCCTATATAGATCATGATGACCACATTCTTAGATATATTTTGTATCTAAGCTGTTTAGCACTAGTAGCTATAGGGTTAGGTGTTATGAAAGTCCCTTTCTTCTCTTTACCGGAGTTGGCCATCTCTCTCGCTTCGGGTTCTCTTTTCTTATGCTCATACAAATTTGTCAATGGTTTTATTTATTAATTATTTTTTTGATATATAATATAATTTCAAATTGTCAATGGTTCGAATTATAACGCTGAAGATTTAAACGTCTCTATAATGGTGGTGACTATTCTATATTGTTATGAGTTGGGGTTGCAAAAAGAAAGACAAAAAGTTTTATAGTCAAAGCACTATATCAATATGTTTCATGTTGTTTTTATTCAACTAGCTAGCATTTTTGCCCCCCCCCCCCCCCCCCCCCTCATTTGAAAATTGCTAAGGGGAATTGCTTGCTTTTTGCACCTAATTATATATAATATATTATATATAATATATACGCTAATTTCCCATATATATATTACAATTATACGTCTACGATTAGGATTCTTATCAAGCTAGATTGCTTGATAATTTAGAACAAGGGCATGTGCATGAATGCCTAAAGCTTTGGATGTCTATATATCTATAGCTAAATGGCTATTATGAAGAATTTTAACATTTTACTGATTTTCCTTGATGCTGTGATCGTGATGTTTTTGAAAATATTGCAGAAGAAGACATTAGAAAGCCCGCAAAAATGGGTGAAAAAATATCCATGAAATAACAAGAAAATCGATGCTTTGTTGAATTTAAAAGGACCACCCATTTTCTTTGTTCTTAATAGTAAATAAGATTGATCTGGCTTGGTTACACATTAAAGATGGTGCAGTTATTAGTATATTGGTTTATGAAAAATTCATGTTTGCTTTTGACAAGACTTGATAAAATGCTACATCAATATATATATATATGTACATATCGCATTCATTAAAATAACATATCATATCACTTAAATTATCAAATTTGTTAAAGTATCATAACAATTATTAGTTTAAATATTTTATTGAAAACATGACTTGAAATTAATAAGGAACATGAAAAGAAAGGGAAAAAAAATTTTGGAATCCTGTTTTTCACAAATATAATGACGACAATATAGAATTACATCTTAAAAGTTGCCTATATATATATATATATATATTTTTTTTTTTTTTACCGCGTGATGTAATTAATAAGTAGGTAATTTTTCGTCCGAAAAATAGAACTTTGTGTGAAAAATTCGCTAATATTGTCGCTAATATTAATCATGGAGCTAATAAACTTAGCCAACGTGGATAAATCCAATACCAAATAGCCGTTTTTGATGCGCACTCCCAACGAAAGAAAAAGAAAAGCAGCAAAGACATGAAGAAGAAGAAAGAATTAGTCTTTTGTCAGTCACTATGTCATGTGGTTAAAAAAATAAAAGTGCAAGATTTGATGTGGACACTACTCGTTTATGTATTCATTCATTAAAATTTTGGGGGTTTTTTTTTTTTTTTTTTTTTCAATCGATGTCTCCTAAACCTTTTTTGTTATCAGTTCTGAAATGAGAAATTTTGACAATTAACCTCATAAGCTACAAAATCCATCAAACTAGTGACCTCTTTGATCACGTTCGTTAAATTATAGACGGTTTGTAACATGTAATTCGCACAATTATTTATTTATTTATTACCTCTTATCTAATCCATGTGCCATTCTCTTTTCAGTTTTTGTAAAAATAGTTGTAGTAATAATTTGATGAAGTTATCAAAAGGACCACTGATGGAATGTAGTTTAAAGTTTATGAGGTAATTTGTCAAGTTACTGTGTTTGGCACACCATTTGAAATCCAAAAAATCATGTCATTTCAAATTCAAATCCCCTTTTTTTCACATTTTTTTAAAATCTATGTCACATTCATTTTTTCTTCTTCTTCAATGCCTATTTATTTTTTGTGTTATTATTGTTTAGCTCAAAGTTATCTTTGTCACATGGTGACCATGTTATCATCACATAATTTTTTTTTTTTTTTTTTACTCTATTCCGCAAGCACCATATAAGTTAACTAGTGGTGAAAAAAGGAGCCAAAATTTTGAAGGATAATTCATAGTCACTGGCTCACTGCCATTTCAGTCAAATACAAGTTCTACAACGAAAAGCTAAGATATTTTTTTTTTTTTTCCTTTTACCAAAAAAAAAAAAAAATTTAGAAACTTTTGTAAAGCCCGTATGTGTTTTAAGAGAGAGAGAGAGAGAGTGGTAGAGAGAACGTTATGCTGTGTTAGTCATATTTTCACTTCCATGCAAGTTTATGTCCACAGCTGAAATGGCTGCTAAACCAGTGGAAGTCCTTACACATTTGGCACCATCACCACCGTTAAATCATGGTTCCAAGAATCAGACGTCTCGGAAGCCCACCAGCCTTTCCTTTCAAAGACCAGTAAATTCAAGCTTGTACGCTTACGTTCTCGAATCCTGTAGATGCCCAGATTTGGGAAAACAGGTTCATGCCCACACTGTCAAAACTGGGTTTTGCGGGCACGAGTTTGTGGAGACCAAGCTGCTCCAGATGTATGGAAGATGCGGTTGTTTGGAGGATGCCGCTCTTGTGTTCGATAAAATGCCCCTGAGAAACTTGTATGCTTGGACTGCCATTTTGAACGTGCACATTGATTGTGGGTTTTTTGAAGAAGCTCTTTTGCACTTTCTGGAATTGCAATTAGAAGATGTGGGATTGGAGTTTTTTGTGTTTCCGGTTGTTTTCAAGGTTTGTAGCGGACTCGGGGCGCTAGGATTGGGAAGACAATTGCATGGGATTGCTATGAAGTCTCGGTTTGTTGCAAATATATACGTTGGTAATGCGCTAATTGATATGTACGGCAAATGTGGAAGCTTAGACTACGCGAAGAAAGTTTTGGTGAAGATGACAGAAACGGATTGTGTTTCGTGGAATACTATTGTTACGGCCTGTGTGGTTAATGGAATGGTGTACGAGGCATTGGAATTTTTGGATAGAATGAAGTCAGATAAGTTGACACCCAATGTTGTTTCTTGGAGCGCAGTTCTTGGAGGCTTCTCACAGAATGGTTATGATGAGGAAGCCGTAGAGCTGCTGTTTAGAATGCAAGCAGAAGGATTTGAACCAAATGCTCGAACCTTGGCGAGTGTTCTTCCATCCTGTGCTAGGCTACAACGGCTTAGTCTTGGCAAAGAAATCCATGGCTATATTACCAGACACGGGTTTATATCGAACCCTTTTCTTGTGAATGGATTGGTTGATATGTACAGAAGGTGTTCTGATATGAGGAGTGCTTCAGCAATGTTTTCAAACTTCTCTTTGCAAAATGCAGTCTCTTGTAATACAATGATTGTCGGGTATTGTGAGAATGGCGACATCTCCAAAGCTAAGGCGTTGTTTGATCAAATGGAGTTGATGGGTATCGAGAAGGATGTGATTTCCTGGAACTCTATTATTTCAGGGCATGTAGATAACTGCTTGTTTGATGAAGCTCTATGTTTGTTTCAAGAATTACTGAAGGAAGGAATAGAACCTGATTCCTTCACTTTAGGAAGTGCTCTAACTGCTTGTGCTGATCTGGTGTCTTTAAGACGAGGGAAGGAGATACATTCCCGTGCGATTGTAATGGGTTTGCAATCTAACACCTTTGTTCGTGGAGCTCTGGTAGAAATGTACTGTAGATGCCAAGACTTATCGTCTGCTCAAAGGGCTTTTGATGAAACAAGTGAAAGGGACATTGCTACATGGAACAGTTTGATATCCGGCTATTCTCGTTGCAATCAGAAAGAAAAAATTCCATTACTTCTTCAAAATATGAGAGAAGATGGCTTTGAGCTGAATGTATATACCTGGAACGGTATTATCGCTGGTCATGTGGAAAACAACCATCTTGATTTAGCCATGGAGTTGTTCTCCCAAATGCAGACTTCAAATTGAGGCCTGATATATACACTGTCGGCATTATTTTATCAGCTTGTTCAAGGTTAGCAACAATTGAGCGAGGTAAGCAGGGTCATGCGCATTCGATTAGATTTGGGTATGACAAAGATGTATATATTGGCGCAGCACTCGTGGACATGTATGCAAAATGTGGAAGCTTGAAGCATTCATTTATGGCTTATAATAGGATTTCAAATCCTAATTTAGTATCCCACAATGCCATGCTTACTGCTTATGCAATGCATGGACATGGGGAAGAGGGAATTGCCTTCTTCCGCAAAATGTTAGAAGATGGGTTTCGACCAGACCAAGTTACTTTCCTATCCGTTCTTTCTTCATGTGTGCATGCTGGATCAGTGAAGACGGGTCGTGAATTCTTTCATTTGATGAGTTATTTCAATGTGAAACCCACACTTAAACACTACACTTGCATTGTTGATCTTCTAAGCCGTGCATGTCAGCTAAATGAAGCTTACGAATTTACTCAGAAACTGCCCATTGAACCGGATTCGGTTTTGTGGGGTGCTTTGCTTGGAGGTTGTGTTATTCATGGTAACGTTGAGTTGGGAGAAATTGCAGCAGAGAGGCTAATGGAGTTGGATCCGAATAATACCGGAAACTACGTTCTGCTAGCTAACTTGTATGCTTATGCAGGGAGATGGAATGATCTAGCTAGAATGAGACAGTTAATGAAGGATAGAGGAATGCATAAGAGCCCGGGATGCAGTTGGATTGAAGATAGTGATGACATTCATGTGTTTCTCGCTTGTGATAAAGCTCATAAGAGGTCAAATGAGATCTATGTTACTTTAGACAATTTGATTATTCACATGAAAACAGCGTTTACAACTAGTTTGTGATTACATACCGTTGTACGACACTCTAGTGCAAACATATGCGCACAGTTTCTACAGCTCAACTTGCCACACTTATCGGCCATTCTAGAAACTAAAGTACAAACAAATGAAAAAAATAGGATTATCTAGTAAGCAAGGAGAAATACCATTTGTTGTATCAGCAATTTTGAAGTAATATTTCCATATGGGATTTCAGTACAGGTCCAAGGACTCCAGAACCCGACGGGCTTGGATATGCAGTGCAGTTAGTCTCTGCTCTGGATCAAGAGTTGAGCCAAATTGACTAGCTGCCCATATCAAGGAGGCAGACTTCTCCCCTAGAAGCCGCCTGATGTCTTCTTGTATAGATGCTAGTGGAGGCCTTCCTCGTCCATTTACATGCCCAATAAGAAGTAGCAAGAACTCTCCGCATTTCAACCTAAGAACGAGAAAGAGACGTTTACTTTTCAATTATTATTACAATAAACTAGAAAGAAGGTGTCCTAGTCTCAAAAAATGAATATTGTGGGCAGACAGAGTCAAAGCCAAACGGTAATTTAAATCTCAAAACTGATAGCAAATATGATGCGATCAACAGCCAAACATTACTCTCATAAAACGGCTCCAACTATATCGTTTCTTATCTTCTGAAAATCCAAATATACTGCTGTAGAATTGCAAATAGAAATTTAACTAACAGTCAACAATCAACATCAATTATAAGCTCAGAAAGAACGAGACCTGAGATTTTCATCAACTTGTTTGTCTCTGATAAGCTCTGCAACTTCCTCGATACCATTACACGCTTCGAAATCCTGTCAAAACATGAAGAAGAAACGCATAATTTCATCTGTTTAGGGAAACCCAAAAGACCATCAAACTTAAAAATCACAAGATATCTGCTAATAGACAATTGTACCATTTGATTGGCAGATGAGTCCAACATAATGGAGATCAACGCATCCAAGCATGCCCCTTGTTCCAGTACTCCCCTAGTTGATAATATGTTCATCAAGACCTTCATAATTTAAGGATTTATTTTTTGGTCAAAAAAAAAATCTAGAGATATTCAAGAGAAACCAGATTAGTTCCGAATCAACAAAATGGTAGTAAGACAATGCTTCAAAAGACCTGAATTGCTTTGTACTGGTGAGCTAACAACGTACTCTCTGTGTGGAGCAAGCAGCAACCTTCCAAAACCCGAAGCGCAAGCGAAACCTCAGCATCAGTCGAAGGACTGGAAATCTTCATGGGCTCGACACCGAAGATGTGATCCAAATTCGCAACAATGTCATCGTCGGACTCTTTCAATGAATGTTGAAAGAGAACTGGAACAACTGTCACATTGTAAAGAACTGCATTGGATCAGCAATTTCAGAGAAAAATTGCCTAAAACCTAATCCCAAAATCAAGACCTTTTTGCTCTCAATTTTCTAGGCACAATTTCGGAAGAACACGACAGAAACCAAAAAGGAAATCGAGAATGAATTAAAAAAAATCTATGAAATTGAGCAAAAAAATTGGAACTTCCATTTTCTTTTTGCTACATTTTCCGGCGATTGAAAGACAGACGAAAGAAGAGAATTGATGGGAATAAGGAGGTCGGAACCTTGAAGCTCCGGGATGGACTGAGTCTGGGAGAAGAAGTTAATGGTGGAATCGGTCTCGGCGACGGATCGGAGGAACTTGAGGAGAGTTCTGAGACCGCGAACTCGGAGGAAGGAGAACTCGGCTCGGGCGTCCCTGAGACCGCTCCGGAGCGCGAGAGTGACCTCGCGGTAAACTCGTTGTTCTGTCAACGAGTTAACGAGCTCGCCCACCGCCGTCGACGGTGGCTCGGCCTCCGGTTCCGGCGAGCCAGTTTCCGGAGTTATTCCCTCGCTCCACAGCGCCTTCTTCAGGTACATTCTCTTCTCTCTTCTCTCCGTCAAGTGTCAAGTCGTTTCCTTTGTTTTTTATTCTCTTTCCTCCCAAATGTCAGCCGTTGTTGGGAGGCGAAACGACAACAAATGAAATGGATGATTTTGTTTGTCGTTGTCGTTGTCTCTTTTCTTTTCTTTTTTCTTTTTAAGTTTTTTTTAATTATTTTTAAGTTAATTTTTCACTGTTTTCAGACGAAAAAGGCCTTTATAAAAATTAGAGGGAGTACTAATTGATGTGTTAATGGTGAATTTTGATATTTAGGTGAAAAATGTTATTCACTGAAGTACTATTTTTAATATCAATTTGTCATATGTTAAATTTAGTGACAGATTTTTTATCAATCATGATCAATATTAAATTTTGACATTCGATTTTCATTGATTTAAATCTCAAATTTTTCATCTAATCATTATGATTTTATTATTTTAATTACTTAAATACTAAAACTTATTTTAACAAATTTCAACTTTAGTAACAATAACAAAAGGAGATATAGCATTTATTGGTTTCCCATTTTTTAACACTAAAAAAATCCATGTCGTTCTCCTTTTAAACAATGTGACCAAAAGTGATACCGTTTTATTTCTTTCACACACAGAAAACTACTTCATGTCCATTTAGTACTTAGAAATCAAAAGGACGTATTTTTCTCGCGCTAAAACGACAATTGATTTTAAAGGCGAATTGGCATGTCGTTTTCTCTCTCTCAAGAATTGGTATGTCGTTTAATACCAGCAAAACGACAAACGATCTGCCGTTTTTGTTAAAAGTAAAACTAAATGCCCTTTCTGTATATGCTTAAAAGACGTAACAGAACATTTATATAGAAAGAGCTTCTTAATTTTTCCAAGCAAAGAAAATTAGAAAACAAACCCAAACTTCTGATTTCTCCATAAGAGGGACGGCTCCATCTGCTGTTAAAGTATTAAGTTCATCACAGAGTACTTCCAAAATCCAAATTTGAGCAAACTTGCCACTACTTGGAAGCTAGTTCTCTCCCTACCCAAAATAAATATCAACCTCGTTTCCAATAGCCACTAGAATAGACCATAATGAACTAAATAGATCACTAACAGCTTTAAAATCCAACCCCAAATGTTTAATTGTTCTAAATCATCTTTTCCTTTGGACGTATGCCAACTTAGTTGGGATCTGACTAGTTTTTCGTTATACTCTACTACTCGTTTTCAATTTTTTTTTTTTTTTTAAATAAAAAAAAAGAAGAAGAAGAAGAAGACAACAAACAAAAGGATATAAATTTCGCTACCTGAGACAGCCAAGAAAATAACATGCTAGAGAAGTTCCAAAATATTATTTAACACGTGAACTGATCATTTCATTCCATTTACAACTTTCCAATTCGAACATAGTAGAGAATGAACAACAAGAAACAATGACAATTCTCAAATGGCTGAGAAGTCTCTGTACAATATGAATGGCACAAACCAGTGACAAACTTGCATCAACAATCACATAACAGAAATGAGAGGGAAGAGATGCCATTAGCTACCAATTCTCCTTCACAATTTTGGACTTCTCAAGTATGAACTTCCCTTCTTTATACTTCTGTGATGCCTCATAAGCCCTTTCATACTTCCACCCCAACACCTCATGGCAATCTGCGCAAGAGATATCAGCAACGGTATGGAGACCAGTCAAGAGATGCCTGTCTTCTTTCGGCCCCACGACGATGTTCATGGCATGGGAGAACAGAAAAGCTCGGCCATTTCTCCCCTAAAAATGAACACAATTTTCATAAAAAGAAAGTTACACAGAGATTACAGGGCATTACCTAAAACCACAGTCTCAATCCAAAGTGTACGACCAGAACATAATTCTATAGAAAAAACATGAAAAGAAAAATTGCAGTTAAAAGATCAGAGGTGAAACAGCTCAAGTTTGTTAAGAATTAGACAACCTTAACCCTTGATTACCATGAGCAATAAATTCGAAGAAAAGCAAACAGACAAGCACACAGAACTCAGTAAAAATTCCATTAACGAGCAAGAAGATTACAAGAGAAATCACACATGGCCTCTCTCACACGTGCTCACGCTGCGTCGGGGCAATAACTAGGCTCCAGACATTCCACAAAGTCTTAAACTGAGCTCAACTCAGTATTTATATTCCTTTTCTTATATTGATGGACACAAAGCAAGAGGAGCCATATTCTTAAATTGATAGTTTTCTGTAAATAACTTCCAAGAAACCCTCACTCTATCTGCAAATTTACTTGATTCACCAAATGGGTCATTTTTTTTTTTTTTTTCGATTTTTTGGTCGAATCCACATGGGTCATATCACAGTATAAGTGTTTAAAGCTTTTCAAAACAAAGATCACATGTGAAGAACTTACTCAAACTTGGTAGCATAAAAAGAAATTCATAAAAATATCTAACCTGAAAAGCTTTGGAGACAATATCATCGTGAAGAGAAACATGGTTCCGGCAATTACAACAGCTGTATAATCTAGGCCCTACCAAATCCGCCATTGATTAACAAAACTGCCAAATTAAACAGAGAGGAAAAGAAAAAGGAAAACACATTAAAATCAAATCAGACAAGCCAAGAAATGGAAAACCCAAGTCACAGTACAATCTGGGGAAATCAAAACATGAATTGGAAATAAAAATTTATAAAAAAAAATAGCTTTAATTTCCTTACCTACAAGAAGATCAATGATGACCCAAATGCCTGGAGCAAAAGATAAGAACACAAATGGGTGTTAACGTGCAAGATTGGACCAAAGGGGATTACAAGAATGAGAAAAGATTCCAAAATTATTATAAGATAATAAAAACGAAAAATTGGGTTTTTGTAATAGTGTGAAAGAGACGTGATTGGCATGGAAGAGTGAACGAGAAGAACACCAAAAGCCATGACATTTAATAATTAGTAATCAGTGAAGAAGAACAAAATAAATAATAATAATAATAATAATAATAACATATAATAAAATAAATAAATAAAAAACCCACTGAAAAAGGAAAAAGTTTTTGTCTACGGGGTTAAAAAAAATCGGGGGAAAAAAGAGATGCTAAACAGATTAATTATGTTTAGTATTATAATGGCAATGGATGAGGATTTGAGCTGTAAAATCAAACACTAAATCATTTTTTTTTTTCCAAAGAGAAAACAACAATTAAAGTGTGGGAATTCAATAAATTCTTTTTTATTTTTTCCTTGGACAATGAGAGGTTGGATATTTAGTAGAAGTATTAGCACATAATGATTGGTTTTTTTAAGGAGATCAGAAATTTCGATAGAGAAATCACATTAATATGCAAATCAATTAAGAAACAAAAAAATCGGTTTTCTTTTTCGTTTATTTTATTTTATTTTATTTTATTTTCAAACACTTGACCTAACCTGACCAGTGACAACTGAGTGGTATTCTTCGTCATGGATTGGTTGCTTCAAACTACAAAATAAAGAATGGCGACTGAGGAGAGAGAGAAAAAGAGAAGGAGAGAGAGAGAGGATTTTTCTGCAATATTGTAGTCTAATGGAGGATTTTTCTGCAATATTTTCGTTCAGGATGACTTTCGGCTCATGGTGTAGACCCACGCGTAGACAAAGTGAGTGCTTCAACGCGCTCTTTGATAGTTATGTTTCATTTGGCGTTTGAGTTTCACTCCAACTAAATTGTAATTTTTTATCTCAATTTTAAATTTTTTTTTTAAAGTCAATAAAATTTATCATTAGTTTTAAAAAATTCAACCAATTCTAATTTAAAAACTTTATCTAGAACCGGTGAATAAAATGCAAGCTTAATAATTAATAGTTATGAAATAATTGCATAATTATACCTCTTAGTTATTTCACAATTCATCCATTTGTTTTTTTAAAATCAAGGTATTATCTGTTTGAATTTTAAAAACTTATTTAAATTTTATCTCAATAAAAATTATAACTAATTTTTAAAAAGTTAACCAACTTCAACCTAAAAATTTCATTTCATTTCATTTCAAACTCAATCCGAACACCAAATGCACCTTTAGTATCTTTGTGAATGTTCCTAAAATAGAGTATCCTTTGTGAATGGAAAAAAATGGACAAAACAACATATATACCCTTAAATTGGACAAAAATTTACCACGTTATCCGCTAAATTTGAAAAACTTATTTAAATTTCAACTCTCGTGACCTTTGTGAATGGAAATAAATTGGACAAAACAATATAGATACTCTTGTTATGAGAAATATATAAATAAATATTTAAAAAATTTATAGAATTGTGGTTACATGATTAATCCAATGATAATTTCACATTTAACTTCATCATAATCGTAAGATGTAGAATTCAAATCTCTCACCCTAAATTCATAAAACATATATATTTTACATAATTTTTCGTAAGAAAAGAAACATTTTCTAAAATAAAAAAAGTGTTGGTGTTACCCTAAAAAAATAGCACCGCATTGTATCAGCATCAATCAAATTACAAAGCATTCTAAAATTTGACAGTTTAAAGGCAGTAAAATTTTCACTAAAACATCTTTTGAACTTAACATAAATTGTTTCTTTTAAGGTAATAATTTATATTTCATCCATATGTTCGAATTTAATGCTTTGTTTGGTTCACCAATTCAAACCATTCAACTCAAATATTTTTTATCTTTTTCCCAAAAAAAAATTTATCTTTTCTGAAAATTCAAAAAAATTTACTATTAAAACTTAAAAATCCCAACTCAAACTACTCCACCAAATAAACCCTAAGACTCAATTAGCTTTTTGGCTCACTGTTAGAGTTGTCTCCTGGTGTAAATAGATTGAATTAAAAAAAAGAAAAGAAAAAATCGATAGAATTCTGCTTGAAATGTTAGATTTGTATTAAATTCCATTGATATAATTATTTATTTTAAGATAATTGTAATAAAATTTTATGAGAAATATAATTTTATTTGTGTTCGCTTGACTTTCAGGTCCAAATCTAAGTTTTTCATATCAATTTTTACATTTTTTTAAAAAGTCAATAAAAATTATAATTAATTTTTAAAAATTAAACCAATTTCAATTTAAAAATACAATTCCAAATCTATACACCAAACGTAAGCTTAATTTTTTTTTTTTCTAAGAAAACGTAAGCTTAATTATTCATTTGAATGTTTATCTATCTTCCTTTTGCATATATATATATATATATATAAAGTTACTTTACCACGTGATCTGAAATAGTGGCAAGATTGAACCACCAAAGCTAGAAACAAACGATTATATTATGATAAAAGTAGAACTATGGAAATAGGTACCACTCCAATTACACGCCGAAAGCCTATGCATAGAATCAAATCAAACAAATTCCATTTAAAAAAAAAAAAAAAAAAAGCAAAACAAACGAAACAATAAGCTCATTCAAATTCTATGGGTGACCTCACTCAACCACGCTCCCTAACTTCAAGCTTGTCCTTTTCTCCAACCCACATTTTCTTCAGTCAATCCAAATAAACAACTTAAATTCAATGTACCTTATTGACTAGGATTTCCGCAATGATGTAAAAAATTTTATCTGGGGTAACAATTTTTGGACTTCTAAATTCAATTTAAACGGTTTAGATAATTTATGCACATAAAATTTATTGTGCATCCAACCACATATAATTATTTCAAAACCCTTGAGGGAGGGGGGGGGGGGGAAAGAGTTGCTTCCGGTCTTCTTCCAATTCTCCGGCAGGTGAAGAAGTTTTCCGGCCACCCAACCCACATCGACGCGCCGCCCTTCCACACCGTCCAAGCCCCCTCCGCCCCCGCCAGCTCACGATTGCATATCGTCCGAGCCCCCTCCGCGCTCCGGCGCCGTCCACTGTAGCCTCTTCCGCCCCCTCCAGCTCACGATTTCAAATCTCCCCTCCGCGCTCCGGCACCGTCCACGCGAGCCCCCTCCGCCCCTTCCAGCTCGCGATTTCAGATCTGCAACCAAAAGGATTGTAGATTGTCCAAGCCCCCCGTCGAGCTCCGGGGCCGTCCACACGATACCCCCCGTGACCGTCGGCGATGTCGAAGGTGGTCTCCTTCTTCTACTTGTGCTTGTAGACGGTCTCGGGGTTGGAGGTGGGTTTCGCTGGTCGGTGGCCGCCAGGGGGGTTGCGTGGTGGTGGTTCGCCTTCGCCGGGGGGGCTGGGTCGCCGTCGGGCTGTGGGAAGTTGGGTGAATTATAGAGAGTTTTTTTCTTTTTCTTTGAAGTATAATCACATATTTTTATCTACACCCTAATTCAATATATCATATTAATCTATCCTTTCTTATTTATTGAATCTTATTATATTTTAGAGTAAAAATTCTTATCCCATTATAAAATCCTTCAATTAATTATTATATAACCTTGCTGTTCTACTGGTGAATAAGCACCAAATTAGTCAAAAGTTTAAATCTTCGGAGAAGATTTCCACCAACTTGTCTTAATGGATCCTCTTTGGACGGTTATCCTTTCAAGTCACCATTTTTGGTCTTCAAAGCTGTGGAAACATAGGCTCTCCTAATTTGTATTAAAGTCTATTGACAATATATGAAAAACAAAAAAAAAAAAAAAAACAAAAAAATCTATTAATAAAACAAAAATTCTGTTAATTATGCATAATTTTTTGATTTCATGTAATTTAAACGAAATCTAATGTTCAAAAACATATCCTATCCTAATTGTTTAGCTAAAACAAAAGGAGAGGTTGAAGCAACAAATCACGGACTCCACCATGTAAAAGTAGAAGAAAATTATTGAATTCAAAATTCCATAATTTGTGGCGACAAAAATATTGCTTTCACAAAATCAATTATTTTGGTATAAGAATTATGAACATAATCATCATTCATTAATCCAAATTTGGAGCTTTTATTTCCAGTTAAAAAAATTATCCTTATTCACTACTCTTTTCAGATGATAACGATTTTTTTTTTCTAATAATTTAAATTAGGATTGATTATTTTATACGAATTATTAGTTATATTTAGAAGATGTAGTTTTATTTTTTAATTTTAAGATAAGACGTGTGACGAGTATATTTTAAAAAAAGAGTAAAAAAAGCCAATAGAGGGATGTTAATAAACCTTCTCATATTAAATTTTTTTAAAAAGTCATGTCAGTAAGTTAACAACAAGTTGCATATCTAAATCTCATTTAATAAGTTGTTTAAGTTTCATATTCATTAATTGTCATTAAATTTATTTGGTTAACTACCTATTTTGGTACAACTATCCGATTGACATCATATGACTAAAATAACGATAACCATAGATAGATAAATATTATAGTAATAATTGAAAACTCTTCTATATATATATAATTAATAGAAAAAAGGCGTCATGTTGTAATATGTAATTCATATTTTGAAATTCCTTAAAACAAAATGAACAGGTTGGGGAGTTTTATATTAGTTAAGAAATAGTGAATTCATTTATATATGATCTATTTAATAATCTGGGAAAAAAGGTATTATATTAAGTAGAAACGTCATCTTTTAAATATTTGAAAAGATTCAAATTAAAAAGCGCTTAATCTATTTGCAAGTTATTTAAATTTTGCTAGAAAAAATTTGAAAAGAAAAGATAAACAACAAAAGAAATTCATATATATAAAATGTAAACAATCAATAACCAAACTATTACAATGCCACGAGATCAATGAAAACCAAAAATACAAATAATAATATAATAATAAGACAATGAAGGGGGGAAAACAAACAAACGTAACATCTTGGAAAAGTTAACGAAAAAAAAAATTTCTAACGTAAAACTTTGGACAGTACAACAACGAATAATAATAATAATAATAATAATAATAATAAAAGGGCATTCTAATACAACAACAAGTAATTAAATTAGAAACCAAATAATCAAGTTTTTTTCCCCAACTTTTTATGGGTGCAAAAGTAAACAATAGGATTTTGTTATAGGTTTTAAAATAAAAACGATTACACGCTGTTTATTGGGATTTTATTTTATTTTATTTTTTTTTGAAATATTGGGATTTGATATTTAGGTGTGTGTGGAAACAAAAAATGAACATAAATTATTTGTGGTAAAATTTTATTGAAGTAATTAAGTTTATGATAGTTGTCTTTTTATGTCATTTTGTTTAAGGTATTTTGTAATTAAAAAATTTGACTACGAGGGGTGTGTAGAGAGTAAAAAAAAAGTGTGCCAATAGAACTACCCAAAACTGATTTCTCCCAACTCAAAAATGTTAAAATCAATTATGAGAAATTGGTTTGAGCAAAAATTCAACTTTATTTATTGAATCGAGGAAATTCAAACTTAGCAAAAGAAAACTAAATTTCATTTAACTCATTTAAAATACAATATCATCTATAATTTCATAAAAGAATAACTCAATTTCCTTTCAAATCAAATCATAATAAAAATGAAAATAATCGAGAACATAGCTTATAAAAGCAAAGAAAATGTTAATGAATAAGTTTTTTTTTTTTTTTTTTTTCCTTTTCAAAAAGGAAAAGAAAATTCAATTTTCAGTTCCTTTCTTTGTATAGAAAGAAAGAGAAACATGATGAAAAAAGAACAAAGGATAAAAAAAAAAAGAGAGAGATTTTCACCGTGGGTAGGGGAGTTCGTCGTGATCTTCAATATCGTACTCGTACCATCGGAGGGGTGGGTTAGGGCTATTGCAGAGCTGAGCGTGGAGAGTTGATCACCGTTCATCATATTCAGTTCCGAGTGCGTCCGTCGCGAGGGCTCGTGGATACCATGAGAGTTAGGCTGCAGGGTGGTGGTGAGGGGAAAAAGAACAAACGATGAAAACAAAAAAGAGATTTTCACCATGGGTAGGGGAGTTCGTCGTGGTCTCCAGTACCGTGCTCGCATCGTCAGAGGGGTGGGTTGGGGCTCTTTCGGAGCCGAGCGTGGAGAGTTGGACACCGTTCGTCATCCTTAGTTCCGAGTGCGTCCGTCGCGAGGGCTCGTGGATACCATGAGAGTTGGGCTGCAGGGCGGTGGTAAGGGGGGTTGGGTTGGTGCGTGGGTCTGCATTGCCCGTCGTGGGTGGTTTGTGTCCCTCATGCACAGCCGATTTTTCCTCCTTGTTGTTGGCCTTCTTTCCGCGATGGTCCAATCGCACTGATGGTTGCTCCAGCGTTGATGGGTGTGGCTTTGCTGGAGGTTGCAATGGTTTCACTTTTTCCTTTTGTCTGTTTTCTGTGTTTGTTTGTAATAAGGGTGGAGGTTTCCCCTCTGGTCGTAGGTTTTTTATGTTGATCTGAGTTTTGTTGATCGGGTTTTAGCTGTTGTTTGGCTGGGAGTTGTTTGGTGGGCAAATCTTGCATTTGCGTCACCCGTTGTAGGAGTTTTACTTCGTGTTTGGGATAGGGGATCGCTTCAGCTTTCCCCGAGTGGGCTAATTACCTGCGTGTTGTCCTGTTAGTTTGTGGACTTTAGGTCCATTTGGTGGTTCTCTAGCCGTTCAGTGGCTTGTCGTTAGCTTATTCCGAGTTCTGTTCTGTGAGCTTGTCCATTTGTTGGTGTTTGTCTCTTGTCCTTTAGTGACTTGATAATAAATTTTATTATTTAGTTAAAAAAATGATTTGAAAAAAAAGTTGATACATATTTAAAATAAATTAATTTTTATATCATATATTTAACCTTTATAATATGTGTGGCAATGTTAATATGATGATCCTAAAGAAAAGTTAAATAAATAAACAAAGTTAACAACCGCATGTAAGGAACATAAGTGGAAGGGAAAAAAAAAAGAAAGAAAAGAAACTAAAAAAAGACGAGCAGGGAACATAAGTTACCGTTTGATTAGACTTTTACACAGCTAGCTAGATCAACATAACTTTATACTTACATGGCTAGTATCATATATAGTTTGTTGACCAAACCCTACCGAGAGTGAAGAAAAAAATAGAGTAACAAGTACCAAAATGCTGTGTATTTAACGACCAAAAAATAACATGAAAGTCTTATTCATTCTGTTATATTTTTATTTTTAGGATTAGGAGTAGGATTAGGACTATTAGATCCAATCAAAACCTTATAAAATAACCTTGCTTTTTTCTAGAGGTGAATCAGCGCTGAATTAGTCAGAGTTTAAATCTTCAAGAAAAGTTCACCAAAAGAAAAAAAATCTTCAGAGAGGATTCCCACCACTCTTTGAGAGTTTTATCCCCTTTACGTAAATAACGGTCAAGCTTTGAAGTTTGAGGTCTTCCAGTAATTTCTCTTATCCGTTAATTTTTATTTTATTTATTTCTAATTTATGATTCAAATCAAATCTAACATTCAGAAACATATATTATTGTAACCGGGAAGTTGTACAAAAACGTAACAGCAGTATCAATACATAGTCGCACATGGATCATACTTGGGCTTCCCACTAGGGGATAAGTTACTTTAGACTTACAATCCCATGGCAAAAAGATGCACAATTTTCTAGTACAACTTGGCAATCTTAGCTATCTCAATTATAAACTTCCCTTCTTTAAACTGTTGAGAAGCCTCATAAGCTCTTACATACTTCCAACCTAGTACCTCACCACAGTTGCTGCAATAAATATCAGCAACACTAAAAGACCAGTCATCAGCTGTTTGTCCCCTTTCTGCCCCACAATTACATTCATTGCATGAGAGAACAAATATGCAGGTCCAGATCTTCCCTAAAACACCATAATTTTTAGAGAAGAAAATTGATCAGAAAAACATACGTCATACATAGAATTCTCAGAACAATTTTAGACTCCTGAAATTGATCTGCTAACCTTGTATTTCTTCGAAATAAGATCCTCGCGGAGGGCGATAGGGTTTCGGCAGTTTCGGCAGTTGTAGACGGTGTTTCCGGTGACTTCTGCCATGAATCAGAAAGGAGAGAGCTCGATCAGTTACAATTTAGAAAGTGATGTGAGGAAAAATGTGGGAGCCAGTTCATTTATTAAGCAAAACTTGCAGATAATGACGAAGTTTCCAAGAACCAATAAGGTGGAAGATTACAATGTTATCACTGAGCCAATAGTAGATGATGTTGACCAATAATTAAAAAAAAAAACGAAAAATAAATAAATAAATGAAGCTTGGAAAACAGATGGGGCTGAAAGAAACAAGGTTAGGTGGTGAGTTTTCAAATAAACTGATGCTTTATTTTATTTTCTTTTGCTTGTTGGTTAAAATTACTAATATTTTAGGTCAGTCAAACAATTAGAAATGCTGATTTTGATTTTTATATTGAGATTTCTGTCTAGTTCCATAATACTTTGCTTTAATACAAACAAAGCTTTATATTATACATAAGTGGAGATATTAAGCCTTCATTTGATAAGTTTAATTGGAGATGAAAATTTTTAATTAGAGTTGATGTGATTTTTCAAAAATTAGTTTATAAACTTTGTTGATATTTCAAAAAAGATAAAAATTAAGATGAAAAAGTAATAATTTAGTTGAAGTTGAACTTTAAATGCCAAATAACGCATAAGTTAGCATTATTCTGCATAGTACCACCTAGATAACCCAACTTAAATGATCAAATTTTTACAGCTGAATACCCATGTTGTTCAAAACGACAACGAAAAGAGGGGGGGGGGGGGGGGGGGGGGGGGGGGGGGGGGGGGGGGGGGGGGGGGGGGGGGGGGGGGGGGGGGGGGGGGGGGGGGGGGGGGGGGGGGGGGGGGGGGGGGGGGGGGGGGGGGGGGGGGGGGGAGGGGGGGGGGGGGGGGGGGGGGGGGGGGGGGGGGGGGGGGGGGGGGGGGGGGGGGGGGGGGGGGGGGGGGGGGGGGGGGGGGGGGGGGGGGGGGGGGGGGGGGGGGAGAAAAGGACATTAAAATTTCATAAAATTACTCACAGCGGGAAAACGACAAGATTAATCATGCAACACTGAAACTGTAAAACGACAAGAAAAGTTAACATGACGGGGAAACGACGATTAAAAGACAAACAAATGGGACTCTGCAAACGAGGGAAACTGTAAACACGACAGGAAGGTTATAAAGGACAGAAAAGTGGAAACGGAGAAAATATTTAAAAAAAGAAAACACAGGTAAAACTATAAACAGAGCCAAACCACAAATCATAAAAAGAAAAGGGGGGGGGGGGGGGGGGGGGGGGGGGGGGGGGGGGGGGGGGGGGGGGGGGGGGGGGGGGGGGGGGGGGGGGGGGGGGGGGGGGGGGGGAGGGGGTGGGGTGGGGGGGTGGTGGGTTTTGGGGTTTGGGGGGGAAACGACACTAGGAACATTGTAAAGGACAAAAAAAATACATAAAATACAATGGCTACATATAAAGTAGAACCAACAGACACTTAACACTAACAAAGACAATGCAAGTAAAAGCGACAGCAACACTAAAAACAACAACATGAAAAACGACAGGAACTCAAAAGACAGGAAAACTCTCACGACAACAAAAATAAAAAATGTTAGGTTTTTAATATTGGCATTTATGGCAATTTAGGAAAAATCAAAATTGTTTAGGAATTTAAGTGCAGGTTGTGTTGCAAAATTTTGCAATAACTGTGTTACAGGTTGAAGTAGATCATGACTTGAAGACTTCTGAGAATTTAACTCGAATTGAGAATGACGTGACGATTCAGTTTGAATGGGATCTGGAGAGATAATTAAGGAATAAATAATGCTGCAGAATTATAGAAAGGAAAATCTTGTGGATTTGTTTTGAAAAGGAAAATCTAATTTAAATGGGATCTCCTAATTCTATTTAAATTAGGATTTCAAAAATTCAAGATTTATTCTTTAAATGGCTGCAATTCAAGGGAGATTATTACGGTGAGGATTTTAAAGATTGATGTTTAGTATATTGAGAAAATACTCAAATAATGATGGCAAACATCTGTTTTTTTAAATAAACAGATTTGAAATTTGAATTTTCCAATTGTTTTAGAATATATTTCAACATTATTTGTAATAAATTCAAAATTTGAATGAAATCCAAAATTTAAATTATAGATTCGAGATTGATTTGGAATTACATGCAACATATATATAAATTATCTAAAATAGTTTGCAAAGTGTAGAGTACATAGTTATTCACATGGAGCTAGAGATTTTGAAGTTTTAGTGTTCTATCATTATTCGGGAGAAGAATTTGGAGTCTTCAGGAGGAGATGTTATTGTCCTTTGGGAGAAGAACTTGAAGCTTTTGGGAGAAGACGTTTTTAGTTAAGGAGTTCAACGACAAGACGAGTAGTGCTCGTTGAATAGATTTGGCTAATAGGTTCAAGACGACGGGTGATAATAGGAAGATGGGGTCTTTGGGTTATATAAGTCCGAGAGTGCTTGTAATTATTTAATATTAATGGATTATTCAATAATTGGGCGTGATCTCGAGGAATTGGGAAATCGAACCTTATAAAAATTGCATGTGTTTATTTTATTTACTTGCTTTCATTAATTAATTAAACTTGGTAAATAAGCTAAAATCAGAACTTTCAAAAAACAACAATAAAAACAAAAGACGACAGGAACACTAAATCCAACGACAAAATTATGAGCGACAAGACAAGTAAAAACTATAGGAACTTTCTTCCAAAAAAAAAAAAAAAAAGCTACACGAACACTAAAAACAACAACAAGGAAAAAAATGACAGGTACAGGACAAACGACAACAGTAGTAAAGATCCTGAAAACTAATTGACGAACCGTAGAAAGGGCATGAATACTAGAAACGACAACAAAAATAAAAAAAAAAACAACATAAAAACAAAAGATGACAGGAACACTAGCCAACGACAAAATTTTGAGCGATAAGACAAGTAAAACTATAGGAACTTCCTTTAAAAAAAAAAAAAAAAAAATCTACAGGAACACTAAAAACGACAGCAAAGTAAAAAATGACAGGTACAGGACAAACGACAACAGCAATAAAAATCCTGAAAACTCGAACGACAGAAAAATTGAGGAACCGTAGAAGGGCATGAATACTAGAAACGACAACAAAAATAAAACGACTGGAAGACTTCTAAGACAACAACAGATCCGTAGAGAAAAACACTTATACGACAATAGGGTTTGAACCCATAGTGCAAAACCTTTTTATTGTTATAGTGTTTTATCTAAAATAGATTTTGATTTAAATAAAAAAGTTATATTCAAATTCTTTATGCACAAAATATTAGAAGAACAAAAACGAGTGATAAAAAGTTATTGTAAACATAGTTTAGTGATAAATTCACACTATTATCTTCAATGTTGAGGTTCAAAGTTTGAATTTTCTATTTTAATTGGAAAAAAAAAAAAAAAAAAACACATCGACAAAAGAATGGAAATATAAATAAAAATAAAAATTAACATAATAGTTCGAAAATACTAGTTATCATTAAATATTATGATGATTAGAGTTGACATCAGCATAACAAATAGCAATAATTTAATAGCATAATACCTTTTCCCTTAAAACAAATTGGATATATATATATATATATATATATATAATGAAAAACAAAGTTGGAAAAAGATTATCTGCAACCTCCTAGGAGCTTTGGTCACTCAAATATTAATTGGAATCCAACCTCCCCAAATTGGAAGGAATTTTTTTTTTCTTTTGAAAGGAGTATCCTTTTTGAAAATACAAAAGGGTTAAAAAAACAAAAAACAAAAAACAAAAGGGTTGTTTGGCAAAACCATTTATTTTAAACTAAATTGTATTTTTTCATCTCAGATTTTTGTCTTTTTCTTGAAAATTCAACAAAAATTATAACTAATTTTTATAAAGTCAACCAATTCAAACTTAAATATTTCAACTTAAACCGTTTCACTAAATAGACTAAAAGAAAAAAAGAATTACCCATTTGCACCGCTATAAAAATTTGATCACAAAAGAGGCTCAAAAGGCAAAATCACACTTCAAATAACACAAATACAAATAACAAGGAAAAGAAAAAAAAAGCAAAAAGGCATAAATCGGTTCAGAGAGCACAATACAACCACAGTAGATACTTTTAGGATTTTTTTTTTTTTTTTTTTTGCTAAACGATTCTTTTAGGTTGTTGTCTGTCTGATTCTCCTCCTGGACTCCGTTTCTTCTTCCCTTTTCCTTGTGTCTAAACAGTAATTCTAATCCCATTCATCCATTTTCATCAAATTTGATTAAAAAAAAAAAAAGAACCTTCCTTTGCTTTCTCTCTCCTTTCCTCTCCACTCCCATGGCGGACTCGTACTGGAGGTACAACGACGCACGGCAACCGCCTTCCTCCGCCGTCCCTCCCATCGTCGGCAAGCGTACTCGCACCGACTACGGTACGCCGAATTATTTCCTCCGAATTTGTGTTTATTGAATTAGGGTTTCGCTTTTCTGTTTCAAAGATTGTGATTTGTTTGGTTGCCGAGAAAGAGAAATAAAAGTTGCGGACTTTGTGATTTTATGGGGCTTTTTTTTTTTTTTCCCCCGATTTGTTTATTAGCTTTTTTAGAAATGGAACCAGGGTTTGAATTTAAGAAATGGGTACTGAAATTTCCAGAGAAAAAGAAAGAAATGGAGATCTGAGACTATTACAGAGGTGTTTTTTGGGCCAAATTTCGCTGGAAGTCATTTTTGGTGTATATCGGGTTTCAGTATTTTCTGCTTAGTTTTAGTTTGTCAGGCTAATACTGAATTAATGCTCATCATCTGTTTGCAAAACATAAACTTGGAGATTTGATGCTTTTTTGGGAATTACAAGTTCTGGAGTCTTGAAACTTGTAATCGTTATCCCTGCGTGGATGAGCATTTTGTGATCATTTTCGACCCATGAAATGTAAAATGTAAAATGTGCATTTTATTCAGCATCTTTGGCTCCGACATGGATTGCCATCAGTAACCAAATTACAGGTTCTTATAGTTTAAAACTGTTAGACACTTGGTTTTCAGCATGTTACTTTTTGAGTCTTCTATCAGTTAGCGGTGGAAGAATGTTGTTTCCTGCATCACGACATCGGTTTCAATTTGCTTCTGTAGTTATTATTTTTCCTTTATCCTCTTTTTTTCTCATTTTGTGTTCCCTTAATTTTGTAGATGGCCCTGGAAACCATGATCTCCCTGGCTATTTTCCCCGTGATGATGATAGAGGAGCAATGCGTGGAGCTAGAGATACGGAGTCCATTAATGCATCATATGACCGTTATTTGCGAAGCGCGGTACTTTATTATTGTCTTTTTTGCATTTGCTCCTTTACTCGCTTTGCTGTGTATGTATAAGGTGTTAATGTCACTAACAAATACAATGTTTCAGCAAGTTTCATCTTTTGGTAGCGGACAACCTCCTAGACCCTTGACTGGGGGAGTACCTGGCCGTACTGTTGAAGATCCACGTCTCATGGGCATTGACCCTGGGACAACTGTGAAAGATAGGGCTCTTGGATTTGCAGGCGGAAGGCCTGAGGTTCCCTTACCTCCTGATGCTAGCAGTACACTATTTGTAGAGGGCTTGCCTGCCAACTGTACACGGCGTGAAGTAGCTCGTATCCTTTTGTAGGGTACCGTTATTATTCATTAGGCATTTATTTTTTGCTCTGCTCCCTTCTTCCACTTCATGCATTTTTCCTAGTGTTGTCCCTTCACTAGTTTTCACAGATATATTTCGTCCTTTTGTTGGCTACAAAGAAGTGAGACTTGTAAGCAAGGAATCAAGACATGTAAGTCTACCTTCCTTGTAGTGCAGTGTCAATATTCAGCTAATTTTATTTGCCATTATTATTATTATTATTAGTATTATTAATTTCGTATATTGCTAATGATATTTAGTAGTTGAATGATTCATGATAATTGAACCATGCAGCCCGGAGGAGATCCTCTTGTCCTTTGTTTTGTTGATTTTCTGAGTCCAGCCCATGCAGCAACTGCTATGGATGCCCTACAAGGTGAGCTTAGACATTCCTGTAAAGAACTTTTGAATCTTAGTAGTTTCAGTTTGTGCAAGTTATTAGCAATAGCCTGCTTTATGCAGTATTTAGTACTTGGCGTTGCAGTAATAAAGGAAACATTAGATATTATGGAAAAACTTCTTGATTTTGATATTTCTGTTAGGCTGGTGACTGGGTATACTACAATTATTAATGAAGAAATTATGTCTATGAAAATTTCGACAATTTGGTTGAATGCATTTTAACTTAAAGCTTTACATGATTACTAGATGAAGGCCGCTAACTTATTTAAATATTTTCCTAACGGGTTTAACATACACGCTGCATAATTTTTCGTTTGTATTCATGTATCTCGTCCTTCTGTGGTTAACAAGACAAAGAATAACATCTGATTTAAGTAGATAACAGTGGGATAGTAAGTTCGCCACAGTTAGTGATGCTACTATAATGTATACAAGGTAAGGCTACTATATAGACAATATTGAACACGTTTCAAGTGGAAAATACATGCACGGTTTTTTATGATTCTACATTCTTTTCCTTCCAAAGGTTCTCCACATTTTCAAAGATTGTGCTAAACTTCGAAAAGCTTATGACTCTTGGCTTTTATTTTCTGGATGAAAGTGTGAAGCATACTTTGGAAGATTTTAAGCTCTTATGTCCGAATCATATAACCTTATTTTGAACTACCTTTATTTGGCATTTAATTTGGTGAACAAGATTGCAGATACCCACATGTCTCTGTCGATTATATTTGTATAAATTATGCAGTACCTTTCAGTTCTAGTGTCAAAAACATGTGCCTTTAAGTTGTGTGGCTTGATGCGAGTTTTGTGGTTAGCAACGTCTTTGGAAATTCAATAAGCCAGCAATGTGAAAATGACTTAACCTTTCTGCGTCAGTTCGGATGTTGAGGAAAACCCAGCTCTGGTCGATTTCAGGGGACTTGAAAAATCACATTAGCTTAGTCAAAAAGGCAAGACTGAAAAGCTCCTCTAGTCATCCATAAGAACAACCATGCTATTTGAGTGAGAAAACATTTCAATCATCATCTCCTTACAGCCTAAATCTTTCACGTTAGCTCAGTCAAAAAGGCATGACTGATAAGCTCGTCTAGTCGTCCATAAGAACAACTGTGCTTTTTGGGTGAGAAAACATTTCAATCGTCATCTCGTGTACAGCCTAAATCTTTCCACATGTATTCCTGTTAAGAAGGCGCCCTCTGTGCACTATATGCATCATGGTAGGATAAATACTGGTAAGCTTTATGTTGGGAGAAGGTGGGGCTTGGGAGACCTGTTTCGCCTCTTGCTTAACGTGCCTTTTTGGCATTTGGGGTTATGAATGGTGGTCCTGGTGGAAACCACATCAACATTTACTGTCTTGGGTGTCATAGAGTGATATGAAAAATTAGACTATTTCACGTTTATATATTGGTTGAGGGACATGATTCACATCTTGATGATCTGAGTGCCTGCCTGATTCATCGTTCAAAACGTGCCTAGTTGTTACAGCGTAAAATGGTGGAGCTCGATTTTGCAGGTTATAAATTTGATGAACATGACCGTGACTCCGTTAATTTAAGGTTGCAATTTGCTCGCTATCCTGGTGCAAGGTCAGGTGGCGGGTATCGTGGCAAGCGTTGAAATTATGCGGTTTTTGCAGGTGATTTAACGAAATTTTTTTTTTTACCGTCTCGACCCTTTAATAATTATTTTTGGCCTTACTCGGTGTCGAACAAACTTCTATCTGTCAACGACACGCTAAATCATAAAACGACTCTTCTATGTAGGCTTTGCTCCGTTTGGGGAAGTTGTGATAATGAGAGGCGAAACAACAGTTGCAGTCTTGCGCATAGTTAGGGCGACATCTATTTATGTGGTTTTAATACTTTCGGGGCATTTCTAGACATTCAGAGCGTGCTTTTTTTTTTTGGGTTAGACTCCTGCAAATCATAATTACTGTTAATTTCAGACTGCAAATTTGTCTAATAGCCAAGCTTCTTACCAACTCCATATGTGCTACGTTAGCTGTTGTTCTTTTCTATATAGAGTTAAACATAGTCAAAACTCTGCTTCTTAACCATACTCGTAGTCTTCTACCAGAATTAGTGTTCACGTAAAGTTTCGAAGCAAAATGGCAGCATGGTTGGTATGCAAAATTTCTCACTGGTTCCTTTTTAATGAAGTATTGCTGTTGAATGTTTTGGAGTAGGAATGCTGTTGAATTACGTTCCTGAAAACTAGACATTTAGTTTATGAAATGTTTTCACAGTATGCATTGGAATCTAATTTCATAACCCTTAGTGTATGACAAAAACAACAACAACAACAATAATAGGGGACTGATTACTGCATAGAAGAAAGACAATCCAATCGATTTTATCGTTCTAGAGATATAATTGCGTCGTCGTCATTCTGAGTTTCTGACATACTGGTTAAAATATGGAGTTGTTTGGTGCAGGCATTATATCTCGTTGTTCTTAGTCTCCTCTCATACATGTAGCTTGATTTCATCTTCTTTGATGTATAATCTGTTGCTTGATAGGTATTTACTAAATCTATTGACAGGTGCGGGTTGTAGCAGTAGTTTTCTTTTTTCTTTTTTTTTTATAAATTTTTTGGTGGTTGGATTCGCACTCTCCATATTCTGATCGAGTCATGTATGGACTTACTGCTAATTTGTGCCTGCAATCACGGTGCAAGTAGCAGTATATTGGAAAGTAAAGTGAAAAAACGAGATGAATGTGAAAATGTAAAGAAACACTCACACGGTCACACTGATAAGGTTTAAGATTACGGGGAAATCAAGGAGAAATTATGAGCCGAGTTGATTAAGACCATGAGTAGATCTCAATTATTTTACGGAGTCAAGAATTTCAGCATTTATTAGCATGATTAGGATCTGTGAGGCCTTGAAAGGTCAGGCGTGTGATGAATAATGTGATACCTGTGGCGTCCCCAACAAACGGGTTTCATTGCGACAAGTGAGAACACAATCCTGTGTATCCGACTTGGGATCCATTAGAAGATCTACGATTGGCTGAACACAACTTCAGCCTGTCTTGTGGTCAAGGGAACATTATACTGTGATTGCTTTTTTTTTTTTTTTTTTTTTTTTGGCGCAAAGAATACTGTGATTGCTATGAATGTGCTTCTACATTGACTAGTGCTCTTAAACCACTTGCCTCTCAAGAGTCATGACTAGGTTACCATTCACACAAGGAGATTTGAGTGGCAAATAGCCTACTAGTTTAGTTGCTTTTTAAATAAGCTGGTACTCCATATTTTCTTTTTTCCTGAAAAAAAAAAAAAAAAAAAAAGAAGATTATAGGGGTAGAGGATGGTATGCCCAGATAACCACAGGGGGATGAGGGCCCTCCGCGTCATGTATGGATCTCTCTCGAAGTGGATTGTCCATATATCCTGACTATTGGAGTAGTAACAACTTGAACCTAAGATCTCTAGTTGATAGAACAAGTGCCTTACCACCCCGCTTGGTTATTCAATGATAGGTTTGTGTATACTACTTCTATATGTTCTGTGTTGCAAGACACTATGCATGTGGCAACCGCGGATTAACTTATGTTGAGAGAGGTTGCGCTCAACCTCGTGTATTCTTCAAGAAAAATGCAAGGAACATCAATTCTAATTTTGAGTACTGATTTATATGGCATATGAGTTATCGTTATTTTATTAATAAGTGTTTAATGTATTGTCATATTAATTGATTGTATTAACTAATAAAAATATGACACAGAGTTGATATTTACTAATTGAGATTAAAGTTGTTGTCTTTGGTATAACTCATTCTTTAATATCAGCTCCTAACACCCTTATTGATCCATATCGTATGCATCTCTCGCGCATTTTAAACTACTCTTCAACGGCTACTGCCCTCTCCAACCATCTCTTCCATATAACTAGAGGAGATAATCACTCCAAAAATCCCCTCTTATCATTCGTTTTAATTTCACACACACTTAAGTCTTGCAAAGTGTGTGCAATTGTTTGACGGAAAACGTGGTGATCAGCACTAGACTTGGTTCTTTGGTTCGACGGTATTTTTTGTTTCTTATGAGTTATGACCAGGTTGGCCCATTTTATTTCCCCAATTAACTTTGAGGTCCCTATGAAAAGGACGGGCTTGATGCCTTTCACAGTTGTCATGAGACGGACGTTTTTTTTTTTTTTTTTTTTTTTTTTCTTTCAAACACATGTCTAGAGATTAGATGCATGAAAAAATAAATTTTTTTTTTTTTGTTCTTTGTTATTATTTTAGATGTGGTAGATTAGACTGAGGAGCAAGATGACTCAATTTTCATCCAATATATGTCTCTCTTAGAAAGAGGGAGGATTGATTAATAATTCAATTTACTATTAGTAGTGAATAAAATGAGGCGGAAGCGTATAAACCTCAAAATCTGTTGACTTGAAGAATACCGGACAAAGAGGATGCGAGTAATTCGTTGATTCAATAGAATACCGAAGAACAAGCAAAAGAGAATAACTCTGGGTTTTTTTTTAAATAAATTAATTCAACTGACTGAAATAATGCTAATGATGCCTTTATATAGGCAATTGAAAACAGAACAAAAGAAATGATTCCAAACTAAACATAGAAACTAGGAAAAAAAAAAGAAACTAACTTATAACTTATTCTAAGAAACTAACGTATTCTGTAATACAATACCAAAACTGTTAAGACAATAGTCAAAAGTAAATAACAAACTAGTAGAAGTCTTAAAATGGTAACTAAATTCTGCCTTCGGACTGCATCAATAAAAGGCAAGATGATTCAAATTTTTTGATATCTCCTATACGTGCATTGGTAATAAAGTTGAAATTTTTCTACACAAAAAGGAAATTAAAAAAAAAAAAAAAAAAAAAACCCCGAGTCATACCTTTTAGACATAAGCGATAACAAATTGATCTAGAACAACTGGATGTATACTAATTATTTTACATTGGCAAAGAGAATTATACTGTGGTTGCAAAATATTTATATGCATTGTATATTAGTACATGTGCAAGAGGACAAGGCGCTATCAGGAGGAGTTTAGAAAGGAGTTTTCAGCTTTAAAATTTGATAATGTTTTAATTTTGTTTAATTAGGAAAAAAAAAAAAAAAAAACCCAAAACGGACGATAGACTTGGAATTTTGAAGACAACTAAAAAGTGTTATTTTCATAAATGTCTAAATTAAAGACTGTGATTTAAAAAATATCCCATTTTTTATTTATTTACATAAATGTCTAAATTGATACTTATAAAGACTACATTACCCTTTCATCAAGAATTGATAAAAAATGAAAGAAAAAATCTCTAAAACATTTCAGATTAAGCAAATATTGCATTAAAGGAAAAAAATATCATTTTACTTGATTTATTATAAGGAAAAAGGAAATATTAGTTGTATGACATATAAAAAACATTCATTATTATAAATAATTGGTCATCAAGATAAATTTACAGCGAACATATTAAAAATAATATTATTAAGAAATATTAAACACTTTATTAAAATCTAAAAAATACATCATAATGATGTCCTAATTATCATAAAGAAAGAACATCATAATGATATAATAATATCATAAAGAAACAGATAATAATGATCTAGTAATTATCATAAAAAAATAAACAATCCATATGACATTTAAACTTTAAAAACTAACTCTTTATAAAAAATAAAAAAAAGGTTTAGAAACTATCTATTAAAACAATATCAATAATAATATAAATAATAAATTATCAAAATAACGTATTAATTATCATAAAGAAGTTAAATCATAGTAAAAAAAATTGTTTCTAAAAAACCTAAATCATACTTAAAAAATCAATTATGATTGTAAAAAAAATGAAAAATATAAATCATATTAATAAACAATTACTGTAATAAAGAATTAGTAAAAATGATGAACAAATAAGGGGGAAAAATAATGAATCTAATAAGAGAAAATGATGTTAAATATGGTAAAAAGGTAAAATTGATAGTACAAACAGTTGTTTCTTTCAAAATAGACATTTACATAATATTATAAAATAAATGAATATATTTTAAAATGAGGTTTTAAAAATAGATTTTTTTGTGTAATTATTTAAATTAAAAAAAAACAAAAAGCTTGATGATTCACCTTATCAAACTGAGAAGACTTTTTAGTTTTTATTTTAATTTTAATTTAAATTTTTTTTTTATCTATCTATTTATTGAAAGAGAATCAAACTGAGAAGACTTGGAAGTCCATGCATACAATTTAATTCAGAAACGGTGGACGTAAGATGCAAGTTGTTTATTCACCAAAAAAACAAAGTTGTTTCTTCACGAGCTTCAAAGGTGGCTTTCACATTAGGACCACTCGATTCCCATGTGAGATCCATAATTTAATTTTATTTTATTTTACTTTTTCGAAAAAAAATAAATAAATGAAAAACATAAAAGAAGTTGGAGAAATCAATGAACACAACTGAAGGACCCGCTAAACTTTATCTTTAACGCCCTTTCTTAGCAAAAGTCCATGCATGAAGCCTTTTGTGTTTGTTTGGGTGTTTTCTTGAAAGCTTAGTTAAAAAAAAAAAAAAAAAAAGATGTAAAGTAAATTTGGAGAGAGAGAAGAGAGAGGGAGAAGAGAAAATTACATTAATAACCATATTTTTTCATTTATTGACCAATATGATACAAATCCCTTAATATTGACCAACATGATATAAATTTTAATTAATTTTGATTTAAGTTTATATAATATTGATCTAATGTTAATTTTTCATGTTATATTAGTGCAATAGTCTTTAATTTAAAGTTGTTTAGGTGCTTTTCCCATTTTGAGAATTTGTACTATAAAAAGATACTATTTTTTATTTTGGATAAATTATATTTTTTTTCTTGAACTTTAGGTGTTGAAACAAATTACCTCCCAATTTTAATTTGTAACACTCTTTTTTCTTGAAGTTTAGGGCCCGAACTTTAGAAAAGTTTATGGATTTCCTTCTCCATTAAATTAATTACGAATGTTACAAATTGAAATTCAAAGGTAATTTGTGATAATGCCTAAAATTAAAAGGGAAAAAAAAAGTAATTTGTCTTAATTATTTTTCCAACATTTATCACGAGATTGATCGAGTTATTTAAGCCAAGGGGATTTGAACTCTTAGGGTCCGTTTGGTGAAACGGTTTGAGTTGAAATTTTTAAGTTTGAGTTAGTTGACTTTTTAAAAATCAGTTATAATTTTTATTGATTTTTCAGAAAAAGATAAAAACTAAGATAAAAAAGTACAATTTAATTTGAGGGTTAGTTTAGGATGTAAGTTTGAGTTAAGATTTTTAAGTTTCAATAGTAATTTTTGTTGACTTTTTCAGAAAAGATAAAAAAAATTTCAGAAAAAGATAAAAATTAAGTTGATAGATTTGGGTTTAAGCTTGACAACTAAACTAACCCTGAGTTAAATCGTTTCACCAAACAAGGCCTTAATTCATAATGGATGAATTTACAAAAATCTACACTCACCAAAAAAGTCAATGCTTAGCTGACATAGTAGTGGGCCTAGTCTAACAATAACAATATCCCCTAAAATGAATAAAAATTTTACAATAAAAAATAACAAGACGTCTTTATCTCACTCACAGTTGAATTTTTTGCTTCAACCAGGAATCCCTTTGGAATCTCTTTCCTACTCAGTAGCCTACTATATAGTACACACTCTTCCTCTGATTATTTATTTATATAATAAAACCTTCCCATTCTCTTTTTTCCCCTCATTCATTCCTCCCTCTCTCTCTCTTCATACGTGTGTGTGTATAAATATATACACACACACACGCACACGAGAAACCAAAGAAGGCAACAATGGCCGCTCAGGCAGAAGTGTCAATGCCGCCGTCGATGAAGGCCGCTGAGGAGAATCAGGAGATCATCGCCACCGTTGATCATGATCAGGATGATGATCAGGAGCAATGCGTGGTGAAGCAGGTCGATCTGACGGTGCCGAAGACGGACGACCCCACAATGCCGGTTCTGACGTTCAGGATGTGGGTCCTGGGTCTGGCCTCCTGCGTCCTCCTCTCGTTCGTGAACCAGTTCTTCTGGTACAGAACGCAGCCGCTGATCATCTCGTCGATCTCGGCGCAGATCGCGGTGGTCCCACTCGGCCATCTCCTGGCCAGGTCGCTGCCGACGAGGCTCTTCTTCAAAGGCACGCCCTTTGAGTTCACGATGAACCCTGGGCCGTTTAACATTAAAGAACATGTTTTGATCACTATTTTTGCCAATTCTGGGGCTGGAACTGTTTACGCCACCCATATTTTGACCGCTGTGAAGCTCTTGTATAAGAGAAAGCTCACTTTTTTGCCTGCTTTTATTGTTATGCTCACCACCCAGGTTTGTTTGTTTTTTTTATTTTTATTTTTTATTTTTCTTTTTTGTTGGTGGTTGTTGATATGATATTTGGTGCTGAATTTCTGGATTGAACAATGCATCAAGTTTGAAAGTTTTTTTCTTTTTTAATTGTTAACTGAAGAAAAAGAGTTTATGCTTTTTGTGTCGCCAAAAAAAATATATATATATATATATATATTTCAGGAACTATTGATTCTGTCTTTCTTTCTTTCTTTTTTTTTGGGTGTCAATTTAAAAGAAAAGTATATTTGTTGAGCATTTTTTTTAATTATTGTTCTGTTTTGCTCTGAGTTTTGTGTAACGAGATGGCTGGGTCAAACTTCTTTTATTTTTTATTTTTTAAGTATTGTTCTGTTTTGCTCTGGGTTTGTTCAGTTGGTCATTCTATTTGTTTTGTTATTGTGATGTTTTTTAAGTTTATTGCTTGAATACAGAGGAGTTTCTTTTTCTTTCTTTTTTTTACTTGTTTTTCATGTTGCTTAAAATAATGGGTATTGGGGTTTGGTTAGGCTGGAATTTTCGGAAAATATATTCAGCAAAAAAAAAAAAAAAAAAAAACTGATTTTGTTTTTATGATTTATGTAAAGTAAATAGGGGATTTTTTTTTTAATTTTATTTTCGTGGTTGTTGATCTGATACTTGCAGCTGAATTGCTGGATTGAATCTATACAAGTACGCAGGAAATTTTGAAAAAATTTCATTTTTACTGAAAGAAAAAGAATTGTGCATTATTTGCGTGTCTATTTTCCACCTTCTGATGTTGCTATCATCCGTGAAGCATGAATTTCGTGATTAAAAGTGCTGATAAAAAAAAGAAATAATTATTAAAGGAACTACGTTGATTATATTTTGTTTTTTGGGTGTCAGCTTAAGAGAAAAGTATAATAGTTGAGCATTGTGAAAAATATTGTACTTTTTGTTGACTTGTTGGTTTTATGTTTGAAGAATTACTTGATAGCATACGAATATATATAGTAAGACTGGTGATGTTGCAGGTTTGTGGAAAAAGATGACCGTGTCAAACTTTTATTATTATTTTTTTTGTAATTATTGTTCTGTTTTGCTCTCGGTTTTTGTTCTACATATTGAAAATTATATATATACTGTTAAACATTCTATTTGTTTTGTTATTAGGATGTTGTGAAGTTAAATTTTTGATTACGTAGGAGTTTCTGATTTTGTACTTGTTTTTCATGTTGTTTAAATTTACAGATATTGGGGTTTGGTTGGGCTGGAATTTTTAGAAAATATCTTGTTGAGCCCCCGGAGATGTGGTGGCCCTCTAATCTGGTTCAGGTCTCTTTATTCAGGTAATCTCATGAATAGTGTTTTTTTTATAAAAATGATTCAATACTTAATTGGATTAAAATTTTTAAACAGAGCTCTTCATGAGAAGGAGAAACGAGTTAAAGGCGGAACAAGCCGTACACAGTACTTTTTGATAGTCTTGATCTGCAGCTTCGCTTACTACATCCTTCCCGGCTATTTCTTCTTCATGTTGACATCGATCTCTTGGGTCTGTTGGGTTGCTCCTAAAACAATCACTTGGCAACAAATAGGTTCTGGAATGCAAGGTCTTGGAGTTTTCTCTTTTGGGATTGATTGGTCCACGATTTCGGCTTACCTTGGCAGTCCTCTGGCTAGTCCGTGGTTTGCTACAGCCAATGTTGCCGTTGGGTTTGTCCTCATAATGTATGTGATGACCCCCATCAGCTACTGGAACAATTTGTACCATGCCAAGACATTCCCTATATTCTCTAGCGGCCTTTTCACATCTAACGGTTCAGAGTATGACATCTTGAACATCATTGATCCTAAGTTCCACCTTGACCGTAGTACATACGCGAAGGTCGGACCTATAAACTTGAGCACCTTCTTTGCAATGACCTATGGTCTTGGATTTGCCACACTCTCAGCTACACTTGTTCACGTTCTGATATTCAACGGAAGGTAATGTAATGTATATAATGAATGAAATGATGATAATAGTTTACCGCAGTCTGCTGCTTTGGATAAAGCTGTGTAAATGAAATTTTATTGAATATGATCTATCTTGGTTGCAGGGATTTGTGGTCGCAAACCATCAGGGCTTTTAGAGGCAGTAAAAAATTGGATATACACACAAAGCTTATGAAGAAGTACAAATCCGTGCCTGATTGGTGGTTTTATGTCATCCTTGTCGTGAACATTATTCTCATCATCTTTGCCTGCGAGCATTACAACGAATCCCTCCAACTGCCTTGGTGGGGAGTAATGCTTGCATGTGCCATTGCAATTGTGTTCACACTTCCAATTGGCATCATCCAAGCCACAACAAACCAGGTACAAATATTTTATATATATACATATATATATATATATATATATCAAGACTGCAAGTAACTAGTGAACCTAAAATATACCTCTTTTGATCTTTCTTGTTTTCTACATTTTTTCCTCTGAACAGCAACCAGGCTTGAATGTGATCACAGAATACATAATTGGGTACATTTACCCGGAACGACCTGTTGCTAACATGTGCTTCAAGGTGTATGGTTACATTAGCATGGCTCAAGCTCTAAGCTTCGTGGGAGACTTCAAGCTCGGCCACTACATGAAGATTCCACCTCGAGCAATGTTCATGGCACAGGTGAAGTTTTTTTATTTTTATTTTTATTTTGGTCAGTTTTTCCATTTTCTGAAACTAAGTCAGTGTTTTGCAACATATGTAGGTTGTGGGAACTCTGGTTGCGGTGATGGTATACACTGCAACCGCATGGTGGCTGATGGGGGAGATTCCTCACCTATGTGACACCTCTATGTTGCCAAAAGACAGCCCTTGGACTTGTCCGATGGACCATGTTTTCTATGATGCCTCGGTCATCTGGGGACTCGTTGGGCCCCGAAGGATCTTTGGGGACCTTGGTGAGTACGGGTTGGTGAACTGGTTCTTCCTTGGTGGTGCCATTGCCCCTATCCTTGTCTGGATGGCACACAAGGCCTTCCCACAACATAAATGGATTTGTCTCATCCACATGCCCATCCTGTTAGGCTCCACATCCATGATGCCCCCAGCCACCGCAGTGAACTTCACCAGTTGGATCGCCGTCGGGTTTTTCTCTGGCTTTTACATGTACCGGTACCACCCAAATTGGTGGAAGCGCTGCAACTATGTCCTCTCCGGTGGTCTGGATGCCGGAACTGCTTTCATGACAATACTGATATTCCTTGCTCTGGGATCTCGAAACATTGGTCTTAGCTGGTGGGGAAACAATCCCGAGGGCTGTCCTTTGGCTGCTTGTCCAACTGCACCAGGGATCGTTGTGGATGGCTGTCCAGTTTTCTGATCTTGATGTTTCCTTTTGCTTTTAGATTTTAGGATACTCTTTAATAGAATATTTCTTTTTTCCTGTAAATAATTTATAGCGTTGAGTTTGTTTGGTATTCACAAAGCTACATGCTTGACCTAAGAATTGTGAACGATTATTGGCTATAGATTTAGTTGTGCTTTTTTTAGAAAGTGTTCTATCTATTATCTTTTTTTTTTTTTTTCAATTACAATATCATTTTACAGAGATTTCCGTTCTTAAGATCTTCTATTGAAGTACTTACTGCCTAAGAGGAAAAAAGATCCATGAACACCCCTTACGTCGAACTATGAAATCGCAATTCGAATGGAAAACTTCGCAAGCCTTCCAGCCAGAATGACATTGGCAAATTTAATATTTCTTCTATATAGTTCCCGTGGAAGAAAACATACAAGAATTTACAATAATATTTTTATTTTAATGCGTGAATGAAATTGGACTGTATATCAATCAGAAAAAAGAAGACTGAGCACCTAGCACACCCAATTGAACAAGTATTTTGGCAGCTAGAGATTTTATCTCTTTTAGATCACTACCTTTCTTTTGAGCTATGTCAACTAGTGGCATCTGAGCAGAACTTCCATATTTTTGCTTTAACTCATCAAGTTGAAATATCATCTCTAGACTCTTTAGGCATTTACCTTGCAATCTTTCGGAGTTTGAACTCAGTAACTTTATAATTGCTGCAATGGCATTAGCTTTATCCAGAACCCTACTGCCAGCCTGCGGTTTTTGGGGATCGATCAATGTCATAAGAGCGTCGAGAGATGCTTCACAGGTTTCAACATCTTGTTCCCCGAGCATTTTCACAAGGGGCTCGACCGCATTAGCCTCTAAAATGCAGAATGAAGACTCAACCCCACAAATCCTCAAGTGCGCGGGGCAGCTAGCTTCCGATGCAGAAATGCAACACTGAAAAATCCTAAATTTCTTAACTGGCTTGCTCAGGCTTTTTGAACTTTCTGAAAGTTGCTGAAGTGCAATGGCTGCCTTTTGTTTTGTGAAAGCAGTTCCGGAAGCTAAAAACTGTACCAGCACCTTTATGAGGCCGGCTTCAGCTACACTCCTCTGCCATTCTTGGTTTGTGGAAACTGTGAAGCGACAAAGAGTTCCGACAGCATTCTCCACCACCTGCCTTTTGTATGAGGCATCTCTATTCCCATCAGCGAGACACATGTAAATGATTCGAAGCGTCTCGGCATCTAGAAGCCACTGAGTCATCTCTGAACTCTTTGGAAGATTATCTACGATACCAAGTGCAGCAGCAATCTCTTCAACGTCATTAGAAGTCTCGATGATTCCGAGCAAGGCTTCAATGCATCTCTGACTGACATGCTCCAAGAAGGTGTCGTCATCTCCATCTTTTGTCAAGAGGTAGAAGAGCTTCACCGCATTTGCTCGAACAGCGTGGTGGTTGGCCTCGCATAGCTGAACCAAAACTTGGACAGCAGATAGCTGAGAATCATGTAGACATGTAAAAATCCATTAAAATAATCAATTAAGAAAGGACCTTTTTTTGTGATGGTTTTTAAGTTTCCCTCTTAAGATCATGGAAGCCGAGAACTTTAACAAGGACGACTACCTGTCGTAACTTCATTCTGATGTCTAAACCAAAAGGAGACTGGCACAGTGCCTCGAAGGATTTGAGAATGTTTTGTTGTACATCGGGTCCGGTCAGAGATATGAGGGAGAAAAGCTTAAAGCAGTCTTCCTCAGATTCCAACAACAAAGCCCGCTCTTCATTAGATTCCTGGCTGGTGGTTGATATGGAAAGATGCATAACTGTGGCGGCAACCTGTTCACGTAGTGCTGGTAACTGTAAGCTGTGACGATAAAGAACTTCAAACAGCGGTCCAACCACGCCTTCCCTGATCATTTGCAGGCCATTTTCTGGTAACTTAGAAAGTTGCAGAAGACATTTAACAGCCACTTTCTTCATCTCCAAGTCACTGTGTGAGAGCATTTGGATAAGTGGCCCCAATGCCCCGTCTTTAACGATCAATAGTTTGCTGTGATCGGTCAACTCGGTTTCTGCCAGAGTTTCAGCCATACTCATTCTGATATCTTCAGGTCCTGCATCACATCACAAACCAAAGTTATAAAGAGTTTAAAACAGATTAGCGAATTTAAGATTTTTCCAGGAAGATTAGTCCTTTTTGTACAATTTTTGAAGGATTTTCATCGTGGCATCTACTAGAACACCATGGGATTAATGCTGATCAAATTTAAAAGAATACAATGAAGAAACTAACACCACGACTTCCCAGCGTACCTGAACAAAGATGCTTCAAAAGTGGTTTAAAATAATTTGCCTTCACCATTTGTTTAACATTCTGATCAAGGAAAGACAGATTCTCTAGAAGCTCCTGTGCCTCTCTTGCATTTTGATTATCGTCACTTTTCAACATAGTCGCTAGGAGGAGTATGCAGCCCTGAATGTTTCCCATTGAATCTCGCACTGTATCACTTGCAGAGAGTTCCAACAACAAATGCAATGCTAACTTACTCTCCTCGTGTTGACGTGCAAGTGAATGAACAATGGATCCCAATGCATTATCAACATTAGCGATTTTTTCCTGCAACAAAGTGAATTCAGTTCATGACTGGGAAGTATCTTCTATGTCAAATAAGCATTCTACAAAAGTTTTTTGATAAGAAAATCAAATTGTAGAAGAAAGGTTTCGTTGGTTTGAAACTACCTTATTTTCTTCAGTATCCTTTGCAAGAATGGAAAGGATGCTAAGTGCACGCTTTCTTATTTCTCGATTTTTCGCACTAAGAAGTCCGATGAGAACTGGTATGTAGTCCTCCATTGTCACCCATTCACGATGCAAATCTCTTTCTGTGCATAACTCCTGCACCTTGCTTAAGGATTGCAGCACTTCTTCCTCTTCATTCGACTGGAGTTTTTGTTTGGTAGATACGATGGTGATAATGGTGTTTCTATCTCTCCATTCTTCAATGGACTGCTGAAGAGTTCTATTCGACCGAAGAGCTGAAGTGTCCAAAGGAGTATTTGTCAATGGACATAGATTTTTCCCTTCTACAAACCATTTCTCTATTGCACTTCTCTCAAATGTCTGGCCAGAGGAAGTCTCGACGGGGTCCACCATAACCTCATGAGTGAGGCTGCAATAGAACCCTTGAAGAGGCTGCAAAGGTTGACTGCCTAAAGAGTTTCTCCTTTCGTAGTACTTCTTCTCTTTCTCCTCAGCGGATGTTGTAGCATCTGCATTCTCAAGCAAAGCAATAATCTGCTCCATTTGCAAAGCCGCTTCCTGTTCTTTCCTCTGCTCGGTGTCTTCAATCTCACGCTTGAATTCTTCGTACTCCTTCTTCAGCGCAGACTGCTCGGTTGACAACCCAAGAGCCTCAGCAATCTGAATGAGCAAGTCGTTCGCATAAGACCGAGCACCATTTCTCTCTTGTATTCCCAACTCAATCTTTGCCAATATCTCTTCCTCGGCAACAGCTGCACGGTATTCAGCTTCCAACATGTCCTTACACAGGTTATCAATCTGGCTATTTATCGACAATGAGCCATCTAAAGAAGCCAAAGGGAATAAGCTTAGCGCCCAACTAATCTCTTTAGTACTCCTATCTAACTGATTAACGATCTTCCTACAATTGACTAAGAGATAAACCTTGTTCCTTTTGCTGCACTCCACAACTAACCGCTTAGCAACCTTCAACTCTCGGTCAAGAATCTCTAGACAAGTCGTTAAGCTCTCCGAATGGTCGAGGTTTTGCTTCGCAAGCTCTTTCAAGATGGCCGACGTTTTCTCCAAGTATGTTGAGAATCTCCGGAAATTCTCTTTCTGAAACAAAACTTCTCTAGCTGCTTGTGCAGTTTCAAATAAGCCAAGGACAATGTGATTGAGTACCTCGGAAGCCGGAACCAGTGAGAGACTGATGATCACATCCTTCGCCATTCTCCACTGAGATTAAAATACCAACCTTGAGCTTCAATTGAACCGAAATTCGATCAGAAAAAGGTGGTATCCTGACCAGTTCACTGTCCAATTCACATTCTTATCATATCAGACCTGATAATAAAGAAGCCTTCTTCATATGGCTCTAATATTCTCTTAATATATATTTATGTGCATATGTGTGTGTGTTTATATATATGTGCAAGAATTTGAAGAAGAAACGAATGGTTGATCCTTGTGTTCTAAGTAGTTTTCATTTATTGGATTTGTTGACTATCGTAATCAGCTAAATCTTATATATTATTTGGTCCAAAAAAAAAAAATTTGCGAATACAAAAATCTTATCTTTCTCAACCAACTAGAGCTTCAAAATTCTCGAAATAAGTGAAATTAAAACAAGAAAAAATAGCAAAAATACAACCTTGTAACATTACTCCGTTTGGTAGCTAAGAAAAGACGACGAGTTTCTCGGTTCTTTCCCCGTTCATCACTTTCTCAGCCACCAAACAGGGAGAAAACATCACATTTTTTTCTTTTTCACTTTCCCCTCAAATTCTCAGAAACCAAACAAGAGAAATAATAATAATAATTAAAGAAAACAGTTTTCTAAACGCCGAAACAGAAAGAGAGAGAGGACTGACCTGACATAACAAGTTAAAACAAGAGAGAGGTATATCTTTGTCTGGCTTGATTTTCCGAGAAATGTAGCAAACTTTCCAGAAAAAAAAGCTTAAACCAGAAAATCAACTAGGCCTCCATTATTAGCATATAATCACTCGCCAATCTGGAGGTTCTGAGAATCAAGTCAACTTTCGCCTCTTTACCGTGGTCTTGCCGTCTCTTTGCTCGATTAAATGCTTAAATTAATCATATTTTCCTACCGTATTTTATAATTGTTTTTTTTTTTTGGGGAAAATAAACTCAAGTTTTCAACCTATCGGATCTGGCCACGTCATTAGACGAGTACGAGAATTTCTTCGAAATTTGGTCTTTTCTATAGCAAAAAAGTCATCTGACTCGCGGGGTGTAAATAACACGTTTTCGAACTCAACGACCGCGTTTTATTGGAAAAAAACAGAAGGTTAAAGCTAATTTTGGCGCCAACGTAACGGTCAAGACTCAAGAATCCTCTTTCGGCATGTTTGGACACCGGGATATTCATTCACCAACTTCGGACAGGGTAATCCAAATCCAGGTTAATATAATTTTGCCTTTCTGTCCTTATTTATTTATTTATTTATTTTACTAGATCCATATAGAAAGTTTTATTTTTTGGTCAACTTTCTATGCCTTTGGGTGCATGTTGCATCTTCTTCGTCACAAAATCAAGTTGAGAAAGGACGTCTTTTCACTATAAGAACATAAATTGTTGTTGAATAGTATTGTACAAAATCAAGTGGATTGACTAACCTAGAAGACCATAGACACTTCAACTTGCGTTCCATGGTATTCTCATTTAATTATGCAGGGTCCATCTCATTTTTAGTCTCGAATTAGAAACCAAATTTCAATATAATCCTTCTTATTTTTAAAATGTCTTGAATAGGTCCTAATCTATCAAAATGTTTCAAATCAGCCTTTCTGTATATTTGAGAGTTGAAATCTTGACAAACTGTTTGGATCGTAAGTCCATTTTCGGAAATAAAATTTTTCTTTTTTGTTGACTTCATTTGGATTGCATATCCAATTTCGGAAAAGAAAATTTTCTTGTTTTAAATGAAAAAAAAGTTTTCATTTTGAGAATAAAATAGTGTTTGGATATGTAAAAAAAATTTCTTCTTATAAACAAAAAATTGCTTAGAATGAGAAAAATAGTGTTGGGAATTGTGCATTGTGATAAGATTTTAAAAATATTCATTTTCTTTTAGAAAAAGATATTGTACAAAATAAGTTTGAAAATGATATAGTTTTCTTTTACAAAATGAAAGAATGATGGAAAAAGTTAGGAAAAACACTTTTGTCCAAAAATTTTTCAATTTCCAAAATTGGATATGTGATCCAAACAAAGGGAAAGTCATTTCAAATGATTGTTTTGAAACTGTTTTGAGAATGAAATGACGTTTGGATGTGTAAAAAAAATTCTTCTTGAAAAAATAAAAAGTTGTTACGAATGAGAAGAAATGGTATTTAGAATAATATATTAGGTAAAACTTTTAAAAAGATTCCAAAATGATTACAAAAGGGTGCTATATAAAGCAAATTTGAAAATAAAATAGCTTTTTTTTTTTCAAATTGAGAAGATTGATGGAAAAAATTGAGAAAAAACACTCTTTTGTTAATTTTATTTTATTTTTTCTCTTTCTGAAATTAGACATGCGAAACAAACACGAGGATAACAACTTTGTTGACTAATAATCGTTTTGGAACATTTAAAAATTAGGTTCAAATGTTAATAATGGGATAAACCTTATATATTTTTGTAATAATTGAAATAATTAATAAGTAGGGCTCTTAAGTTTGAAATCCGGAAGTGTTTTTATTTGTTTTTTAATAGATGGTAGCTACAAACCTCATAGGGAAAAAAAAAAAAAAAAAAAAAAAGTTTCTTTCCTAATTCTCCGATTACATTCTTAAAGTCTATCATCTCACTTATTTTATCAAGGGTCAGAAGATGAGCTTGTGTATGGAAGGGGGCTGAATTAGTTGCAAGATTCTCAGCTCATGGTATTCGTTCTCGTTTGTGCTTAATTTTTGAATGATTAATCAGCTAATTAGGCTAATGAAAAGTTCTTGCATATATATATATACACACATATATATGTATTATATTTTTAAATAATTAAGAAAAGTTGTCATAGGGATAGACATTGGTTTACAAAGATAATTCCGAGCTATTTGTATGGAGCCTGTTGGCACTAGGCAATCAAAAAGCTTTCAATGCTGCCAAGTGGGAAAGATTGAGGCTTTTCCTGATCTTGCGGGAATATATATGTAAATTTATATATCTACAAATATTTTGCTTGATTGGAATAAATTATTCTACTTGGTGATCACATCATCAATAGCCCTTTTATTTTAAAAGAATAATGAAACATCAACTTACTAATTTTGAATTCTAACTCACATGATATTGAATTATCATATTTTTAATCTTTTTATTTTAAAAACTTATCAATAAAAAATAATAATTTTTATCTCACATAAGTTGATGTTCAAAAATTAATATTAAAATCGATACACTAAACATTGTTCTTATAAAAATGAGTATTATCAGGGAGGTTTAGGTACTAATTTTAACAATTATAATTGATCTTTTCAGACATACATAGATAGATTTGCAAAATCTGATAAGAGAATGAAAGGACAGAGAAATGTCACTTCATCAATGAAAAAAATTCTTCAACTTTTCTGCATCATATATATGTTCAAAGTCAAGGTCAACCACTCACTAGATTTCTTTTACTTGTTATAAAACTGAAGAGATTTTTATAGTGGTAATTCTAAAATCTTCTTTAGGCAAACAGCAGGACCAAATGAAAATGGTAAAAAAATAAAATTTGCAAGTGGGATGGCCATAGTACTACCAACTTCAAAATAAATAAATAAATAAATAAAATCAGCTTTACCTGTGTGCGCTCATTTGACCTAGATATCTTGGACGGCAAAATGCTGAACAATATTATAGTATAGCATTTTTGTATTCCTACATCTATTTGTATCGATCAATTAAGTTTCCTCCACATGTTTTATATTATAAATATTAGGTACATGGAATATAGATCTTATCTGTCATGTTAAGTATGATTTAGAATTGGTCTTTCTGTTTGATATATATATATATATATAAATATTTTTATGGTATTTGACATGTATAGTTGGTGTTTCTAAAAGCTATTTGGTGTCAACGATTTACTCAGTACGAGGTTGGTTTCTGAGATTTAAAATTTACAACTCGAATAATGTTACCCTTTAATTAAAGCTTTGCTTGAAATTAATGCGTGTTAATATAGATATATTATGGTCAACAGACATGGACAAGTCTATAATTTGTTACAAATGGTTAAACCGTTGGAGCAGGTGATGAATGATGATCAAATAGGCAAAACTAATTAAGCTTTATTATCATAAATAGCAGCGCTCTCTGGTGTGACAAGGCCATATCAATACATTTCCCGCTTGGAAATGCAACACCATGCATGCAAATACCACGCGCGCACACCATAATGTGTGTGTTGTGCATTGCCTATCCACGTGGGACCCTGATCATGTAAGATATGGCATCGGATACTGATTTCCTGCAAGGCTTTTCCTTTAGCTCTGCCAAGCCAAGCAGTAATTTGACAATGTAGGATAAATTCAACTTCTAATACCCTTCTTTATACATAGTGTGTCAGGTAAATGGATGTTAAATAGACTTGGATATAAGTCATTTCCAAAAGCTAATTCAACGGGAGAAAGTGCTTATTGTAAATATAAACACCATAACATTCCATGGGAAAAATTCAATTTCTAACACCTTCTACCTGCTGGAGTCTTCGTTTGGATAAATTCAAAGTGCTTATTCTAAATATAAACACATATCATTAATGTATGATAAATTCAACTTCTAACACCCACTTTTATGCATAGTACTCATATATTGTACTCTGAGATAGACGGTTCACACCAGTAACTGCCTGTATTTTGGACAGAGTTATATGTGACCTTTCATTTCTTAGGGTGTGAATACGGGCAAAGGGGAAATACTAGGTAGCCCCCTTTCACATTTATCAGAAATTCACTCAGAATGTATCCTAATTTTTGACCATATGGTCATTTTTACCTCTGTTTATATTTCATCTCTTCAAATTAAAATTTAGTAAAGAGCATACCCTATATTGTTCAGATGAAGAGAAGAACCTATGATATGCTTTTCGATAAATTTCCAAGCACTTTCTGTTCTAGTGTTGTGTGTATGTCTGGTAAAATATTATTCATTACCTGATAATTTTGGCTTTGGCAACAAACTCCAGATACTATATGTGATGATGCATATTCTGATCCTGCGCTGATGGTGTTCTCAAGAGGAAAGATATACATCTAAACCACTAGTCAATCCTGTTGACTTTTGCTGCCAATGGTACTTTGCAAACCAGAATCGTAAATCACTGAAATACACACAAATTCACACACACACACACACACACATATACAGATCACACAAACACAAAGATTCATATTAGTTTATGCAGGAAACTGATTTTCTGATCAAGAGAGAGCACAATATATTTTGTAGCTACGGTATATGTTGGTCACTTTTCAACTCTAAAATAAGCTTAGGAATGAGCATGATGGGCCTATCATTCAAATCATAAAGAGAAGAACCGATGATTAGCGTTTCGGAAAATTCCCACACTTTCCGTTCAACTATTTGGTGGATGTGTGGTAAATTATATTATTCATTACCAGATCATTTTTGGCTTTGGCAACAAACTCCAGAAACTATGTATGGTTGGTGTTGGGTGTTGTAAAGAGTAAAGATATGCAAATCTAAACCACAACTCATCCTGTTGAATTCTGCTGCCAAACACACATCTTTACATGCAAATACACAAATATATATACATCTCTACAGACACAAACACACATATTCGGATATTAGTTTATGCAGGAAACTAATTTACTGATCAAGAAAGAGTACAATATTTTGCAGCTACGATACATATGTTTGGTTTAATGGAAATAAAAAAATTAAAAACAGAAACAGAAGATTTTCAGCGAGTGGACGACAAGAAAGCCCTATATATATATATATATATATGAATATATGTTTATATATATATATATTATATATGCAAAAAGCATACAAGAGTGATATTGATTCGGCTCGTTCCCTCGTCGGAAAGCCTTGCTCAATTCGTAAGCAACGATGGATGGAGTATGAGCCGAATCAATATCACGCCATGTCTACTTCTGCAGAAATGGTGGTGATGAGCAGCTTCTAATTTGTAATATATTTTATGAGCTTTTTTTTTAAGGACTCACAGAGATAGAGCTCATAAGCTGAGGTGGTTTTGAGAGAGCTGGACTTTCCTTCTTATTTATAGGACTAATGTAGGAGTTATGCTATCATTATTCCCAAAAGTTATAACTGATGAGAGAGACGCAATCAACTTCTTTAAATACCACCCCTTCGAGAATTCACCCAAAACACTATCCGTTTGGGCTCTTACTTCGATGAGTCCCTTACGAATCCGTATGCACACTTAACAGACGGGTTTAGATACTTCTTTGAGGCCCAAGCCATATAGGTCACCTACCAAGTTCAAGTATGCTCCTGTATCATTCTCCCCTTTTTAAAAAAATGCCCCCTCCAAGACGCACTCATGGGGATTTGAACTTTAGATCTCCTGCTTTGATATCAACCGATGTAGGAGTGGTGTAACCATTCATCCCAAAAATTATAACTGATGAGAGAGGCACAATCAACTTCTTTAAACACCACCCACTACCAGAATCGAGAATCTATCCTAAACACTATCCTTTTGGGCCCTTATTTTAAGGAGTCCCTTACGAATCCGTAGACATACTTGACAGATGGTCTTAGGCACTTTTTCGAGGCTCAAGCCACATAAACTGCCTTCCAAGTTTATATATACTCCTGCATCAAATATTTTTTTAATGGTATTCTTTATTATTAAAAAGAACGAAAACACTTTTGAATTTCAAATATCCAAACCCTTTCTTTGTTTTTAGCTTAGTTAGTCCAAATGGGGTATTTCTATACATAGGACTTGACCAAGAGGCTTATTCGCCAAACCTGTGGACGGTTTTTCCATAGCTAAAGAAGAGTACTAATTCAGGATAAGGAAGGAACTTTTATCATGATCGGATTATTTAAGAATCCTTCCTCTTTTTTTCTTCTTTTTTTTTTTTTTTTTTATTAATATATTTTGCTTATTAAAAAGAATCCCACTGGCCATCCCTTTCATTGCCTTCACCCCCAAAAAATAAATAAATAAATAAATAAACAACTGCAAAATGGAAGAATATCAACTCTAGCCCTGATCCCATATTCACGTGAAGTAGCAAAGGTTAAGGCAGTGGCACGTCACTACAACGAAGTGTAACATATGTCATTGTTACAGCTAAACCCACCTGGAGAAATGCTACTGGCTACTGATCGTAAATTAGTCAAAATTTTCGGTTTTTGAAGATGATAATTCTATTATTAAACGTATAAACATGGAAATTTCATAGCAAGGTGCAAAATATATATTCATATATTGCTTCTGAACTATTATATATCTTTGACAAGTTCTGTTAGATTTAAATATTTTATATTTATAAGAATGAGAATTGATTCGATTCGATTTAACAGTAAAAATACAATTTTATGGTTCATTTGGATCACAAATTAATTTGATATTCTATTATAGTAAAATTGATATATTTTAATATACGTTTGATCTCCCCGTTAATTATTGTATTCAAATTAAATGTGTGTTTATATTGTTTATATTTGAGTAGTTATTTTAATATGTATTGATGAAAGATAGAAATAATATGTGATGTGATTGATAAAAGTATATAAAAAATGGAATGAATAAATGAATTGTAAAACAAATAAGTGTATTGTTCAAATTGATGTGTATTTAAGTACAATATATAAAGGAATCAAATGAGTATTAATATAATATTACAGTTGAATGTGTAATCCAAACGAAGTATTATGATAGAAATTTCTTTAGAAATAAACATATTTTACAAGAGTAATACAATGTTAAATTAAAAAGAACTTTGAAGATTTCATTTGATAAGTCTAAGTACTGTGAAATCAGAAATGCTCTAATGATGCTGGAGAAAAATAAAGAAAACATTATATTGTCTGATGAAATAAAGCCACGTTATCTCATTGTCATAAGTTAATGATGCCCCTTAAGTATACTCCCAAATATGATCTGTCCTTGGTTTCTATGCATGTGAGTTAATTAAGGAAATAACCTTTTAATAAATGTCTAATAATATCATCACTTTGAATATAAAACTGTAAACCTAACTCTAAGCCATGAAATCTTGGGAAAAGTAGAATATTCTCTTCCCTAATGGGAAATTCAAAGGTCTTGCTTTTGTAGAACAACAAATAAATAAATGCAAAAAGGGAAGTCTTATTTTTTTATTCTTTTTATAAATATAAAGAAATTACCGTCTGAGTTCAAGTTCAAACCGACTTTTTCAAAAAAAATTATGTGTTTTTTTCTTTAAAAGTTAATTAACTTTAACATTCACATCTTCAAATCTCTCTTTTACATTTTTAAATATACTCTAATTTTAAAAGACCAATTATGTCAAGTGAAATAATATGATTTTTTAAAATTTTTACATAAATGATGAGAGTAATAAAATAAAATCCATATTATTATTTTTTCGAATACATTTTTAAGTTTTAAATATTTTAATTATCGTAATTTATTTTCAATCATATACACATTTTAAAAAACCAACTCATTTCCAATTAAAAAGTTTTCTAAACTCCAACTACAATTGGTATTTGAAACGGGTATCATTCATGAGATAACATTTTCATTTGTTTAGAGAGAGGGAATTATTAAAAAAAAAAAAAAAAAAAAAAAAAAAAACTCTGCACCACAACAGTGGAAAATATTAAAACAAACTCCTGAAAATTTTCTATCACGTGCACATATTCTAAAGTTATTGGCAAAAAATTTCCATCATGTAGAGTAATGTTAGTTGATAGATACAATAAAAGACAGTTAAAAGAGAGATATACGATGCAACAAAAAGTAGAAAAATTAGGTCGCATCTTGATGTTTCTATTGCTATTGGTGGAAGTTTCTTTAATTAGTATAGCCTAATTAACTTATGCTAACTTTGACTTTCCTTCAAATTAAGGAATTTAATATCAATTTTAGAGTACTATTGATTCCCATTAATGCACAGAGATTGTCCTTTCTAGTAAATATTCTAATTGATCCACAACTCATAAAGTAAGATTAATCTATTACCATAATTTTAATATTTATTACACACATGTCCGAGAATCATCACTAGCTGTCATCCAATCCAAGGGACTCTATGGTGGGGTTTAATGCTTTCATTGTTTATAAAACAACAACGATAGGTATGTCGGTGAAGTCCAGCACTATACATTATCAAAAGACGGATTTCATATAATTTATCTTTAGCTAATTGTGAGACCCAGCATCAAGGCCGTAATAATTATTTAAAAACTGTTTAATATTTTATTTTTCAGAACTGTCCTTTTTTTAACTTATCAAGGCTTATCTTAGGTTTGTTTTGTATTTATCAAGCCCTACAAGACTTTATGTTAGGTTTATTTTTCACCTTTCTTTGTGAGGCTCTATTCTTCTATTCTTTTGTTTGGTAAAATCAAACACGAATTAATTTAGGGTTCATTTGGTGAAACGGTTTAAGTTGAAATTTTTAAATTTCAGTTGGTTGACTTTTTAAAAACTATTTATAATTTTTGTTGACTTTTCAGAAAAAAAAAAATAAAAACTGAAATAAAAAAATACATTTTAATTTGAGTTGAACTGTTTCACCAAACAAGCCATTAATTACTCATTAATAACTCTTTGGGGAAATATATTGCTACTATTGATTCTTGCTGTCACAATTAAGAATATATTACAGAATTCTCATCCTCGCAATATATATATATATATATATATATATATTTATGAATGGTTAGAAACCGATGGTGAAGAATATGCTAGTTGATTGTACACACTTTGCAAAAGAAATTAGGAGAATATCTGGCACGATAAAAACTGTTTTTTTTTTTTTTTTTTTAATTTATTGTCACGAGGTGGTTGACTTGCAAAGAATTATTGGTGTAGAATTAAATGGAAACATGAAATTGGAGAGAGAAAAAGATCTGCACCTTCGAGAAAGTAATCCACTGGCACCTATATTTTAAATATGTATATACACAGACATATTTTATTTACGTGTATATTTTATTGAAACGGGAGGAGATGTAATTTTGTAAACATCAAAGGGAAAACAATTTGAACGAGGAAAGGGCCGAAAGAAAATGTTAAAAAAACATTGACACAAGTTAGCAATAATTTAATATCTTATTTTATTATAATGTATAGATGTGAAATCCCTAAATCGTCAGTAAAAAAAATAAAAAATAATAAAACAACACACTAAAGAGTAGAACGACAATTAAAGTTTAAACGACAATGAAAGACAACACGACATATAACTGAAAAAAGAAAGAAAATAATCTAAGCTGATAACGAGGCAAAGAACAGCAAATAATTCAAGTATGACATAAAGACCGACAGCAAAATGAAAAAATATGCATGGAAACGTGAAACTATAACTGAACAGGAAAACGACAATAAATACCTTAAACGATATAAAGTGTGAAAACGACACAAAAAAAAAAAAAAAAAAAAAAAAAGCAAACAAAAACATAAGTGCGTAAAAGAGGAAGCAAAGAAAAGAAAACATCACTCGAAAGAAAACAAAAAAACAACCCAAGGAAAGCGACAACTAAGCTGGAAGAACGGAAAAAAAGATAACCAAAAACAAAAAAGCAGAAATAAAAAGGGGGCGAACAATGTCATAACATAAATGAGAAAAAAAAAAAAAAAAAAAAAAAAAGAGCAACCACGGAGAAAAAATTCGAAAAAGGAGAGCAACATTAATGACGGCTTAGAACTACCAAAACAAAAAACGACAATAAAAAGTTCAAACAACAACAACTGTGAAAAAACGACAAGAGTGGTGGAAATGATGAGATTTTTCAAACGACGGAAACGAGTCAAACGACATCAAATAACTTTTCCCTTCTTTTTTATTGAAATTTAAAAGTTGGGATATCCTTTTGAGAAAATTGTGGAAACAACCACACAAATAGGTATGGTTATGCTTTTTGTCCTCTTTTAGTATTTGTTTGAATTTTGACCCTTCACATTCATCTAATTAAAAATAAAAAAAATAAAATTATTAAAATTGAAATAATGATTCAAATATGTGCTTTTAAGGGATAATTCTACAAATCACCCATATCCTTTTGTAGTCCTTGATGACAGAGAATGGCATTGCTAGGCTTTCACACTGTTCTTTGTAACCCATGACCTCCTCTCAATTGGGCCTTCGCCCGAGAACTCTTCTGAGATGGGCCCAAGCAGAATTGTCCAATCTCAATTTTGGGGTGGTTTATTTCTTAAGCCCAAACTTACACATTGAAACGGCCCAACAGAAATATAATAGAAAACACACAAAAAATAACAAAAACAAAAAACAAAAAAAAAAAAAAAAAAGAGAGAGGGAGAAAAAAAAAAAAAAAGTGTATTCTCATTTATACCCTGAACTTTAAGATAGTTCCCATTTTACTTTAATTAATTTCACTTAATCTCATTTACTAAAATTTTAGGCCTTGTTTGGCAAAAAGCTCTGTTTAAACTAAACTGTACTTTTTTATCATGTTTTTGTCTTTTTCTCCAAAAGTTGTTTGTCTTTTCTGAAAATTCAAAAAAATTTACTATTTAAACTTATAAATCTTAACTCAACTTACACACCAAACTCACCCTTAGTTAAATACAAGTAGAAAAGGGGGAATTTGTCTTACACAATCCCTTTCTGCTTGGATTTTACTAAAAGCAAATAGAAAAAAGATCATGTGACAACAAGATGGACATTTCAAACATACTTTAGTTGAAATTTTTGGAAATATTTTGATTAAAAATGAGTTAATGTTTGAAGTGTTGTGTTTTGGTTAAGAATAAACTTATAGGGTGTTTGGTGTAGTGGTTGAGTTGAGATATTAAATTTAAATAGTAATTTTTGTTGATTTTTTCAGAAAAGACAAATTTTTTTTTTCAGAAAAAGACAACAAAAGTACAGTTTAACTTGAGTTGACAAGGGAAAGCCAAACTCCCCTTTAATAATTAAAAGTGTTAAACTTAAAATATATCTGAAAAATAGAAATTAGATATTATTTTGTATCTCTTGTATTTTACATAATTTTTTTAAAAAAATCATCATATTGATTTGAAATAAGAAAGTTATAAATGTTCACAAATTTGAGGTTTGTTTTTGTACATGACATTGGTTTACAAGCTATAATACCTTTGGTTTCTTCTTCAACGAAGCCACCACCCACATTGGCCCACCCACGCCATCTCTCTCTATCTCCCCTACTGCCTTCTCTTCTATCTATTTTTAAGTGCGATTAATTCCAATTTCGGGGGATAAAAAGAGTGTTTTTTTAAATTTATGAGCCAAAAATAAAAATGACAAAATTATGGGCGATAAAAGAAACATTAAAAAAAAAAAAAAAAAAAAAAGACCAGCGAAAGGACTGTCAAAATCTCTTCCTCTGAAGCAATCTCCTCTCTCTCTCTCTCTGTATGCGTGTTTATGGTAAATTAAGTCGGATGCGCAAGTTATAGGGCTTTGAGATCGCACTGAAGCATTGGCAATGGCGGAACCAGCACCAGAACCAGAACCAGTCCTTTACGAGACTCGCCGTCACGCTTCGAGGCCGTACACTCCCAATTACCCTCCTCAAAAGGTTCCCAATTCATCTCTCTCTCTCTCTCTCTCTCTGATTCCTTCGTCTTCTCATCACTCAACCTCGCATTTCTGAATTCTGCGATTCATTTATTCATTCAAATCGCCTCCTTGATTTTCCGTCGCTGTTTTTCTGAGTTCAGGCAGCCGATAATGGTGCTCGTGGCGGCTTTCTTTCGATGCTTTCACTTCAAGGTACATCGAAAATCTCACTTTTATGTTAGCCAGTTGATTATAGAAGTTAATTTCTTATTAGTTCTATTTTGATCTTAATTGTGTTTCACGAATTCTCGTTTTTGGAGCTTGTGATCGAAAAATTCTATTCAATAGTGTTGTTATCAAGGATTAAAAAATCGAACAATTCCATCGAAACCACCCATATTTTGGCATTACCGATACCAAAAGAGGAGTGCAGAACCTTTTTTGTTGAATATCGGAGAAATTTCAACGGAAATTTCAATAATATTTTGGTATTAACCTTCAGTAATAATTTTGTTAAACGTTGTTTCTTTTAGGCGCGAGTAGACTTAAAGAAAAATGGTTAGAGACCAAGCAACCTAGAAAATTGAGAAATTAGCATCCTTATTTATATCAACACCGAGTGGCGAGTGTGTGGCTGTGGCTGCTGGAAATCAGATCACAGTTTTGCAGAAGAAGGATGACTACTCAAAGCCATGTGGAACTTTTACTAGTAAGATTATTTCTTGGCTGTTCTTGTTGAGTTGCATATAACTAATCCAATCATGCGTTTCGGCTATCAGGTTGCATCATAGTTAGTATTTTTGTCAACTATTGATTGATTTCTTGCAGCAACGGCTGTTTCTTGTCAGATCGTTTTCTAACTTGTGAAACTTATAGCAGCTAGCAGCCTTGTTACCTTTTTGGCCGGAACTTGGTCTGAAAGCCACGATGTTCTTGGAGTTGCTGATGATATGGATACTCTATATTTTATCAAGGCAAATGGTGAAGAGATAATGAGGGTACTGAAGAGGCAGTTGAAAGTTTCTTTACCTATTGTAAAAATGATTGCAATGATGATTCTAATGTGCAGAAGTCATTGTTGTAAGTGCTACTTTTTGGTCCACAGCCTCTACATCTATGTGTAGAGGATATTTATCAACAGCAGTACTGTATTGAACTTGAGTTTCTCTATGTCGTTATAGTATCTATTTTTTTGTTTTTATTTTTGGTGTGTGGCTCAAACAAAACTTGATGCATATCTGGAAATTGCTAAAGTCAAATGAAAAAATCTTTCCAGGTGTAGCTTCACTATTGTGACATCAGATGGCTCCCTTCAGCGTATTGAGATTGGTCGGGAGCCAAATACCTCTGTTTTATAATGGCTTAACTCTGAAGGGGAAGTTGGTGCAAAATATCTGTTGTGTTGACTACCATCCGAAAACTCTTTTTGCTTGTTGCTGTTACCTGCTCTGAGAGCATCACACCAAATAATGGTTTGTTCCGCTTTTAATCGGCAACATTACATTTCATATGCTTGAGTACCAGGAAGTGTTTTACTGGTATATTAATTGCAGATTAGTTCTTTATGTATGTTTCAGGATCTTGTAATCTTTCTCTTTGGCGTCGAAGTAATGTCATGGACATAGAGCAGCTGTTCTCTACTCAGTTTTGAGGGCTTGTATTCCAAGCCAAAAGGTCATGTAGGTCCGTTAGCATTCCCAAAGGTGCTAATCTCACCAGAAGCTGAGTTTGTTTGTACTCTCGATGTGATGGGCTGCATGCACGTTTTTTAAGCTGGATAGCATGTTTTTCACTTTCAAAATTAACTGGAGAGAGATATGGTCTGCAAGAGAGAGGTGATATTGTAGATTTTACTTGGTGGTCTGACCAAGTTATTGCTGTTGCAAAAGAACTGAGTTGTTACCATGATTGACGTACTTAGTGGTTTTAAAAGGTTCAGGAGAATGATCCCGTATACTCTATGCCTGTTATAGAAAGAGTTTATCAGTTTCAAGGAAACCTGTTTCTTTTGGAGAGTAAATCATCTGAGAGAGAAACTCTAAACCGATGACAAGGGTACAGGTGACTCACATTGTATAGAGCAGATAACTGATGATAGGTTCAGTCATCTTGACATTTCTAAGTTGAGCTGGAACCTGATGACATTTTCCAAGAGATCTATTCTTGAAATGTATGATACCTTAATTAGCAATAGAAGATATGAAGCTGCCCTAGATTTCGCTGATCGTCATGGGCTGGATAAAGACGAAGTCCTAAAATCGCAGTGGTTGCATTCCACATGGGGATTAAATGAAATAAGTACGTATCTATCAAAAATAAAAGATAAGGTTTTTGTACTTTCAGAATGTGTTGACAAAGTGGACCAACAGAAGATTCCATGAAGGCTTTGCTTGAATATGGATTGTGCCTAACTAACCAGTATAGTTTTTCTGAACGAGAAGATTCTGAATGTACCAAAGTTTGGGATTTCGTCTGACTAGACTTAAGTTATTGCAATTCCGCGACAGGTTGGAGACATATCGTTGGGATAACATGGGCAGGTATGGAGCTGTTCTTCTCTAACCATAAATATTATTTGCAAAGGAGCCAGAAGAAAAACTATAAATCTTGTGAATGAGAGAATGTTTACTGGAAGTCATTTTATTCATCTTTCAGGCTAACGTCATATTTTTTTCCCCGTGATAATTTTTGCTTATATTGACTTCTGTTTTTAGTTTTTGCAATATTGAGATTTGTGTTCTTTGATGAGTATATATTAATCTCAGTATTGTGCCATCTTTGTAGTTTGTTTTCCGGTTGTGCAGAATCTAGAATTTGCTAGCTTCACATATTTTAGTCAAAACTTTAGTTGTTATGCAATTCCTGTGACAGTTTGCCTACTAGACCACTGTTTAACACATTGTTTTCTGCCAGTTTTCTGCGCAGGAAGATGCCAAGTTCAGAGTAATGCCTATTAATGAAGCTGCTATAGCACTTGCTGGAAAGTGGGAAAATTGGAGCGTTGAACCTCTTGTTTCAAGCGGCATCCTTATTCAGTGGCGCCTTTCATTTTGGAGATTTTAGCTGCTATCCCTGAAACACTTCCTGTACAAACATATGGACAGCTTCTTCCTGGGATATATCCTCCTTCTGGTACAGTAGTGAGAGAGGAAGATTGGGTTGAATGCAAGAAGATGGTAACATTTGCGAATGGCTTACAAAAGAGTCATGAGATTGACGTGCTGATTAGGACGGAGCCCATAGTCAAACAGTGCTTAGGTTTTGTTTGGCCATCGACTAATGAGCTTTCAATATGGTACAAGAATAGAGCAAGAGATATTGACAGATCTAGTGGGCAGCTAGATAATTGCCTTTGCTTGCTTGATTTTGCTACTAGAAAGGGCATCTCTAAGTTGAAGCAGTTTCATGAGGATGTCTCATACCTGCACCAACTTATTTATTCTGATGACAGCGACGGTGAAATTAGTTTGAATCTTGAAACATGGGAACAATTATCCAACTATGATAAGTTTAGAACGATGCTCAAGGGGAGTCAATGAGAAAATGTTGTTGAAAAACTTCGTGATAAAGCATTCCGTTTATGCAAATAGGTTTCATTATACAACCTTCAAGTCTCTCAAGATCAGGTGATAGACGATCATCTTGCTGCTGATCATGACGAAGCTGAGCCATTCCTGGTAAGATGGCTGAAGGAATTTCAGTCAGAGAATAAATTGGACATTTGCTCGTTGGTGATAGAGGAGGGGTTTGGTGATGTCAGAAGTGGCAGCTTATTTAAGGGATGAAGTTTGAAGTTATAAACTGTGCCCTGCAGTGCCTTTATTTGTGCAAAGCAACAGATATGGAGTAACCATGGCAGCCATACTGCAAAAGCTTCACAGATGCCAGGTAATTTTTCTTCTCCTGACTCACACGTCATTGTACGTCTTTTGTATGGAGCCAGTGGATCATCAGATTCTTTTTTGGTAATCAGCGGTAATGTGCTTAACAGAAGCTTAGCTGATTTACTACTACTTGCAAGTCAAGTTAATACTTTGCTTTGCATGCATGCGTATATATTTTAACTTTTGAAAGAGGCCTTCTCCTCCACAAGCAGGTATTGGCATCCCTTTTGTTATTGATCGGCTTGCACTGCATGCTGTTTTGTCTTCATTTGTGTACCTGCCCGAGTGGAATCTGTCCCTGTGTCGATGCTTTTTTTTTTTTTTTGGGTTATTATTTAAAATAGTTTTGAGGAATACCATAAAGCTTTTGACTGTACAGGTAGTAAATTATATAATGGGGGCCTGGAGGGAAGATTGAAGACTGGCCGGGGCCACATTGAAGTGTGGAGGCTTCTGTCGATTCTACCAGGTTCGTATTTCTTCCTGCTTGAGAAACACTTTTGCATTTTTGAATTTTATGGGCCCATCCATCCCTTGAGTGCCCTACACATGCAGCAGCACGCAAATAAAGTAAAAAAAAAAAAATGCATGTGTGCAATGTGAAGATGAAATCAATGATGTTATATGTATGAGGAACAATCTGCACGAACTTGTCTTTGGAGGAAAATTTTGTACTTGTATTTCTTTAATTTCTAATCCTGATGCATTAGACTTACCTCGCCATGATCTTGGTGTACTTCAAGTTTGAGATTAGAATGGATTTTGTGGCATAAATACGTACTTGTTTGACAGTATGATTGACTCTAAACACTTTAATTGATTACTTTCTTGCAATATAACTGACAGTGACTTGTTTTTATTTAGGTCCCGAAGCCAATGAATTTTTTCCTCGAGTCTCATGGTGATGGGAAAGGTGTAAAGCAAATTATTCGCCTCATACTTTCAAAATTCATACGTCGACAGCCGAGCCGAGCGGATAATGATTGGGCAAACATGTGGCGTGATATGCAGTGCACGAGGGAAAAGGCATTTCCGTTTCTTGATCCGGAGTTTATGCTGATGGAATTTTGCAGAGGACTGCTGAAAGCTGGGAAGTTTTCTCTAGCTAGGAATTATTTAAAGGGTACAAGTTCAGTTGCTTTAGCATCGGATAAGGCAGAGAATCTTGTCATTCAAGCTGCAAGGGAATATTTTTATTCTGCTTCAAGTCTTGGTTGCTCTGAAGTAAGTATGAAGAAATTATTTTTTTTTTAAAACAAATTTTCAAATAGCCACGTGTTACCATAGGCTGGTTACATTAGATGTATCGTAGGTGCGTCCTCTTATTTTTTTCAGTTTAAATTCATTTGTTTTTAAAAGCATTAAGGCCAACTACATGGTTTAGCAACTTAAACTATTAAATACCTGAAGTTGGGAAATAATTTGGTAGCGTTCACGTTCTAATAAGATTGGCTTGTTTCAGATTTGGAAGGCTAAGGAGTGTCTGAATCTACTTTCAAGCAGCAGAATTGTTAAAGCAGAGCTTGATATTATTGATGCGCTTACAATCAAACTTCCCAGTCTTGGAGTGACACTTTTACCCATGCAATTCAGGCAAATAAAAGATCAAATGGAGATTATTAAAATGGCTATCACGAGTCAAATTGGAGCCTATTTACATGTCGATGGGATCATTGAGATTGCCAAACTTCTTGGATTAAACTCTCCAGATGACATATCAGCTGTTCAGGAAGCTATTGCTCGAGAAGCTGCAGTTGCTGGCGATCTGCAATTGGCACTTGATCTCTGCCTTGTTTTGGCTAAGAGAGGACATGGTCAAGTTTGGGATTTATGTGCTGCAATAGCAAGGGGTCCAGCACTTGAAAATATGGATATTAAATCTCGGAAACAATTACTAGGTTTTGCTTTGAGCCATTGCGACGAGGAATCCATAAGTGAGTTGCTCCATGCATGGAAAGATCTAGACATGCAAGGACAGTGTGAAATCTTAATAACGTCAACAGAGTCAACTGCTTCCAATTTCTCCGGTCAGGGTTCATCAATTATTTCAGATTTGGACAACATAGTTGACAGAAAAGGATTTTCTGAAGCTGTTGAAGGAGCTACCATTGATGATCAAGAAAAGTATATGGGTAACATAAAGAAGATACTTTCTGTTGTGGCTAAAGACTTGCCTGTTGAGAGAGGAAGGACTTGGGAATCTGTTCTGGAAGACAATGGGAAAACTTTGTCATTTGCTGCTTCACAACTTCCATGGTTGCTTGAACTAAGTAGGAAACCCGAAAACAGTAAGAAGCCAATTTATGGCTTGATTCCTAGAATGCAATATGTTAGTGTCGGGACACAGGCTGTGTTGACCATTCTATCCTGGCTGGCAAGAAATGGCTTTTCTCCAAAAGATGATTTGATTGCCTCTCTGGCTAAATCACTTCTTGAACCTCCTATTACTGAAGAGAAAGACAAAATTTGCTGCTCCTTTCTGCTGAATCTGGTGGATGCATTTTGTGGTGTTGAAGTAATAGAAGAGCAACTGAGAATGCGGAAAGACTACCATGAAATTTGTTGCATCATGAACGTGGGGATGATATATAGTTTGTTACACAACTATGGAGTTGAGTGTCAAGGTCCTGCCAAGAGGAGAGAGATGCTACTCGGGAAGTCAAGGAAAACAGACACCTGGTACTAGAAAAACATAAATAGTTTTCCTCTTTTTTTTTTTTATTTTTTTTTTCCCCCCAAAAAAACTGTCCAATGACGGCCTGCGGTTACTAAAGAAGGCTGCACATGTTTTTTTATACTTAGCCTTTGTGGTTGTTATCTTTATTCTTTCCAAATAATTCTTTTTCTTCTCTTCATTATTATATATTTTATCCTTTCAGATGATATAGCCAAGGTTGATGAAGTGCAGTCTACATTTTGGAGAGAATGGAAACTCAAAATTGGAAGAACAAAAGTTTGTGGCGGATCGTTCCAGAGCTTTAGAGAGCATCATTCCAGGGGTTGATGCTGCACGTTTTTTTGTCTAGGGACACCAAGTATATGGCGAGCGTTGTCCACTCTCTAATTGAGTCAGTAAAGTTGGAGAAGAGGCACGTTCTGAAGGACATTTTAAAACTGGCCGATACATATGGCATGAATCGGAACGAGGTATTCACATTTGTGAGCATAAATAACAGTAGGCAATGTAGATCAAGTGTTTCGAGTCTTTCGACTGATGAAGTGATACATTCTATTTGTTTCCTTGCAGGTTCTTCTACACTATGTAAGTTCTTTGCTTGTTTCTGAGGTTTGGACTGATGAGGATATTATGCACGAATTCAGAGTGTAGGGGGGAAATAAATGGTTATGCTGTTAAGACCATCCACATTATTTCCTCAGTTATATATCCTGCAATTGATGGATGCAACAAATTGCGACTTGCCCGTTGTATTTGGGCTGCTTTCTGATTGCTATTTTCAGCTGGAAGAAACCAAAAAATCATTACCAATGATACACCCAGATCAAGCTAATTTGTCTAGTTTTGGATTTGCTCTCTATTACAAGGTACTTGAGCAAGAATGCATAAGAGTTTCCTTCTTTCCAACCTCAATTTCAAAAACATTGCTGGACTCGGAGGTTTAACTTTAGAGTGCTTCAACCGTGAAATCTACGAGCATATTGATGATAGTAGCTTGGAAGTATTGGCAAAGATGGTAGAAACCCTGATCAGCATCCATACTGACTCAATTCCGGATGGTCTCATGTCGTGGAAGGATGTGTACAAAACATTATCTCCTCAGTTTGTTGACGACATTGGAGACTAAAGCTAGAACAGATTTTGTTGTCAAGAGGCCTGAAAACCTTCAGGGTTTAGTATGTCAGCTTGAGCAAAGCTTTGAATCATGCAGATTGTATATCAAACTCTTGGCACATTCTGATGCATTGGACATTATAAAGCGGTATTTCATGGTAATTATACCTCTTAATGATTCTTACGGAACGCTGCCTGACGATTCAACGTGGCAGGACTGCCTTTTGATCCTCTTAAACTTTTGGATGAGATTAACTGATGAAATGAAGGAAATTATCTCTCATGATAATGCAGAAGAGATTCTTGTATTCAGTCCAGATTGCTTAATGGGTTGTTTAAAAGTTTTCATGAAGCTTGTGATTGAAGATAGTGTCTCTCCAAGTCAGGGCTGGAACACAATTGTTGGCTACGTCAATCACGGTTTAACTGGTGTTTCTGCTTTCGAAATTTTCATGTTCTGCAGAGCTATGATCTTTTCTGGTTGTGGATTCAGTTCTGTTGCCGAAGTTTTTTTCTGAAGCAGTGCATGCTCCAACTGGTTTCATTTTGGCAGATAACACCGAGTTCCAGGATCTCCCCCCATCTCTACTTGAATCTCTTGGAACCCATTTTGCAGAACTTAGCCGTAGGTGAATCCCAGGACCATCAAAACTTTTACCAAATTTTATCTTCTGTGAGTAAATTAGAAGGTGACCTGGACGATTTGAAGAAGGTCAGGCATTTAATCTGGAAAAGACTTGCCAAGTTCTGTGATGAGCTGCAGATACCTGGATCTGTTCGAGTTTACGTCCTAGAGCTTATGCACTTCCTCACAGGTACAAATATCAAGGGGTTTTCCGCTGAGATACATTCCAATGTAATACAGTGGGAAGGATGGGATGAGGTACATTTTGCAAGTGAACAAGGCCAGACATCTGGTGGTCGGGGTTTGACAGATCATAATGATACATCTAGCAGAGTAACAAGTACGTTGATTGCCCTTAAATCATCTCAACTCGTGGCAAGCATGTCACCTACTATAGAAATTACCCCCGATGATCTCTCTGCCGTTGAGACAGCAGTTTCTTGCTTCTTCAAGTTGTCTGGTGTTGCCCATACCGATTCCCATATTGATTCTCTGGTAGCTGTTTTGGGAGAATGGGAAGGGCTGTTCATGATTAAGCATGATGAGGAAGCCTCTTTATTAGCATCTGATGCTGGAAATGCCTGGAACGGTGATGACTGGGACGAGGATGGGAAAGTTTTCAAGATGTCGAACCTCCCGAGAAAGAAAAGACCGGAAGCGCCCCTTCTCTTCACCCTTTACATGTATGTTGGTTGGAGATCTTCAAGAAACTTGTAACATCGTCTCGCTTTAGAGATGTGCTGAGACTGTTTGATCAATCTAGTGGAATCTTGCTTGATGAAGATGGTGCCAAGAGCCTAATTAACATTGTTCTTCAAACGGACTGTCTAATGGCATTAAAGTTAGTTCTATTGCTTCCTTATGAGGTACTGCAGCTACAATGCTTAGCTGCTGTTGAAGACAAGTTGAGACAAGGAGGGTTTTCGGACTCGATCGGGCAGGACCATGATTTCCTAATTCTTCTATCATCCTCTGGACTGATACCTGGTATCATCTCCGAATCTTCCTATGGTACTACGTTCTCTTACATCTGCTATTTGGTTGGGAACTTTTCTCGTAAGTGCCAAGCAGCCCAAGTATCGAGGCTTGTTCGTGAGGGATCAGAAGAATGTGACGTGAGTGAAAGAGACTTGCTACTTTTCAGGAGGCTTGTCTTCCCATATTTTATTTCAGAGCTTGTGAAGGCAGATCAGCAGGTTCTGGCAGGACTCGTCGTTACAAAATTTATGCACACAAATGCGTCACTGAGTCTGCTTAATATCGCGGAGTCCAGTCTAAAAAGATATCTGGAGAGGCAGCTTCACCTACTGCAGCATGATAAACTTTCCCTTTTCGAGTCGAGTTCACATGAAACATTAAAGAACACCGTTTCTGGCTTAGCGGACAAACTGGAAACTGTGGTCCGATCTGCATTTTCGTTACTTACCAATAATGTTAGGTGAAAAATCTAGTCAAATTTCTTCTCCTCTTTTCTTTTTGTTTTATTCGTTTGTTTGTTTAAAGAATATAGAAGTGTTTGTACAAATTGACTTGTTAATGTGTACATTTTTGTTAGGTTGTAATCGGAAATGGCGGATTTCTTATAGTTCAGTACAATTTGTACACTAGTAAGAGACGAGACATTCTCTTAGTAGTATTAGTCTACAGCTTGTTTCTTTCGATTATATTTTATTTGTCTTTTTCTTTTTGTGATAGTAGTGATGATTATTATCTTACTACTTAACTTCCCTTTAGCCAAACATATATATATATATATATGTGTGTGTGTGTGTGTGTGTGTGTAAAGCTTCTTTTCTAAAATAAAATCTGTTTTTGAAGGCACCAACAAATTCTGAAGAATATAGGATCCTAAACGTTTTTACAAACCAAATTTTGAACGTATTTTGTTACAGAAAATTTTGATAGGATACAAAATAAATAGAAATAAATAATATCTTTAACTAAATAATTTACTTTTAAGTTTTTTTTTTTAAACTTTCTTCCTAATTTTGCATTTGCTTGTTTAGAAAATTACTTAAATAACCCTATTTTGTTCATCTAGTGACCAAAATAATATAAATTTCTCACTTTTGATGAGAATGATATAAATTTTAGTTAATTTTAGTTTAACGTTGTGTTAGTGATTTTTAAATTGTGTTATTCATTGCTTTCCTTTTTTATATTTTAATAAAAACATCTAAGAGCCCGTTTGAGACACCGTCTGCAAATGATAAAATACCATATGGATTTCGAAATCTCTAACTTTATATCAAATTTTCTCTCTTTTATGTTAGAAAAACTCAAACTTTAAAAGTCCATAACATTTTCATTTCAAATCGGAATGAGATAATTTTTATATCAAAATACTCGTAACGATGAAAGGAACAAGATGAGATCCATTTTGCATAGTTTTTTTCGAAACATATTTCAAATTTTTACGTTATTTTATATATCATATAGTTTTTTTAAAAGTTTTTCCTTCAAATATACATTTTCAACCCAATGTAAAACACAGTCTCCAGATGTTGTTCCAAACGGGCCCTAATTTTGCATGTTTTAATGGGCCAGTGAACATGGTAATCAGCTCAGTTTATTTGGACAACTTATAGGCCGAAGGCTGGCCCACCATCTGTCCAAATAAATTTGAAACTAATTTCATTTTCCGCGGTAAAAGTTGAAAAAGACTCGCGCCTAACCAACTATAATTTCTTTTCTTAACTTAAAAAAAAAAAAAAAAAAAAGGCAAAAAGTAAAAAACTGTATGAATTTCCAGAAGAGAAGATAGACACGCTCTTGGAGTAACACGTGTCAGAACAATACGTCATCAGAAGCAAAGACTTGATCCACCAAAACAACAAACACACAGGGTTGCTTTCACTTCTGAGTTTAAAAGCTCTTTCGATTTGCTTTTTTATTTCTACTCTAGACGAAACAAGAAACAAAAAACAAAAATAATATTACTTAGAACTAATCTAGAGTTTTTTTATTAAGAGAAGAAAAAGTAAACTGAAAGTTTCAGGATTTGGGAGAATTTTTCTTTGATGGAGGGATTGCCATTGGAGATCTATCTGCAGATTTTCTGTTTCTTGAACTATCAGAATCTTGCCACCGCTCAACAAGGTCGGTCATTATTTTTTCTTCTTTTTTTTTTTTTTTTTCTTCTGATTAGAATTTCAAGGCGGATCTGAACTGGGTTTCATAATTTGGTTTGGATTTTGCATTTTCCGACTTGTATTGCTGAATTTTCTAATGTAATTTTGAGGTTTGTTTTATGATTTTGCCTTTAATTTATTTCACGCATTTCCGAGACAGATAGTTCAAGTTTTCCTGTTAATTTACGAGATCCTGGGAAATCGTTTTGTGGTTTTTTTTTTTGGGTTGATGTGCATTTCTTCAATTCACCGGGAACTCTATTTTTATTTAATTTTCTCTCTATATTAGTGAAGGAAAAAAAAAAAAAAAAAAAAAAAAACTTCCACTTCATTTTGTTTCTGTATTTTCATGCTTTAATTTGACAAAGCAGTTGTCAGATATTATGGTGAAGGGTCTTCTCCTTTTCAATAAAGTGCATAAAGGTGGTCCACTTCCGGGTTTTTTTTTTTTTTTTTTATAGTTTTTTACTCATTTTTATAACGGTGATCAAAATCATCAGATTGGTGAAAGAATAAATAGATCCATACAGAACAATTAATGTTATGTTTTTTTTTTTTAAGGTAAAAGAGGTTAGATCTATCCGAAAGTCGTTTGGTTCATTTACTTTTGTTTTCTATTCTCCTTTATGTCTGGTTTAGTACAGTATGTTGTTAAAATGGCAAATTTCTTGGTGTTGTGAAGTGTGCAGAAAATGGAAAGTGTTGGCCTCGGACAACAATCTCTGGTCCAATTTATTCAAGGAGAGATGGGGAGGAGATCGTGCGGCGTTCTATTCTCCCACGGATTCAAAATCATGGAAGGATGTATACGAGGTCCAAGACCGTTGTGATCGCATTGGCCTGTAAGTTATAAGCGCTATGATACGCGATTTCTTTCTTGCATTGTTCATTTCACAGCATACCCACTTACACAAACAGTGGGGAAAGAGAGACACGTTTGATTGTACTATGTTTGTGGTTAGTCTTGTCTATAGATGGTACCAATGCTTCGATATGTTTGATACTAGATATTACTATTTTTCAGTTGATCTTGTCTAGATGGTACCAATGCCTTTTTGGGTCCGAATAGAAGGCTAAAACTCGGCTTTCCAATATTAAGGTTGAAATATTTTTCATCATAATGGTGCAACACTATCGGATGCTTAACACTTTTTATTCAATTTGAGGTCTGCTTCTTTGAAATCTTTTGGTGAAAGAAGTCTCTGAATCGAGAAGTGCGCTTGAGATTTTGGTCATTTTGTGTATTGTTTTGTGTTTATTTGAGGGAAACAAAGTAGGATTCTTTGTATTATATAGAAAGGTCGTATTATAGCACCAGCTGTTGGACCCTCTTGATGAAATGGAAATTTTATGTTGACTAGGGGGTTGAAGATAATCAGAGAAGGCGGTGACTACTATCTCGTTCACCAAGGCGAGATCCAACGCTATTTGGGTTCAAGGAGACAGAGGAAAGGGCTGAACGGTCGCGCTCTGAGTTTGAGAAGAGAAGGAAGTGGGGAAGGATCGCAGGAGGAAGAGGAATCCGCCTCCTGCCGTGGGATTTTGGACAAATCCTTTTCTTCATTGGGGACCTAGAAGTTGCTTCAACTGATGCTAAACGTGCCCGAGTGCTTTGAATTGTTTCTTAAAGCATCAAGGCTGGCTCATTGTATTCTTGATTCCAATGTATAAATTAGCTGTATTTATGTGTTAATTTTGTCTATAATGATTCTAATTTGTGTATTTTATGTATCAGCTTGGAAACTGGTTACTGTGATTTTACTATTTATTGAAGGCAATAATACAAATGTCTCACGGTTTGTTCATTTCCATCAACCAAAACTTGTGTATTTCACATTGACATTTTGTTATGGATTAAATTGGCATAAGATTTACAATGATTTACTCTCGACAATTAGCCCTTAAGAGAACTATCGATTCATCATGAATTATATACATCTCATGCCATGTAAATTCACTGCATTTTTTTGACACGTGAAAACCCCATTATACTCCTGCTAAAATCCGTGCCAATTTTACGTTGAGGCAATAATTAAGCTCCACGTAATCAAAACACTAGCTCGGTAGTGTTATGAAATAAAAGTGTTGGAAAAGTCATTAGCTTGTGCGATTACCTCGATGCATGGCAAAGTTATCGCTTGTTACGAGTCTTCAAAATTACTTGCAAATTGCAATGTTTTCCAACTCGAAAAAGATTAATGATAAGTCGATAATCAGGAGCCATTTAATTTTCCCATTTAAGATTTGAAGGAAAAAAAAAAATCATAAACACAATGCTTTACCATATCATGACATGGTGCAGTTTCACTTGCATCTTAATGAAGAAAAATGTAGAAGATATTAGATGTAGAAAAGAATAATATTGGCATACAGGAGTGGATATTTCAACCCCAACATTTAATTGCTGAAACGTGAACTGAAAACTAATAGCTACAGGGACTCATTTGACAGCCAAAATCAATTACACTAGTTCTAACTGACCCTTCTGCTTTTGCTGGGCAGACCACTATTTTTTCTTATAAGTTTGTTTGCACTGTCAAATTGAATACACCCTCGACTAACAGGAATCACGGTAGTATATTGAACGTATTCAATGGCGGTTACTGCCATTGTCTCAAAAAATCCGGTGGTCTGTCGGCTAATCGTGAATTAAATGTTCAAAGGTTCCGCCTCGGTGTCCCTTTCCTTCATTGCTGTCCGATCTTCAGTTTCTGTAACAAAAGCATGCATCCAAAGCCATAAGCACTGAGAAAACCATTAATGTGATGTCTGAATATGGTGAGACTGATATAATGCCAGGGAATGCAGCAAAACCAACTGATTGAATTTTGTACTTACTTGACTTCTCTGCAATCACAAAGAGCCTCCTCTGCAAGAAAGATGCCACTAGGAGGAAGATCGAGCACATCCCGAACATAACAGTGATCGGGAATGCATCAACCTGTAATTGCAAATAAAAACAACTAGTCAGTTTTAGAAGTAGAGAGGCATCTAGAAAGAAATTATGTTATTGGTAATTTTAAAGAATAGCGTGCAACATACATTGTACAGGCACAATGCACACAAAGATATTGAGAGGAATGCGGAAGAAGTTCATGATGGTGCTTCTAGCCTCCTCGGGAATGTATTGGGACCTCATCTTCATAATGGATGGCCAGAATATTCCTACACAAGCCTCAAAGACACAGAAGCCAAGAAGCTGAGTACATCCTGCAAATGTGATGCTCCCACCTCTCACATTGGACGGTGTTACCAAGAACTGCTCAAAAGCATCCAAGTTAGAGAACACGACTAGAATAAAGAATGTCCAAGGAAGAGAATGATATATTGGAACAATGACATACATTGGTCAAAATGGGTATCAGTAGAGAAGCCGAGGAAATGGCAAAAACAATCTGCATGTAGCTCTCTACTCTGGGTGATGTCTGAGTCATCAACCGAGATGCAAGAGAGCTTCCCAACATTGAAGCCAACATGAAAGTTGCAAAAATAAATCCATGTGGAATATCCTCCCCGTTTGGGCTTAAAGCGGGAGTCCAGAGGAACACAAATGTATACATTGAACCCTCAAACAAGGACTGTATGGCACCAAGTAATGCAATCTTCTCATCTGAACCAAACAAAGCAACACAAAACGAGGAAGACCAACACCATAAACAGAATTATATGGAAGGTGACACCAAATGAGGAGGGAAGAGCAACAAAGTAAACCGTAACAAAATTTCAGAAGGCTAGGGGGAAAGAACGCACAGTAACAGCCATTCCATTTGAGGCCTTTTTTTTTTTTTTCTTTCCCAAAGCTCGGTCTATGGTCAAGTATTCACCATTTCAACAAATAAAATGAAAAAATCGTAGCAAAAGAAGGCTAAGTTAAATAAAGTACAAAAGTTCGAGACTCTACCAGAAGCAATGGCCACAGCAGCACTCCTGAATTGGGTAAGCAAGTCCTTGTTCTCAGAAGGATCTCCATAGTTTTCCGTCCATGACGATAATATGATTGCCATGCCAATTGCAAGAAAGCATGAAGCAGCATCAAAGGGTGCTACAGGCCCAAGAGCCAGTGTATCAACGAGTAGATTCCCAAACAAACCAGCTACAATAGCAACAAGGCCATTGCCAAGAAATATTGCCTTTGAGAATGTTATTGATAGCCATTGTTGTTCAAAACCTCTCTGCAAAGATTGAGGAAAAGACATTAATCATTTATATGTGACGCGATGATGATAACCAAACTAAAATGTTTGCAGTACTACGACACATCACTGATGCAAATAGGCAACATTGGAGAGAGTATCTAGGGGTCCTCGAAACATGTTGGAGAAACATTAACCAGCTTCATCGACTATTAATTTCCGTAATTATATAGGATGCAAATAAGAGGTACAGCAAAGTATTTATTTGCCATTGATCTTCTCTGCCTACTTTTAGGAAAATCAGATGGATGTGCAAGCACTTGAATCACTTCACCCACACAGCCATCATCAATCACTGCACTGACAAGGAGTGAAATTCTGATCTATGCATGTTCCTAATATTGAAGTCATCCTACAGGTAATAATCATGAAATGCAACGTGAACAAAACAGTGACACAATAAACTCTGATATACTTGACTATTTGTCACAACTCACGACCTAGAAAAGTAAAAGTTTTAATGGGACTAAGCCATTAATTTATTTTTATTTTTATTTTTTTTTGGAAGCAAGAATTATAGTGAAGACAGAGTGATTGTAGCTGACCTTGTTGTGCTCTGCAACAAGCCATGACTCGAATGCTGAAAACAGGAGAGAAGTGGCGATACCTCCCAAAACACGGCCAATCATCAAAATTTTGTACTGAGGAGAATGCTTGGTGATGCAGCTCAGTATGTAAGTAATGCAATAGGTCACAGATGCCCTCCTTCGACCCTGAATTTAAAGCACGATAGGCGTCATTTACTGTCTTTATAATGATGTGTGTGTGTGTGTGTGTGTGTTCTTTTTACAAACAATAAAGAACTAATAACAAAACTCAAAGGAATATCTCACTGTTTGTCTGCTAGAGATCCTACGATTGTCCCAAACAGCATGGAGGAGCCAAAACCAGCAATAAAGAGATGTCCAATCTCACCTTTCCCAAACCCATACGTACTGTAAAGATAGTAAACATATGGACCCTGCAACCAGTCTCCCGCTGTTCATTAAAGTAGCCCCGTCAGTCATTTAATCTTTAACAACAATTTAAACACTGCCCAATTCACTAATAAGCAACTTCAAATGAGAAAAAATTTAATCAGATTTTGCACGACTTCCATCGAAAACAGTTGTGAAAAGTTTCAATGGCAAACTCTAGTCATAAATTGAACTATCAATTCCCACCAACCTGCAATCCATCTAAATAGAGTTTAGCAACTCTAAGTCACTCACTTTCATAGATAGATTAGCTAATATAGGTCCTTAAAAAAGTTTATAGGCCCATTATAATCTATATAACGTACTTTTAGAAAGATCTCCAGAGCGACAAAAGCTACTTTGAAAAATTAATAAAAATCTGATTATCCTGCTTGCAATTGACGGCAACGAAAAAGGAAAATCAATAAAACAATTAAGACAAAATATCATAAGCACATCAGAGAAACGGCAACACAACAAACAAAGAACAGATCAACACAAGAGCAATCAACTGGCTTCTTGAATTCATACTTTTAGCTTAAGGACATGAAATCGACGAACAGCATTATCAACTCCAAAGGCAGATCTCAAGAAAACTGTGTTCGGATCAATCAAAGACACGAAACAGCAAAAGGAAACACAGATCTGACGAAATGTGCCTCTGAATTGTACTCTAAAACACCAAAATGCTCAAGAACAACCTCAGATCGGATTCAATTCTCGCGAAATCGAGACGGGAACAGTGATTCAAAGAGATTAACATAGAGAAATGGAAATTGAAGGAGATCTAATGTAGGTCAGATCTAGGAGTGAAATTACCCATCATGAGAGAGTAGACGACGAGGTAATTGTTCTTGAAGGAATTGAAAGCCGGAGTGGTGTTGATTCGGTCCTTGTTGTTCTTGCTCAGCTCCATTACCGCCACCACCGCCCCAATCCACCGAAAACCAGGTAGAAAAATATCTCCATTTTCGCAAACGGAGCTCTAGAGAGAGAAACAGAGAGCAGAGAGGAGAAAGTGAGGAGTTTTCAGGCAAGTAATAGATTTCTCAGATACTTGCAGAGGTATGTGTCATGTTTATATATAGTGAAAGCCAAGGTAGAAGAAGAAGGGAATTTTGATCCTCTGCCACGCAACACATCGTGTACAATCTCAATTCCGCTTGGTATGGTTGTATCTTTGACTTTTGCCTGTCTCGAAAGTCCAGGATGGATTGATTTCCGAGCGATACAGTCAAGCGAAGCGTGAGAGTGCAGAAAGTGAGGAAGGTAGATCCGCAGAGGATAGAATCTCGTAGGACGCGGATTTAAGCTGAGACACTTTTGTATTAGTTTAATCCGGTTTGATCGGACACGTGGCGAGTCGTGGGGTGTGCTATTTCGGGAGTATTTTTGGGTGTCGGTGGTTCTGTTAGCTGTACTGATCGGACAGTCTTAAACGCACGTATTGGATCTCCATGTACTTTGATTAAAGGAAACGGAAAGGGAATAGTAGGACCCACTTAAGCAAACCTGTCCATACCGTCCGATCCGTCTCGGTCGGCTGATGAGAAATTTCACCAATATGGATAGGGCAGTAACTTTTTTTTTTTTTTTTTTTTAATTCTATAAAATAAAAATAAAAAAACCTTTTGTTTTTATTTGTTTAAGTTGATAGGATAGTAACTTGTTGTTGGTTAGTTTTGGCCTTTTTATTGGTAGATAGATCATCCTATTCACTTGAATAAAATTAAAAAAAAAACTATGGTATAAATTATATTTTGTTCTATCAATAAATATTATTATTTTAGTTATTAAACTAACTTTTTAATAATTTAATTTATTACTAAAAACAGTTATTTCATGTGTCACATTATAAATTTTTAACATACATATTTACATTTTAAATTGTTAACAAAAATAATACAATATTAAAAAAAAAAAAGCACTAAATGTTAATAAGATAAAATATAATTCCGGTCATAAGTTAGAAAAAGGTAAATGATAGCAATGCATTGTTAATTTTCCACTTACCGACTGAGTTATTGAATTTTAACAATGCTTTTTTTTTTTTTTTTTTTGCTTCTTTTGTTGTTGTTCTCAATTGATGAAAATGAATTAAATGTACGGGGAACAAGGTGGGAACCAACGACGAATAAGCAAAAGGTGAAGTGGAGGGTAGGGTAGGGTAGGGTCAACCTTTGACCTCATCACATGGTGACAAGGTGATTGAATAACCAATCTTCGCCTCCCACTGATAGGGCTTGAGATGTACATGTAGTACTTTTGGTCAAGGTCTAGTGGAATTTGGCCTATAGTTTGTGAAATGGATCCTCAGCAAACTTCCCTCAACTCCACAAGGTTAAAAGCCGAAATCATTGACCTTTTGAATTCGTCTTAATACAATTATGGCACCATTGCTTGGTTGTATGAACCTAAATTATTAACTATATTAAGCTTGCATTTGATTATTTAGAGATGAAATTTTTTAAATTAGAGTTAATTAATTTTTTAAAAATTAGTTATAAATTTTATTAATTTTTTAAAAAAAGATAAAAATTGATGTAAAAAAATACAGTTTAGTTAGAGTTAAATTTGAATATTAAATAAAGTCTAAGTGTATAATATTATCTTATTTACATTATATACTTGTTCAATAAATAATAAATAATTAAGTGATTTGTCAATATCAATTCTATCCTAATCAATTTTCTCGTTTCTAATAATCTTTATCTTAATTATTTGGTTATAATTTTCATAAATATTCAACAGTCACCTATTAAATAAGCATAATGACATGATATTTTTAGGAAAAAGCAAAATGAGTGTAGAATGAGATTAATTAAAAAATGAAAAATTTAAATTTGAAATGAAATCTTCTTTAACAAGTCAGAACTTATATTAATAATTTACAACATCAAATGGGCACAGTAGAAAGCGCCTTCATCTTAATCTTAATCCTCCACTATTTAGTTTATTTATTCAATTACACAGTTTTTTGTTCAATTAAAAATTATAAAGTTGACGACCCTACACCTCTAAAGCTTGTAAGCCATGGAAACGCTATTTTCAGCTGGAAATGGAGGGAGAGGCATCATGTGCAAGGTGTGGTCACATGGTTGTGATTGATGTTGACGATTAAAGAATCCTTGCTTTTGTTCATTTATTATTTATAAAGCAACTGTTTCCAAACTCTTTGCAGCTACCATGTATTGTAGCATGTACTTATGTATGTAAAATGACGTCAAATTGCTCTTTTTTTTCTTTTTTATTTTATTTTTCGAAATTATTATTAGTAATTTTTTTTTAAAAGTAAGCCTATGGGTGACAGTCGAGCACCGCTAAATCAACAGGACACATTTTGTCACAAGATGGTTTGTTTCCATGTGTCACTGCCACAAGACCAAAGCCTCTTAAGCCTTCTTCTGTGGGAACCGTTTTCTTTATGACCCGGAATTGGCCTCCACCGTAGTGTTTTTTTTTTTTTTTTTTTTTTTTTTTTTGGCACGTACCCATGTGTCCATTTTAACCCCACTATGACTATGTTATTAAGGACCCGTATGATTGGTAAGTTCGGTTTAAATTAAATTGTACTTTTTTTATCATATTTTTTATCTTTTTCTTAAAGTTTTTTTTTTTTTGAAAAGTTAATAAAAATTACTATTTAAACTTAAAAATTTCAACTCAACTCAAACTCAACTTGTACACCAAACAGGCCCTAATATTTATGCATCTATCTAGATTCAAATCTGAAATTAAGACATTCTAAATCCTTAACCTATTTCACTCTCACCATAAAGCTAGCCCCATTGGCTTTTCACCGTAGGCCTTTATTCGTTGAGCATTGCTACTTATTATTACTTGGTATTCATAATCACAAGTGATATTGTATCATGACATGTGACAATAAATAAAAGAAATGATAAATTATTTATTTAATTTCTAAACTTTTAATATTGTACTATTTTAATTCATGAATTTTTTTATTTTATAGCTGGAATATTCATAAATTTTTAAAATGTTACGATAATAGTTATTTATATTAATTTTTGGACGAAATCTGTTAGTAATTTGGTCAAAAAATAATGCTAACTACGGATTCCGTCCAAAAATTAACGGAAAGAAATATTGCAACAACATTTTTAATAATTTATAATCACTCCAACTACGAAAAAAAAGAACATGGAACGTAACTAAATTATTAAAATATTGCTATAAAAGTTATTTTGATAATTTTTTAAACGTAATCCATTAGTAATTTGATCAAAAAGTGATGTTAACTATTGGATTATGTCCAAAAATTGACGTAAAAGACTATTGTAGAAATATTTTAATAGTTTAGAGGCATTCCAACTATGAAAAAAAGTTCAGGGATCAAAATTGTACAAAATTAAAAGATTCAGAGATCAACCTAGTAATTTACTTTAAAAGAAAAATCACAATAAAAAGTAAAAAGGCAATTGAATATCTATCATGTGAGTTTTTATATACATTTATATATAGCATAGTATTTTTCTAATTTGTTATAAACCGATATTATTAAGTGAGAATATAAAATAGAGGATGAAATTTTAGAAAGATTTGTATAAAGATAATCAATTTTTAGTAGAATAAAATGAAAAAACAAATATCAAGTTAAAAAAAAAAAAAGGTTCACTAGGGATAAAAGCCCTCACTTAATCATGGGTAGCTCTGCCTCTAATTATAAGGTGACTTAAATTCCACTATTTTAGTTTGGTGAGAGCACCATTGAGATAGGTAAAAAAAAAATATTTTATTAGAGGCACTTTTGAAAACTTAATAAACTTATAGGTTTAAATTACAAATTTTAAACAATTAAGTGGAGACACATGCACTCATCTCCACCTAACACAGACCATGACCGCAAGGCCCTAATTTGGTGAGCATTGCAATTTATTACGTATAACAGTTCTAATATATTACCACCTATACAAAATAGCATTTTGTCTAATTGGTTACAAAGTGAAAGCAAAGGCGCGTTAGTCAACACTCGCATCCCCCAACCCAAAGAAAAACAATCAATATCCACACTGACGTCTTTGGTGAATAAACAAGCCTGCCCCATGAGGCAGTAATTTGTCATGTAATGATTGATTAAGGTCTAAGCAGAGAGTGACCAGTGGCTAAGAAAACACAAGACAGGTTGGGAAAGGCTTTACTTGTGCGGTGTCGTGCAAGGCACGAGTCGTCTGGCCTTGCAACAGAACAAAAGGGAGGTGATGAAATGATGGGTTATATCCAAATAACAACATGCCTATAAATATCCACCACAAACTCAGATTCTGAGAGATGTAAAAAAATCCACAAGGCCCTGGCCCAGTCTTTTTTTCCCGCAAAAAGATCTTCAAAGCAAAACAGAGAAGAGAGGCTTCAGAGGCCAGAGGGAAGTCTTGCTAATTATTCCGACATCGATTTACAAACAACAAAAGACTTAAATCTAAAGAACACCCAGCAGCTAATTCTGCTATAGAAGCTTGAATCAATGGCTTCTTTTGCTTCAATTACCTCATGCCCATCTTCCTATTCTTTACATACAAACTTCCAACACTACTCACCCTTGATGTTGCCTTCGAAACATTATCCACAAAACCATTATTCTTCCCAGTTGATGCTTCAATCGTTTGGATCAACAAAGCAGAGACCGTCGCCAGGATCCGCTCCGCAGGGCCTGACAATCCGGAGCGCAGCGACGAAACAGGAAAAGAGACCAGGTAAACTTTACTGATTCAGAATCCCAGTAGCGATTTCAGAAGCTGAGATGTTGACTGAAAAAGCTGAACATATTTTGATATTGACATCTAGTAATTAGGCCCTCACTTGGTTTCTTTTTTCTCTTCTCTTGGAGAGATAAGCTGAAGAAGACTGGAAGATCAAGAGGGAATTATTGCAGCAGAAAAGGGTATAGCTCTCTCTCTCTCTCTATACACGGAAAAGAAAATGACTGAGAATTATTTTGGCAATCACAGTGACATTATTAGTTTACTAGGACATTGAATACTTATCCCCCTGCTTGTGTATAACTGGCAAACTTCAATTAGGAACGTATCCTTGAAAAGAGAGAGACGGAATGGAAAAAAGAAAGAAAACTAATCCAGATAAAAAGAACGGAGAAAACGGGAGTGTTCACTTCTTTTCATTTTTTTCAAATGGTTTCTTTTCTGATAAGTAACAAAAGACCATTCCTCTCTAGGGGAAAAAAAAAAAGAAAAAAAGAAAAAAAGAAAACGGAAAAGAAGTATCTTTCATTTGTGTTTTCATAAGCAAAAGAGCACCTATAATGTGCCTTAAAAGGGTTAGAAACAGACCATTCATCAAGCCTGAGAAACATCCTACTTTGCAGGTAAGAAGTGTAGATGCAAAAGAAGCTCTGCGGCTTCAGAAAGAAAACAACTTTGTTATTCTTGATGTACGGCCTGTAGCAGAATTTAAAGAGGTTAGTCTTCTCACAAAGTTCTGTAATTCATTGGGATCAACAACAAGATAACTAGAAATGATATCATCTAGTTTTCACTTGATTGTATGAATTCACCATTATCGGTTTCATATATTGCATTTACATTCAACGAGCAATGAAGATAATTTCATAAATGTTACTCAACTGTTCTGTATTTTAGGCTCATCCACCGGGTGCCATCAATGTACAAATCTATAGGCTTATAAAGGAGTGGACAGCATGGGACATAGCCCGTCGTGCCGCATTTGCATTTTTTGGCATCTTTGCTGGCACAGAAGAGAATCCTGAGTTCATCCCAAGTATAATCATAACCTACTTATTCTTCCCTTATTTCCACGCCATTTGTCATATCTTTTTGACACCTTACAGGCATTGACACTTGCTTATGTTTGTCATATGACGATAGCTGTGGAATCAAAAATAAGTAAAGATGCAAAGATAATAGTGGCTTGTGCAACTGGGGGTACAATGAAACCAACCCAAAATCTCCCAGAAGGTCAACAATCAAGGTGATTAAATCCTTTTCATGCTATTTCCCTGAGATGTTTGATCTCTTTTTTGGTTTAAAAGATATATATTATTATAATAATAATAAAGTAAATCCTACTACTCGTGCTACTTTCTGCAGATCACTGATAGCAGCCTACTTGCTAGTTCTCAACGGGTATACCAACGTCTTCCACTTGGAAGGAGGCCTTTACGCATGGTTCAAAGAAGGATTGCCCGCCATAACGGAAGATGAAGACTGAAAAGTTAGGTTTCGTTTAAGTTTTTGTTCCTAACAAGAATCTCAGAAACTTATCATGACTAACAGAAACTACGAAGACTAGTGTGAATCCCATGATTAAAATATCTTTCTATGGAAAGTGAATGTAAAATAAAATTTTACTTTTTGCAGCATCAGAAAGTAAATGTGTTCATTCAATAATCAGATTTATGAACCACTTTCCCGGTAAGTGTACTCATCTCACATGTTTAAATGTCTTAAACTGAATAAAAGGAGACAACTCAACTTGATTGTGATAGTCAAGCACCCTACCTCAAATGCTGTACTGAATCAAGCATCTCAACATATTCGAAACAATCAGACTTGGGATATCAATGAAGCTCTTGCCATCGCCAGAGCACCTTCATAAGTTTGATTTCCACCGATAAACCCACTCATGTGAACAAAAACACAACCCAGGATTCCTGCAACCTCAGATAGTTTGTCAAATTCTAATCCCCTCCATAGAACTGGCAAAGGCTTCCGACTCTCAAATTTATCAGGTGATACTGTCACTGCCTGAATTCTCCAAGTTCTGTTCCTGTCATCCTACAAATAGAATAAGCTAACTATATGCCCCAACCACTGTTAACAATTCTAAATTAACATGTAACATGAAAAGTATGTCAAGTGGAAGTTTGTGCAAATTCAACCCATCACCTCCAAACAGAAAACCAGATAGCTCAAAAGGGGAAACTATAGTCCCTCTTTCATCATCTATAAACTCTGTGATGGAAAGTTAAGAGTTGAGAGACACTGCTTTCGTTTCGAATCCTGTCATTTGGTTACGAATACCTGGTAAATAACATATTTGATGGAAGGGCTGATCTTCATTTCCTCCTCAAGCTCAAAAATGTGAAGCTTCCACTGTTGAAAAACGAACAATTAAGTAACAATACAGACGGCACCAAAATATCCAATTCATTTGTCTTACCAGAAGTGCATCCCAACGCTTAAATCTAAAAACACCAAATTGACATATAAACATTAAAGAGAAACATGGATCAAATAAAGAAGCCATCACTTATAAGCCTTCATGAAAAACTAAAGTTTGCTTTGAGTAAAAAATCCATTAACAAAACATAAGACCTCTAAGTTTGAGATACTCGAGATTGCAATGATTGAAATAAACAGCATATTTAAACTTCGAAAGACAGCATAACCAATAAAATGAGATAATCAGACACTAGGGACACTCGTAGGGAAGGAATCATGGGGAAAATGGCTACTCACAGGGCAAGATTTAGTCAGCACAATTATTTCTCCACTAGGATCAATATTCTCTCTTGCTGCTAGACACTCCATAACAATGGATCGAGCCGGTAGCCACGATTTGACGTAGAAATTCAGAGTCTGCAATGTATAGATATTGTTATGTCATTAAAATCAGCATCCAGTCAACTACAAAAAGGAAAAAGGTCAAACAAAAATAAAATCATACATCGAGAAATTCACCGCCGGCTAGTTCCATTGCACGATGGAAGGCCTTGTTTTCTTTCTCAGATGACTGATCAATGTCCACCCAATCCAAATTCAATTTACCAACTCTAGAAGATAGGCTTGTGTTATTCACGTATCTTGGAGGCTGATCTACGTCATATTGGTTGATCCCATTGTCGACAGCATCTATTGCCTGTCCCATTTTAAAGTACTCTACGATAAGATTGAAGTGAAGAGCTACAAAATTTGTTAAAACAATGAATGTACGTTACAACTGAATGACTACCTCCATGAAGCTCTTGTAGAGTGCTAGAAACAGCCGAAGCACGTTTGGATTTCCCTTGTCAAGATGAAGCTCCTTCGAAATTATCTCCATTCCGTAATGCTAAAAAATATTTTAAAAAAATGGTTTTCGACATCGTTAATCCTTGAACTTCTTGCATTTTGATGTTTTGATCCTTAACTATTTGGGGTACTAGTTCCTTAATCAATTTTTACTGGCATTTTTTGCCCCTGAATCTTACAATTTTATAGATCATACAAATAAAAATAAAAAACAAAATTCGGGATCTAAATTCCTTTTAAAAAAATGTTCAAAGAAAAAATCGCCACAAAAATAAGTGTCGCAAGATTTTAGTTTCCAAGTAATCTCAGGAAATTATTATCTAATCAAAAAGCAAAATAGGAGTTTAATGTATATTACTTTATAGACAAGGCCGGAACTACTGAGCTTGGTGGCGAAGCCATGACCAAGCACGTCGCCGAACCCGTGCTGGTGGTGATCGTAACGGTCTCGGCTCGGATCATACACGCCTCCGACGTCGACCACCGCGTCTAACGACTCCAGAACCTGATAATTCACCGCCGCCAAAAATTCCAATCAACAAACGAAAAACGTAAAGATTTTCTGGCGTTTTTTCGCGGGAACCAAACAAAGGAAATAAACGAGTGAAGAGCGCGCTTAGAGTTGGGAGGGACCTGGAGGTCGCGGGTCCGAACGACGTCGGCGCCGGAGAATTTAGTGGTGAGACGAAGCAAGAAGCAGGCGAGAGCTTCGTCGCAGTGGAAGCTTCCGTTGTGAGTGCCTACCTGCTTCTTCGCCGCCGCCGCCACCGTTGAGAAGGCGAAGCGGTGCAGAGGAGGCTTCGCCGTTTTTGGAGGTAGCCATTGCCATCGAAACAACGGCGTTTTACTGAAAGACGTCCCGCGCTTACCATGAGAGAGGAGGGTGAGAGAGAAAAAGGAGGGAACGTGGGAAATGACACCCGGCCCATATTTATCTAACAAGACGAAGCCCCATCTTTTGGTAATTGCATTAATGATCATTTTTTTTTAATTTATGCCTCTTTTTAGTGAATCTTTTCAATTAATAATTTTTTTTTGAAATTATCTTTTCAATTATTGGCAATCACCAATTTACTATTAAAAAAGCTAAGCAAATAATGGCTTACTTTTAAATAAATCAATATCAGTAAAAAAAATTTACTCTTATAAAATGTGTTCAAATCGGACATTCATCATAATTCAACCTCTATTTGACCCTGTTTTAAATCCATTTTTCAAAATTTCTTTGAGTGTTTTCTCTCACATAAATTTGAATCGCAAGTTTCAACCTGTATCCAAATAGAACCTTTATAAAAATCCACCAAAATATAGAATTTTTTTTTAAAACCAATAAGCAAAACAACATTCAAGACTTGGGTAAGGGCATCAACCAAACAAAAATCAACTCAAGTGCCCAACCGAGGACAAACACACAAATTAAGGGCAGTTAATAACAAGCAAACTAACATGGCATTCCCAAAGAAACTACCACTGCAGGCGCGTGTCTTCATTGTTTACATTGTTTGGTTTCTTTCCCAACATAAAACAGCATGAATTATTCAAGAAAAAAGGTCAAAAAAAGAAGAAAATTAAAAAAAAATTTCCCTATTTTCACTTCTACCATGATAACGAAAGTTGAATATCAGAACATTGTTCAGAAGCTCAACATAAAATCAAATCAGCGAGATCTTCCGTTGCCTCTGTGCGTCGCCCCCCATGTACATAAGTTTGACCATTCCAAATGAAAAGCTTTTAAGTCAACAATAAGGAAAAGCCGTGGTAGGCCCTCCTAAACAAACTCGACGCTTGCACCAGCTATATATGTTCTAAAACTTCAGGGTAAAGGCTTTACAAGGTGTGACAAGTCGAATGCGGCTAGCATTTAAGATGGTACTGAGGAATTTTCTTCAAGCCTGTATATAGTGATCTCCTGCTGCTTAAAATATCGTCGGTCCTCTTCGTCAACTAGAACAAGATTCAGATAATACTTCACACTGAATTTGTTATTGATATTTTTATGTGTTGGTGTCAGTTCATACGGACTAAGAAACAGCCTGATTGGAATTGATTCACCTGACAAATCAAGGACATGCATTAAGCTAGTAAGTGAATCGTTGAACACCGAAGAAAAGACATGAAATGACATCAGAAAGCACATAATCAAACATTAAATCTTCAACGAGGTATATTCAAGCATGATTAGACTCTGTTGTGAGATGTTCTATCTTCCTATGTGTAATAAAACGAATTGGTAACAAACCTCTGACTGGAGCACCATCCATCAATTCAAACTTAGCAAGTGTCTCGGTTTCAACATGGGTATTGGCTCCTGATCCTGTCGACTCCCGACGTCGAATCTCCAGATCCATATTTTTTATCTTGATTCTTACAAGGAGAAAATAAATCTTCCCAATAATAATGTCTTTCAGATGATACCTGTACATTCACACTTGAGTTAACAAAACTGTTCCCTTCCAACTAGAAAAGCATGTTAAATTTAAATAATCACACCATAAGTTGTCCATACACTATATGCTCAGACGTGATTTATTCACGAGGGAGATCAGGTTGTCCTAGTAAAGTTCAGATCTGGAAGCATAAGCCACAATTGAACCAAGCTTGGCTTACTACTCAAAAGCCAATTCTTTCCAGATTTCAACTCTCACTAGTAAGTTGTAACCATTTAATTATAGACTGAAACTTTGTGACAAGAAATGTTCCACTTACTTGCTTTTGTTGTACTCAAACTCAATGTGCAGGCAATCTTCAATTCCAACTTCCATCTGCAGAGGTATTAAGATTACTGTGACAATCTAAGGGAGACTAATAATTGGATTCATTATCGGAGCAGTACACAGATGCAACACCAAGATTAAAACAGTAGCAAACAATGGAAAGTGGAAGCAAGAATTTCCGGAGTACATAATCTAACAACAGCCTTTTTGTTACCTAATCTATTGCAAGAGTATTACAGTAAGACACACGTTTACCATACAAATATTGATATAAGACGCTCACCTTGATGCTATTGTTAATTGGTGGAGGTGGGGAGTAGTTACGAACCTGAACCACAAAATCAAACTTTTAAAAAGTACTCATAATCACATATAGTGAAACTTTAATGGTATGGAGAACTATTCTTGATGATAAAAACCCGCCGATGCTCAAAGTAACATAAGAAAATAATGTATGTTTAAGGCATGTATGGAATAAAACTAAAACATAACTTTCATCCAGGCCTACATAATGTGCACCACATGTTAAAAAGATGTACTACGAAGGCATCATGCATGGATACTTCATTTCAAGTGGTTGAGATATGTGAAAAGTATATTAGAATCTTTGTGATGTTAAGAGGTCACTGTGATAATGACAACAACAGAATTAAAGGATGGCTATCGTTTTTGGGAAGTCTTAACACCCAGGTGATAAAAGCCTACGATATTATTGGTCAACAGTTTATAGCAAAACAGGTAAACAGCCTTGTCTTATTATTACAACCACTGTCCTGCCCTGTCTTGCTACCACAACACTGCTTCCCGACCAAAGTAGCCAATACATAACAGCAAGATAAAATCTTGGGCCTGAACAGCCGCATTAAGTTGAGGATAGAGAACACGTACATATATATAAGAGAGACGAAATATAGCAGATAAAGAAATAGTACCACAAAATCCTGGTATTCCACTATGCTACCAGCATAACCACGGCTGATTGTGACTTTCAACACATACCTAAAAAGAAAAATAAAGATGGCGTACATGAATAATTACATATGAGTATCCGTCCCTTAATCAAAAATGTCATTGAAGCAACTAAAAGATGATCACTGCAGAAGCTCCAAGGAGGAATCAAAAGCAGAACAAATTGCAAAAGTATGACTCGATGATAGATTACCTTAGCCTCACGTTCACCCATTGTATGTCTCATATGGCATTTCAACCGTTGAAAATTCAAACGGGAATGTTTTCTTTTCATATATTTCTCCAGGAATATCCAGTTCACGAACTACAAAAAAAAAAAAAAAAAAAAAAAAAAAAAAAAAAAGAAGAAGAAGAAGAAAATTAGAGATTCGGAGAAAAATAAAGCGCGACCACACAATTTTATAAAAAAAAAGGCACAAAAACTTAACACGTAGAATGCTAGACATCCAGAAGAAAAAGAAAGGAACCTACTGCTTAGAATGCGAAGCCTTTTCTAGAAAATATTGAATCATCAAAGGAAATCATACACAATGGACATCATATTAATCTATTTAGATAATTAAAATACATTAGCAACTTTCTCGAGAAAATGGCAGAAAGACAAAGCATACGCACCAAGTGAAGTAAAGTCGTAAAAGTTGCCTCTGTCAAAGTACATTTCTGCAAGGAAAAACAGAATTATTTAGAATATTCCTTCATTCAACTATTTAAAAAAAGTCCTCGAACTAATTTGTACTATACTCATTTAATGCAGGAAACAGGTAGAACAATAGTCAAAGTTAAGAATGAAGAACGAAACCATCCCTACCCATGAAAGGAACTCATCCAAGTTGAATTAGACAAATTTAATAAGTTACTGCACCTTAAAGGCTTAAACAGCACTAAAAACAATAATTGAATCACCTAAAATCTCACAGTCATTATTGTCATGGTTCTGTGACTCTCATGGTTTGCAAATAATCATTTCCTGTGAGATCGTCTTTCAGAAGACAAATCACCAGTTTCGGATATATAAAATGCACTCTTCCACTAATGTAATGCCAGGGTGTTTCAACTCATGGTAGGCTCAACTCGGCCTGTAGAGGGATAATTTTCACTGCAAACTCTTCTCGGTCTCTACGATTGCTTGACTTAAACAAGTGACCTCTTTTCTTTCATCTGTGAGATAATGTCTCTAATTCACTCTCGGATCTAACTCTCTTTCTTTTTCTTTCGGGCTAGACAAGCCCATGGGAAGCAAATCAAATCTCACATTTCATGGTATTCTCAGTAAACCCCTTCTTCCTCGATGTTATCAACTATCACATTCAAGGTTGCATCAAACACGTACCTATCTGACCAGGAGCTCAACTTTTATACCATTGTGTTCGACCTTCTTTCCCGGAACTGGCTCAACCGATATCTACAAATGACACATGGAATAGAAATATCTTCATACCCAAAGATATCATGTTGAAAATGAAGAATACCCGACACGAATCTTCATATACTCACTTTTGTGACTTCAAAATTCTACAAATCAGACAAATACATAAAAAAAACACCTTTCCATAAATGTTTTCTTGACTTTGAAATAGTGGGAGCATCACTGTTTGACCATTTCCTTCTTGAATGGAACTGCAGATAAACACAACAAAACTCCTAAATCAATTTCCGTCTCCCGCAGAAGATGAAATTTGGAAAATGGGTTCAAATTCATGTCGACAGAAGACAAAAAATACACTTTAACCAAGAAATGCCACCAACTAAAAAATCATAACCAAGATTAGCCCCAAAAAAAAAAGGGAAAAGAAAAGTTTCAAATATGTAAACGGAAAAGACGCATTGTCATTGAATTCTTCATCTACATGCCCACATCGAACTTAAACATCCATATATAAAACTTATTTATACCTGTTTGCGGGTTTTTGCATCGGAAATGTGATTGAAATGTTGCAAAGATGGTTTGAAAGCTCCGATTAAGTAATTCTGAGAATAAACAAAAAAGAGTTTCAATCCAGTTATACTCAAATCGATTAAAAGAAATCAACCAAAATGCAGCTGCTTATGCGATCTTACCATTCTGCCGGTGATCAAAACCCAACTCCCAAAAACTCACTCCGTCAACAAACCTGCAAAAATCAAAATCATCAAAAATCAAACCTAGTATCACAGAAAAACAGAAATTTGAAGAAATTAGAATTGAAATTCGATGATCCCGAATTCGGAGTTCAAGTGTGAGGAATTTGATTGTACCTGGGATTGATCACGATGAGATTGGTGAGAAGAGCTGAACCGGGAAGTGAAAAAGAGCCAGGAAGGAAGGGGGAAAAAAAAAAAACCCTAGAGTTTGAAATGGAGGAATTGGGGAGAGATTATACAGAAGAATAAGCGAAAGCTCTCCACGATGGATCCCGTGCGTTTGACAGTTGGGAAGGGAACGAGCGAGAAGGCTGTTCGTTCTGTATAGTCTTAAAACGCAAATTCTGACGAACTCGTGCAATGCACGTGATACGATGGGTTTTTTTTTTTTTTTTTTTGTTGGAGGCTCGAGATATCAACATGATCCATGCCGCACGGCCCGGCCCACGGGCTGTAGAAGGAAAATTATGCTGTACGAACGGAATTGAATAAATATTAATTTTTTTGATGGATATGTTTAGAATTTTTACCTTATTTGGATTTTGTTATGTTGATTACTTTTTATTTGATATTATAAGAGAATAAAAATTTTGAAGCTATTATAGATAGGGCAATAGTCTAGATAGTAGCATTTCTCAAAGACCCCAAATAACAAAATAGTATAACAATTATTACAAGGATTTTCAAGTTTTATACCTACATAATTACCTACTAATTACTATAAGAGACGTTACAATAAATAGATCCTTTTTAAGCATGCTTAAAGTGAATAGTATATTTTAAAATGTTTGAGATAAATAATAGATTTATGCCTTATGGTAAATATTTTATTTATGAGAATTTTAAGATAATTTTGTCATAAATATCTCTTGCCATATATAAAGACTAATTCTGATTTCGTTCATGCTCAAAATTTTTAGCCACGTGGGCGTTTCTTTATTACTCTTCTCCATTCCGGTTTTTTTTTTTTTTTTTTGTGCTTCTTTCTTCCTTCTCTTCCACGCTTTCCTGCTGCTCCTCCTCCATTGACGTTTTTCCCCTTAGTTGCCACGTGGCCAAACCCTTTTCTCTTTCACACCTTTACTGATCTTCTCCTCCTTGCCAATCTTTTAACCATTTTTTTTTTTTTTTCTGGATTCTCCTTTCTTCGTCTCGAGCAAGCTCCCTTGCATGCAATGATGTGTTGGTGAGCCTCTCATTCTAATGTAGTGCTTGCAGGTACAGAATTTGCTTCCATCTTTTCTTTCCTTTTTTTTTTTTGGTCAAAAATTTTAATCGGCAGGCCATTCCAAATCCCAAGTCGCAGATCCCAAATTCCATATGCCAAATCCAAAATCCAAAATTCAAAATCCAAACTTTAAGAAGGGAGGGCCCAGGGTTCTTTGATCGTTGGTATTTCCGGATAGGTCACGGGAGAAGATTAATTTTTGAGTAGGTTAGTCACGTTAAGTTGTGGTCTTTAAGATTAAGGGACTGATTGTAGGCCAGCTGTCTGTTCTTTTGTCTTCCTGACCACATTATTCTTCACACATTGGTGTTTTAATTCTTTTATTTTTCCTTTTTCTTTTCTCCTCTCCTTTTTCATCTTATTTCCTGTTTTCCTTGTCATAAGCATTAGATTAAACAGATGAACTTATTTTATTATACATGTCAATTTCACTAGTGGTACTAAGTATAGAGTTTAGACTACATCAAAAACACAAAGATATGGTTAAAATGGTATGTAAATTTTTTTTTAAAAATGTTTTTGGTGAACATATGCATTGTCAAATTAAGAGAAAATAAAAACAGCTGATCTCTGTTTTTTTTTTTTTTTTTTTTTTTTTTTTTTTTTAAGTAGTTGATCTCGTTTTAAGACATCATTAGTTATAATTTTTGTCTTGTGTACTAAATTTCTTTCACTTGATCTGAGTTAAACCTCATTTGACGAATCATGACTGTATGGATATGCTAACAAACATTTCTTGTAAAGGGGAAGGGCGGTTGAAAGAAGAAAGCTATCTTATTGCTGTACATAGATAAATTTGACCCCAAGACCAAAAAATAGGTGACTCGGTGAAAAAGATACAAGTGCATTTCGTGTAGGCATTAAAACATAGAATTGTTGTTCAGTTATATCATGTAGCCGTAAAATCTTTCTTTTCTTGTTCTGTCTAATTTTTTCTTGTTTATTTTTCGTCTTCATTCTATTAAGATTTAGCCTTCTTGTGGTCCCTTTGTGTCATAGCAAAAAGGGCCTTCGTTCAAAACAAGGAGAATGAGCTAATTTCAGGGCAGTTATCAAGTGTTTTTTCTTTATGTTAACAGAAAAGGTAGGATTGTAAGTTGTGTGTCATCTTCAACAATTGGTCGGGATCATGATATATTATCATGTTTTTACCGTTTTATCAGTAATTTTTCAGGCTGCCTTTGTGAGATAATAGACTCTTCAGAATTTTGCAAATGTTTATTTATTTATTCAAAAAAAAGTTTCTGCATTCGACATTTAGACAATGCGGAAGGAGAAATTAGCCCTGAATATATGCTGTTTTAGTCATAGCACACAGTTGAAAAAGGTTGAAATAAGACTAATGAATGCTCTAATGCACCAGGGTAGTTCATTTTACATAAACTTAATTGGTTTTACTCAACCACTATTTCTCTTTACAACGAAAGGTTATGTCCATATTGGATTTATATTGTTTCTATTTGTCTATTGTCATTCGTCTTTATATGTTTTTCTAATGGTCTGACAATTGAAAAGATTTAGTAGTCTTCACCTCGAATTTTTTTTTTTTTTTTTTTTTTTTCAGTCTTTAGATGCATAAAAAATTATGAGTACTTCATTTTTTTTATTATGATTACCGTATTACCGTATTGTTATTATTATTTTTTTATTACAAGTTGAAACTCTTGAAGTCGTAACCTTCTCGATTCAAAGAGGACATGACTCCCTTTTGTTTTAAGAATAATATAAATGGTGTTTTTTCCTTATTTGTTGCAACTTTGAAGAGGTGTATTACTCGAGATAAAGAGAATACATGAGATAAAGAGAAGGTACAAGGCATATGAAGTGATGGTGAGAATAAACTACACAGTGATCAGTGGGTACTGATTCAGTACAAGCATTGAAAATGAAGAACAGTGTACGGGTAAATGCATGAGATGACTGCAAAGTTGATCTTTAACATGTTATCATGTGAGATGTTTAGAGTGTTTTGTTATCTGCTACTTTTTCTTTCTTTTTTTTCCTTCGATACTTTGGTATTGATTTAAAAGTCTAATCGTTGACAAGGTTTGAACTCCTAATACTTTTAATGAAATTCCAATTGTTTTCTACTATGACTATTCGTACTCAACTATTTATCGTGTTTTACTATTACTGTCTCATTTTTTAGCGTCATTTTGCTAGAGCTTGCTGATTTAGAAGTTAAGGTCCATCTATTGGCAAGGTATTTCATGTACAACCCTCTTTTTTTTTTTTTTTTTCTGGGTGCTTAATAACGTTGCTTGGCTTATTAGCATCATTTTGGATCCTTCTACTACTATTAGGTGCTTCAGTATAAAGGAGAACATGTTTTTTTGTCCTTTGTGCTTTAATGATGGACAAAATAAAGTCTCATAATGATCTTTTAATAGTGATCACTGATATGACCCCAAAACCAGTTGAAACTACTGTTTAAATGTTGTTTTTAGACCGCATGGAGCCACTATTGTTGTCATGTTCCACAATCCTAATGAGATATATTCAAACAATCTAGGCCAAAAAAATTTTAAACCCCCTCGGATGTTGCTGAAGGGGAGGGTCCCTGACTCCCTGCTTTATGGGAGTGTTCGATTGGCAAAAAGACCTGAACTGAGATTGTGGAGTGCTTCGACTTGCAAGTGGACAAAGATGTTAATAACTTATAGAAACCAGTCGAGAACATTTTTCTCATTACTGAAGAAATTAAAAGCCTTATGAAGTCTTTCACAGTAGCAAAGTTTGGAAGTATCCCAAGTTCACAAAGATTTGTTCTTCACTCCTTACTCTAATTAGCTGATTGGTTGCTGAGTCCGTGACCTCTTTTGGGTTATTCCCAAACCCCTACGTTATTACCCTTTTTCGGTGTTTTCTAATGGTCTTACTTGTCAAAATAGATAAATGAACAAGAATTATTTATTTGAGTATTTGGTTTCTGCTAAACATAGAAATCAACAATTTCTTCTACTTTATTACTCTGTAAAGATGATGTAAACTTTATTTACATTAAAAAAGTAATTAATTAATCAAAGCAATTGGTTCTATAGACTATAGTTGAAGATAAAGAAAACCTTGGGAACTTATGCAAGGCATTTTTTTGGTGATCAACTTTTTAGCTATTTGCTCCATGAAAAATTTATTCATGAAAATTTCACCTGTGTTTGTTCACTTGTGACGTCAAGATATTAGGTTCAATTATGAATTTAACATTTGCATTATCTTGTGCTCGTAATATAAAATCTACATGAAGTGCTCACGCGTGCGAAGCACGCTTATTTAACTAGTGCTTCATAAATAGATTATTATATATATGATATTTACCGTAAATATTGATGATTTACAATAACATTTTTAAGATATTTTTATAGCAAATAATGCTTCATAAATATATTATTATCGTGAATATATTATTTAACATCACCTTAAAAATTTTATGCTATTTACTTTTAGGATAAATTGTTAAGTTAGTCCCTGAACTTTTAACTTTGTATGACTTTAGTCTCTGAATTATTTTTCGTAGCTGGAATGTCCCTATAATATTAAAATGTTAATGCAATAATTCTTTATTTTAGTTAAAATGTTGCTCCTAAACTTAAGTTGTGTAATCATTTAAAAAAAATATTTAACTTTCAAAACACATAGTTATATTAACAGGGAACGAGACATGTAAGAAAAATGTTCCCCCGACGGGGAATCCCTGCCTCTGGTCCCGTCCCTTTTAGGAGGGGATAAGGATGAAGATGGGTATAGTTTTAAAGGTCATGGATGGGAATGGGGAAGCAATTTTCATCTCCACCCCGTCCCGTTGCCATCCTAACTTCAATTATTTTAAAATATACTATCTTGTCACTTTACTATTGAAAGTTATAACAAGAGGGGGCAAAAAAAAGTTTTAACTTGAATAATGCACAATTTAAATTCAAATATTTAATTTAAATAAATATTCAATATAATTTATGATCATCAGACAAACTAAACTTAATGTGAATATTTTGTGTTGTAAATGAGAACGCAAGTCGTACAAGCCTGCAACGGAAAAGATTGCAAGCACCATTAAGACGGCAAGTATGAATATCGTCGTTTAATGTGATTGTATTATGAATATCGAACTTCAGAATACTCATACTATTATTGCAAGCCATGTATATAATATAGAAGTCAGCTATCTTAAACGACAAAACAAAAGGAATATTCATATGGGATGTAAAGTTTGAAAAATAAAATGTAATTGTGTTTGAACATTCAAATGAACTTTCACTCGTCTTGCCGTGTGATGTTTCCTACAAATTGTAGTCAAGGTTTAGTGGTCAATAAATACCCTCTAGAAGTAATTATCAAAATAAATAAATAAACAAAAGACCCTCTAGAAGTATTTGATCAAAAAATAAAAATAAAACCACCTAGAAGCGCTTTATTTATTTAAGAATAATGTTACATGACAACCGCTAACGTGGAATTTGAGACCTCGTCCACCAAGCTGACAAATTGACACTAATAACTTTCAGCCAAATTAATTGACACTAACAACTATACCAATTCACTACTACTTGGTGACTACGTTATCATTCATTATATTCAAAATACATAAAATTGACAAATTTATTCATTATAATAAATAATCAGATAAACCATTAATTAGAGAGTATTGAAAAAGGATATTTTCAATACTAATTATTTCTAGTTGACAATCATAAAATAATCACGCATTAATATTTGTATGCATGCCAATTGTCACTAAAAAACATATCATATGTACCATTAGATTCGTTCAATACCTTAGCCCGTGCATGGGACAATTTTGCATACCCAATTCAATAATGATTTAACCAATCAAACGTTATAATGCATGAGAATTTTTTACATTTTAAAGAAAATAATCTTGAAAAGATCTAACCAAAGTTAACACCTGAAATAATTACAAAAAAAAAATATCTACCAAAACTTCAATCTTTGTAGTGATTACAGACATTATCTAACAATAATTTCACTTTTGATTTCACCTGGAGTTCCAACCCTCCGTCCCCAAATTAAAAAAAAAAAAATCTTTATATATTTATTTATTTTTTAAAAAGTAATCTGTGAAGAAAAAAAATTTAGATGTCTACGTTGGTTGTCCCTCGTGGCGCGAGCCTTCCTTATCGACGGGCCCAAGTCCACCAAAGCCTCCTCTTTCCTTCGACTTCCAACCGGAAAAGCCCGTAAGCTTCCGCAACTCTCTCACCGTGTGAACACTCTCCCGGCAAAACGTGGTTCCCGGTTCACCCGACTCGTCCACCGATCGGTCCGAACCGCTCTTACTCAACGGGAGGCAGTTTACTAATCCCTCCTCCTCCTCCTCCTCCTCTTCCCTTCGGTTTGCAGCGCCGAGATGACCGACTTCAGAGCCCGGCTCGGTGACGTCCGGTTCGAGATCATATCTCGCCGATCTCGGCCGGGCTGAGGCTCGCTCCGGTCTGGAAAATCTCCTCCACCTGAGGGAAAAGCTGTGTTCCTTAAGCCCCAAGTAATTGCTCGCCAGCTCTTGAAAGCGGAGAAATCGCAGAGAGGGAAGCTCATGTGGACGTCGATTCTTCCCGGTCTCATCACCGCTTGATCGATTTGATCTTGCCGTTCACCGTGAATACCAAAACCCGTTCCTCTCCGCAGGAGGAGATTATCCCGTCCATGAAATTCAACAACCCGGAGAAGCTCACGGCGGAGGAGGAGGACTGTCCGATCAAGAAGCGGTCGAGATCCTCGACGACGATGAGCGACTTCGGCGTGGTCTGGAGGAGGAGCATCTTCAAATCGTAGTCGTCGGAGACCCTGGCGACATCGAGATCGTAGACGTCGTAGGAGAGAAGCCTCGCCATGGCGGCGACGAAGCTCGTCTTGCCGGTGCCGGAGGGGCCGTAGAGCAGGTAGCTCCGCTTCCAGACGCGGCCGAGCCTGTGGTAGTACTGCTTCGATTTGAGGAAGAGCTCGAGATCGGACTTGATTTTGGATTTCAGGTCGGCCGTCGATGATGACGGTGTCGAAATTTGCCGGATGCGTGAACGGAATCGACCTCCACCGCTCATTTCCTCCGGCGCCGCCTAAAATGTGAAGATTAATCTCCTTCTTCCGCTGGCTCAATCTCGTCGGAGACGGCGAGGATGTGGCTGGAAGTACTGCGGAGACTCGCCGCTTGTCGCTCTTCTTGATCCTCAGAACGAAGGACCGGACTCCGTCCGGTTCCGACCTCTGATTGGTCCAGTAAACCGTCGCGCTGAGAAACGTGTCACGAATCGATTGGCTGGTGTCGAGGTGGAAGAAAATATCGTTGGATTTGGAACCGGAGAAAAGGTTGTGTAATCGGAGTCTTCCACGGAAGGAAGCGAGTTCAGGTACGTGGAAATCTTTCGGTACAGTTGTTCTCTTGGAAATGCTCGTTGAACTGTGGGACTTTGTACAGTTGGTACACGTGAAACCGGTCGACGAATGATTGCCATGACCGGACCAGAATCAAAACCACGTTTGTCTTGGACAACAATCTAACAACTAAGAACAAACCTACGAACGTGAACAAGTAATACACCAAGGAAGGCGAAACCATTATGGGTTTTTGGGCTGTTCTACGATGATGTTTTTTTTCTTTTTTTTTTTTTTTTTTTTTTCGGGCGAAACCAAAGAAGGTAAAAAATGGGGTTTGAGGAGAAAAGAAAATTGGGGTCAATTTAAGGTGGTTAGTTATTTGGGAGATGGGGGACTTTGGAGATGGCTCAAGCCGGCATATTAAATAGGGTCAAAAGAAACAGTGTGTGGGTGTGGAAAGAGACTAGAAGGAGGAGAAGAGAAAAGGGAAATAGGGAAGCTTGGTTTGGGTATGGTTTGGCTGTTAATTGATGACCAATGACTATGGACCATTGCTAGGAATTAGTCCGGTAGATTTGCTGATTGAGCAATGATAACTATCAGTATTTGAACAATGCTAAAGGACGGTCGTAACTCGTAATTCTCACGAGATGAGATCTATTTTTAATTAATAATTGCGCTTAATATCGGATAGATCATAAGATTTTTTATGTTATTTTCATTTGGACATTTTTTTTTTTTCCTTTTTTTTTTTTTTTTGTCAATGGTATAAATATTTTAGGAAATATTTTATTGACTCTATTGATTGGCTTTGATTTTGGACAAACGGCGCTGGATTTGTGGGAATTGTTTATTTCTATTTTACTGCTTAATTTGTGGCAGTTTTGATATTTTTGCACTACTTTACATCTTTGAAATGTTTGGGCACTGATCACATTTTGAAAATAGTATAGAAAGTTTGATTTATCTTATTTCTATATAAAGAATGATGTAACGAGGAATGAGACTTGTTCTTGGACCAAAGGTGAAAATTCTACAGATTTATTTGGTAGAATTGACTTTTGGTCTAATTTCAATCTTTACCTAAAAAAAATATATGTTGTTTTATTTATTTCTTTAAACTTAACCTGTCATATTATTAATATCCAATTTGTCAAATATTTACTATTGGCTTTTGTTACAGAAAACATTATAAAAAATGATAGAATTAAACAAGTGAGAGTCACATGTTGGGTTGGGTAAGTAGAGGGTAATATGGTAAAGTAAATGTTGGGCGGTTAATTGGTAGATTAAATTAAACAGTATTCATGTTATCCAAACTGATCTAAAATTGTGGTTTTCATATGTTGGATCATTTGGACAATATGGATCCGATTCAATCATCCGTCCATTCAACTATCCAATATTTTATTTTCCAAATTACCCTCCACTCGTACTTCATCCTATCACCTTTTTAACATTTTCTCTAACAAAGAAATCCGTAATAAAATATTTCATAAACTCGGATGCTAATAGTGTGATATTTTAAATTCTAAGAGATAAAATTAGACCATCTATATTCTTTAGATGCTCAAATTAAAATTAACCCAATTCATTTTTGTTTTACTTTACTTATTTGCAAAATCCTCGCATTTTCTTTTTTTACTTTCCAGTGCATTTGTAACACTAACTATTCCAAGGTCATACGTATATACTGGCCTAACCCTCAACAAAGTTCTTAGCCAACGTTTCTATGCAGCCTTTCTTGAATTTGAGGCATGGAACAATCTATTTCAAGTAGATTAAAATTAAATTATGCGAATAAAATGGTCGATGCTCGATACAAAGGCACCTTTCTTTATAACTGAAATCTCTAACGAATCTCCATGGAAAAGGCACAACACATGAAAGCGACAAAGTGAAATTAGAAAAAGGGGGAACTGATTAAAAACATTATCTTAATAATAACCTCACGTTGAAAGCTATATCGGATTTTTATCTTTATTTTTAACCCGTACACGAAGCTGCATACTTTGAACGAGTAAACTATAAAACTCCTTTAAATTTATCCCGACCAATTATCTGTTCATAATAATATAGTGCGTGTGTGTATATATATATAGATGCACCTGTGACAAAGAGGTCAATGGTCAGCTCACTAAAATAGACTTCCATTTGGATTCCTCCCATGTAACTTATCCGTCTTAGCAAATCAGTTAGCAAAAAATTCAATAAAAAAAATAAAAATAAAATCAGCTGGATAAATTGTAAAATATAGTGTCGTTTTATGGCAGAATTTTGTAAAAAGATATGTAATTACAAAGACATGATATGGAAACTTAAAGGGTAAGCGAATCTAACAACATTTAATAAAAAAATCTGACAATTTAGAATTTCACAATATTGATTATTATTATCTTTTTCCTGTAACAACCAGACAAAAGATCCACTCTCTCTCCGTCTGTCAAAACAAGCAAACCGGTTTGTGGGCTGCGATGAAAAAAACTAGTGCCTCAGATTCGGCTGGAGAACACAAACTGTTGAGAACTACGATGTGAACTCTGCGTCCACAAGTGTTGGATGACTAGTAACCCCGTATCATTTAGATATGATTGTTTCATTACCACCAAAAAAACCAAAGTACAAAATTTCTTGTCAGTTCTACGCCACAACCTTCATACTTTTTTCTTTTTTCTTTTTTATTATGGTGCCACTAAAGAAAGCACGGTGGTTACTATGTTCATAAGAATCTACGGTCCAAGTTTAACATTATATTCTGTCGGATATTTCTCCTTAATTGTCGTCTGCTCAAATTTCACTAACGTACAAACCAGTTTGAGCTGGAATTGGTATTTGTGGCCAATCTTTAAGCATTCTGTTTACTTATTTATTTATTATTATTATTTAATTTTTGTCATTTATTCTTTGGTAGCTTTTTATTAGTGCATGTTTTTAAATAATAGATCTTACCAAATTCAAGTAAAAAGAAAAAAAATGAAACAACTTTTAAAAGATAATAATAATTTTGCTACTATTAAGAATGAAAAATTCAGAATTCAATCTCTAGATTACACTCACAAACTCATGCACCCAACCACTTGAACTAATCCTAAGTGGCAAAAAAATGAAAGAATTAATATAGATCCTATAATTGAATTTTTTTTTGGAGGAAATTTCTACAGTAAAATATCTCATTTTGGCGATAACCATTCAATTATGGGAACAATTTTATATTATCTGCTATAAATTTCTAACATGGAACCGTCAAACGGTTAAAACACAGTAATGCCAAATAAGAGATATTACGTAAAAATTTATTCTCTTTTTTTTTTTTTTTTTCTCAAACCCTACATGGAATTCTCTATCTTTTTTCTATGCTGAAAAGACACCAAACATGTTTCCATGTCTTTGTATTTTCATTCAAAACTTTTTACAACTTTGTATCCTCCACCACTTTATAGGTGGGTCTTCTTTCACCAAAACCATTATTTGCATAATTGTAAACATGTGGTCCTGCTTATATAGTACAGGAGAAACTGCAACTTTTTCAAGTGCCATAACAAACCAACTTTATCGGCCAGCTTTTGATTCAGTCCCAGCAATTAAAGAGCCTTTCAATGAAAATCAACTTACCCCACTTTTGCCAGCTATTTCTTAATCATTGGGGTAGCTGAAGCCAGAAGCAAATTTCTGACCACGTGATGTGAACTCACAAAATCCCACGAACAGAAAAGGAAAATGAACAAATTTTCACAATATTATATAGCCTTGTGAATAGATTGATATGAAGGTGTACAAGAAGTTCAGAAGAAAATCAAACTCCGACTAGTGGAGTTATGACTGTTACAAACTACAATAATGTCAAAAACAAACAATGAACACTCATCTTCCATATTAGGCTGGAGTCATGGTATTTTATGGGTCTTGGGAATCTGATTGAAGATTCAAGACATGGGAAACCACAAGCTTGGATAGTTCGTTTATGGCTGCTTGAACGGGATAGTCGCCCGAATCTGAATTCCTCGGCCACCCAGACGATGACTGTCCGCTTAATCCACTGTATTCACTTGCAGCAACCTTTGTCTTTCTTGACGTAATGAGAACTTTTTCCAAATCTGTCTGATAAAGAGGTCTTGGCGCCTGAAAAAGGGACATAGAATGGCAAGAAGTTACTTCAGGTTCAAGACTTATGTTTGCTTTGCTAGAAGCGTATAATGCCCAATTTCCTGTGTGCTCCGAGGAAATATACTTTTAATAATATATGTTAAGATGAAGATCCGCTTCAAGGGTCAAAACCGCTTGTTTTCATGCAAACATGTGAACTGCTACATAGAATACAAGCACGTGCCAGATGAAACACCTTTCATTCATCCATGTACAACAGTACCATAGGCCATTTTTTAAAACCAAACATGAGAAATGAATTTTTAATTCTTTCAAAATCTGCAACATGATTGGTCACGACGGTGAGAATTTATGACAAAAAGAAGAAAACTGCAGAAAAGGCGACTAATATATACTTACAGAAGCTCGTTTCCATTTTTCTCAGCATCTAGCAAGTCTCTGATGGGAAAATAAGCTGCTTTCTTGCAAAGTTCAAGAAGATCGGAACCTGTGTACCCCTCACACAAGCTAGCTACATAGTCATAATCGATGTTTTCTTCGACCTTCTCACCCTTCAGAATAACCTTCAGTATTTCAACCCTCTCCCTCCGGTCAGGTATTCCAATCTCAAAGGCCTGAGGAAGACGGCGGAGTATTGCTTCATCAAGTTCTGATGGACGGTTGGTAGCAGCAAGAACCATGACTCGAGCATTCTCTGTAACAACAATATGAAATTGTTTAACAACGAAATTTACCAAAATATCTAAATTAGAGATACAACAACTTCAACAATAGTTATCTAATAGGACATACTTTTGACTGAAAATGAAATATAAGTCTACATGAAAAAAAAAAAAAAAAAAAAAAAAAGGTGGGGAAAAATCTCACGATCAGTTGTAAAGCCATCCCATAAAGCCATGAACTCAGTCTTCATGTTTGTCAATGCTTCATGATCGGTATTACGGCGCTGGCCCAAAAAACTGTCTACTTCATCAATGAAGATGATAGCAGGCTGGAGTTTGTAAGCCAAGCTAAACACAGCAGCAACTGCAAAATCATTTCAAACCACATGAATATCTAGTAATTCAATGTTCCAAGAGGGACAAAAGAAAAGGAAAAGTAAAATGTTACTTTTCCAAATAGCTTTCTCTCACAATCTTAGTTAAATACTAAAAAACCTCCAGTAAATGATCAACAAGTTATTCCACCTTGCTTTTCAGTAACAGGACCACTCCAATGCAAGGGAGGAATTATAACAAGATCAACACTCACCAAGTTTTTGTGCATCTCCGAACCATTTACTCATTAGATTTGATATCCTCACGTTAATGAAAACAGCTCCAGACTCTTTTGCAATAGCTTTTGCAAGCATGGTCTTTCCCGTACCAGGTGGTCCATATAACAACACCCCCTTTTGCGGACCAAGAAGCTTCCCATACGCAAACAGCTCAGGCCTCCGTAACGGAAGAATCACCAGTTCATACAAAGCTTGCTTGATTGCTTCTAATCCACCGATTGAGTCAAATTCCACATCGATGTGATCCGGGTTTATGACATCACAGGCTATAACATCCTGTTACCGATAGAAAAACTAAATCAAACACCATAACAACTCTGAAACTCTTCGAGCATTATTCCCTCTTATCTTTATACCAACAAATAAAACATCTCATATGAGAAGGTCTAGTAGAATGTTCCAGCACTTTGTCCATTATTTCGTCAAATCTTTTTATACTTTAATTGACGTTTAAACTTCTGAGACACAAGAAGAATTAGTAATCATTGTTTATATTTGTGATAATAGGACTTGTGAATTTTTAAGGATAGTGTAACAATCTAACAAACAGTGGGGAAAACTAAGGAAAACAAAAAAAAAAAAAAAGTGTAACCTCAACCAACTCGAAAACACTAAGATTACTTCAAGTTGGATTCTCTATAAATGTAGCAATCTTTTTGTTTGGCAAAGTAATGAACATGAAAATCAAATAGTTAAACTGGGTGCTAGTCCAAATCTTAAAGGCTTATTGTCAAATTTTAAGGATAGTGCAACAATCTAACAAACAGTGGGGAAAACTAAGGAAAACAAAAAAAAAGTGTAACCTCAACCAAATCGAAAACACTAAGACTACTTCCTGTTGAATTCTCTATGAATGTAGCAATCTTTTTGTTTGGCAAAGTAATGAACATGAAAATCAAATAGTAAAAACTGGGTGCTAGTCCAAATTCGATCTTTCAATACTTAATTAGAGAAATAACTTAAATTTGGCAAAACCCATTACCAAACTCCCCAAACCAACTCAAAAAAAGTTAGGTAAACGTCCAAACTCCTCTTTTTTTTTTTCACACCGCTAATTGTCGAAATGCAATACCCAAATTGAAATTTCAGAAATTAATTACCACTCCTTCGACAAACCGACATACCATCTTCTTATCATCGACCAAAAACACCAAAGTTCGATCCTTTGGACAACCAATAATACAACTTCAAACCCATTAAAAAGAAAAAAAGAAAGTGAAATTAATAGAAGAAAACGAGGAAGTAACCTCGTACGGATTGGTCTGGATGAGAGGACGGCCCAGGCGCTTGGCAATCTCCTTCTTGTGCTCCAAAGCCTTCTTGGAGGCCTCACGGTTCGGGTCGAGGTGTCGGAGCCCCGCGAACAGTACCAAACAACTCAAGGCGGCACTCGCCGCGTACAGAATCAATTCTTGCAAGAACTTCGTCTCCGACGAACCCCCCATTTCGATTTCACTTCTCTCTCTCTCTCTCTCTATATATATATATATATATATATAATTGAGAATTTCTCCGAAAAATAATTTATCTTTTTTTCTACGAAAATGGAAAACTCTGGACAGGGAATTTGAGAGAGTTTCGGAAGAAGAAAGGACGCTTTTCCCCCTTTTTTTTTCTTTTTTTTTTTTTTCTTTTTAGAAGAAGAAAAGAGGCTTGAACTGGAAGAAAGGTTTTTTTTTTTTTTAAGTGGAATTACGAAAGTAACATTGATGACCTCTGTTGGCTAAGGCCTGACTTGGGGAGAATTTTGTAAATTCAAATTCTTGGGCCCCTCGCGACTTTAAATTGGGCCAGCATGGCTCTTTTTGAAAACTGAATGGGCTCACCTTCAAAATAAAGCCCAATCCACTAATGACTTAATTGGGCTTAAGTAGTTGGCCCTTGATTTCACGGCTCATATCAAACTCTACAAAGTCAATGTCTCGATGCTGAAAAGTCAAAGAGAAAATTTTGGGCACGTGGCACAATTCTCTCGAATTTTTTTAACAATTAATTATCTATATATATTTTTTTACTTGCATTGATGTGACCCTTTATTCTGGTTTGTGACATCAATACGCGTCACATCTAGTCATTTACCAGATGCACACAAAGTTGTGTGTGTGTGTGTTTTTTTTTTTTCCCTGAATAAAAAAACGAACAATGACATTTTGATAATTTATTAGTATCACAAGTAAAACATAAATGAAATCAATATACATTCTCATAAGCTATTTTTGATAAACAGAGTAAAGAAAAGTAAAGTGATCACTTTTTATCGTTATATTGTCACTAATCAGTGGTTAGCTTTTTTCTACATTTGTTCAAGACTTTCTGAGTCATTCAGTGATCACTCTTCTTATTCTTCTTCTTTGGTTGAAAGTCGCTCAACCCACTCGATAAAATGACTGTTTGAGAATATAGAGCATTCAACCCAAAAAATTTTATAAAAAAAATGTGAGCCTTTCATTTTTCATATGACATGGTTAAAGTTCTTTACAAAGATATTAAAAGAAGACTTTTTTTCTCCCCCTAAGAAAAACATATTTAAAGTAATAGTGGTGTAAAATGGTCATTTTTGAAGCATGTTTTCAAAATGTGTCCACAATTTTGTTAAATTATAAAATATATATTTGTTTCTTTAAATTTCACCAATATATATACATGTGACAGACAATTAATAAATAAGACATATGTTGATAAACCAATAATATATCAAGATAAATAAATCACTTTTACTAAAAAGAACAATGAATATACGTCCAATACTCTTTTTTAAAATTTTTTATAGTAAAAATTTATTGACAAGAGAACAGTTCAAAAGAATTCCATTGCTGTTGATTCCCTTCCCTTAGTACAATTTTTTTTTTTTCCTTTTGAATTTAAGAGTTTCTAGTCAAATTCCCCTCCTCTCATTTACGGATCATATTCTTTAACACAATTAACAAGATCAATTCTTTCCCTTAAAAAAAAAAAAAAAAAAAAAAAGATCAAATCCAACAGTACTCTGGAGTAGGAAGAATCTTCTGATTGTAATATAAAAGGAAATTTATCATTTCACATCACATTATTCACCCAAAACACTACAATATTAAGTTCCAAATTCCAATCATTAAAATAAAGACGGAATCACTTTATTCATCAAATCGTATTCATTGCATTTTCAATAATACCATGCGTGACGCTTCAAGATTACAAGCCAAGCATATTCTTCTTCCTTTTATTTGAACAAATTGTTTTAATCAACTTTTAATTGACTACTACTAGTCTTTATTTCTTTAAATAATCAAAATATTTTAGTGTTATTGTTGTTGTGGAAAATAGTATGCGTTTTTAAAGATTCCAAAGGGGTCCTACAACTGATAAGATGACAATTTAATTATAAATTAAGAAAAAAAAAATTTCCAAAAAGGCAGATGAACAAATCATCATCTACTAAACACAGTTAAACGACTACAAACCACTATTAAATTATAAAATAATAAATAAAAGTTGGAGAATATTACGTCGGCTTTTGCCCATCATTTTGTATCACATAATTTGCCACTTAACCACTTGACCAATGTTTGCATGTGTAAGTGCACTTTTGGTCAAGAGATTAAAATATGGGCAAGCAAAGTTGAAAAATGAGGTGGTAAAATTAAATATTAAAAAAATAAAAAAATAAAAAAAACACCCCACTTTTCTTCTCTTTAGCTAAAAGTAAAACCCCACGTGGTTGTTTCCTTCGCTGTGAAATCCATCCAAAAAGGTCCACTACATGTGATGTGTAACGTGGGTAATCACTCTCTATTGTGATATATTAAACTAGTTTGAGTTGGCTTCATTAATCACCATTTTACATAGAAGATGATGCTAATCATTTGCTGACGGTAATTATATATGTGCTTTGCATACTTAATTATTATTATCTTTCAATAAATATATTATCTTTAATCACTTCAAAAAAACATATATATTATCTCTAAGCTATTTATACACAAAGTGCTGGAGATTGGAGGATCTCATATGAAAATTTGATTAATAGCGTAAGTCAATATGAATGACGATAGATGGATAATGTTTTGAATACCATACTTAATTGGTAGCATTGAGAGAGATTAGTTTTAATAGAGTATATGGAATAGTAGTTGTGTATATATATACATATAAGAATAATTTTTAATGGTCACTTGCTTTCACATATTTTTGGACAAAGAAAAGTTAATACGTGATATTTCTTAACTATATAGCCAATATACAAAATCTCCCTAATGAATATTAATGGAGTGGAAATCCTTTTGAGGTGATTTTCCGCTGTTGTCTTTGGTTTGGATAAAAAAACAAGTGACGTGAATCGAGATATTTAGTATATATCCAAGTCGTGTGCGTAAAATGAAGGGAATATAAATGTTAGAAATAAGACAAGCAAGCATACGTTTCAAATGCAGGTTGAGTTTGAACTCAATTATACTTTATAATAGCTGATTTTTTATTTTTTCTGAAAATATCAATAAAAATTATAATTAATTTATAAAAAATCAACCAACTTACATATAAAAATTCATTTTATCTTAAATCCAACCCGAATACTAAACATACCCGAAGTATTTACTACTATTGTCCACTTCAACTTTGAAATTTGGACCAGCTTAAAGTGATATGGTTCACAAAATTTCACGTTAAATCATTTAAAAAAATGTATATTCGTAATATTATAACTATATCCGTAATAAGTAGTGTTAAAGACATCATATATAATATTAACTTTTAAATACTAATTTATATGAACATATGAGTTATCATTTTCTATTTATGCATGTTTAAAATATATATTTTCATATCATTTGATTGTTACTTCTCAATTAAAATATAGTCATTCGCGTGAATTAGTAATCAAAATTGTTATTACAGTTGGTATTCTAACACTACTCATTATAGGTATAATTATTATATTATTGATACAATACCAATAATAAAAAATGTAAATAAAATTTTTTAATTGATAATATTGCAGATGTTCTTATAGGTGGGGGTTCTGAAATGTCTTGTAATTTCTCTGAGTCCCACGTTAATTTTAATAGTGTTACGCACAAAGTTACTCGATAGGGCTCTTATCAATTGATATGGATGTTGATGAACAGTGGATCACTCCCTGGTGATGTATTTTTTGTTTTCAGCCTTGAATATGAAAATCAAAATGACAAAATAATTTTTAACTATTTTTTATTTTCTTCATAAAAATCACCATCATCATTTTTTGTTTTTCTTTTCCTTTTCAAAGCATTTGTTAAACAAACTCAATTTAAAAAACGTTTTTATTTTCGTGCCTCAAATTCGTGCGTAAATATTTTAAAAAACATTTGGAAACAAAACCAAACACCACCATATTTTTTTTTTTTTTTTTTTGCTTTGTTTTTCATTGCTTTATTAGGTGCTTTTTTTTGCATTTTTGCTTGTTCTCAATAAATTCAAATTATCCAAAAAAAAAAATGTCACATGTATTTGACAGAATCCGAGTCAATCACTACAGGGGTGTTTGGTGTGTAAGTTTGAGTTGAAATATTTTAGTTTTAATAGTAAATTTTTTTGAATTTTCAGAAAAGACAAAAATTTTTTTGGAAACAAATAAAAATTTTTTAAAAAAAGATAAAAACTGAGTTAAAATATTTTAGTTTGAGTGAAAGTGTCAAACAAACCCGTCACTTATAAAATGGTGTAATTACCTTAGAGAGTAAAAAACCGGAAACATATACAGTTATGGTGGAATTCACGGCCATCTAAAAGTTCCCAACACGAAATTCTAAAACCAAAACTAACGACCATACTTTGCTTTAACCACGCACGTGGCATTTAATATTATAATAAGGACCATGTTTGGTAACGGTCCTGTTTAAACTTTTTATGTCTTTTTTCCTTAAAAAGTTTTTTGTCTTTTTCTCAAAAAGTTTTTTGTCTTTTGAAAATCAACAAATTTACTCTTTAAACTTATCAATTTTCAACTCAAATTTACAAACAAAACACCCCCTAATATTAACATTCTACTCACACCCAACAGTCGACTGTCCTCCACCGATCGTACAACCTAGCGCATTACCCTTTTTAAAGTACCACCTTTTTTTCCCTGAACCAATCCCTTTTTTTTAAAGATAAATTACACATTTTTCCTTTAAATTTTAGACATTATTAGAAAATATCCTCTAAATTTTAATTTATAGCATTTTTTCTCTCTAAATTTTATAAAAGTTAACGACTTTACCCCCTCAATTAAAGTTTTAATGAAAAATACATCTAACATTCGTTAGAAGAATCAGTCTGAGGTATTAAGTAATAAAATTATGAAATGACAAACATTGACAATACTCTTAACACCTGTACCCTTATTAATGTGAAATAACGAAGTTATCTATAAGAGAGAAATATGAGGAAAAAAAAAATGACAATCAACCCTACATATTTACTTTTTAAACTAAATTATAAGTATTTCACATTTAATATTTGTAACTCATACTTCAAACGAGTGTATTGTATTTTTTGTCAAAAAATTAATTGAGGGAGAAAATTCCCAAGTTTTCCAAAGTTCAGGGGGAAAAATATAAAAATTAAAGTTTAAGGGACATTTTGTGACAATACCTAAAGTTTAAGGGAAAAAATATAATTTATCCTTTTTTAAACGATTGATATCGTTGTATTAACACCACACATTAATAAATAAATTACAATGATAAGAATATATTTATTATTTCTTTTCATGATGTATTTAGGAATTGATATTAGATGGTCATAGGGTGAGGTTATTATCCGATACCCTTTATGCATGGTACTTGTAACTTTTTTTTTTTTTTTACGTATGTTCTACCGATCAATTGATCATATGTACTATTTTCAACTTATATCATGTAACAATGTTCTAAATAAGAGGTTATTTATGACAATGTTCTAAATGAAAAATTACATATAACTCAACTAATTATTACAAGTTTTTAAATAGAAAATTACAAATGTCAAATGGTATCAGATACTGGAATAAAAGACCTTCTTATAGTCTATTTTTAAGATTTGTATCCGCTTGAACTGCTGTGCAATATTTGAATGTATGATGCTATAAGTAAAAATAGACCGTATTTCAATGCAATTAAATGAATTACTTTCCATTTTATTGGTGACGCTGAAAACTTTTAAAGTGACAAAAGAATGATAATATAATAACACCAACGATCATCACTTTTAGGTACTTTCTATTTTTACTGATGAGTTTTAAGGTGATAAAAATTACTTTAAAAAACAAATGAGGAACTTAGATAGCACCAAACATCATCTTTTAATTAAAAAAAAAAAAAAGAAAGAACGAAATAGCAAAATGTAAAAGAGTCAGTTTATTATTTCAATTCAACCCAAAACAAATGAAAAGATTTTTTCTTTTTAAATTATATAGAATTTTAAGGACAAACAAAATAAGATATGTTTGTCTTGAAACACATTTTTATTTTGTTTTATTACTTTTATGTTTATTTTTACTGGTAACTTCAATCACCTAAAATCCGATTCCAAAATTTAACTAGTTCGGTCAAAAATAATTATAATTTTCTAACTAGAGCGATTCAACCAAGCACCATCAAGTAATTTTTCAGGTTCAAATGGAATCAAATCTTCTTTATCTATATCTTGGAACAAAAAGAGTGAAAACTAAAAAGCACGCCATCTTCCAAGTGGGAAACCGCTTGAAAGCCCAGCTCCGCAATTCTCCCACGCTAACATCACAATCACCCTGTGGGGATTGGGGACCGTGTATATATATAGATATATATATCTATATATTTACACACACTATATATATATACCCAAAGAATCCTTCTCCTTTAACATCAATCCTATTCCATCCCCCCATTGCGCCGTGTTTAAGCCACACGCCCCACGCATGAAGTAAAAGGAAAAACACTTTCAAGAGCAAGGAAGAACTTGAATCACTTGACACCCGTTTATATCTATACAAACACACACACACACACACACACACACACACACACACACACACACACACATATATATATATATATGAAATTTCCATCCCATCCGCACTACCCACCACCATGAAGGAGAGTCAACCGAGAGAAATTTTATTTTTAAAATTCACTTTTCTTTCTTCTTCTTGCTTTGAGTCGTCGCCTAACATTTGTCGTCAAAAGTGTTGCCATTTTAGTTTTGGTTGGAAAGTTGTTGTCTTAATGTAGTACACAAATACGAACACCTATTTGTACTTCCTATGTAGTACATGCAAACACAACTACTATTCCTCCTGCCACACTCCCTCCATTTTTCATCTCCTTCCTTGGATGGGACTTCAATAAATCTCGCATCTTTCTCAGATCCCATTGTATGGTGTCTGCTCGAAACATTAATTTCTCCGATTTACGACTGACAGACATCACACGTTTTGGGGATTTCTGTCTTTCAATTTCTCTCTCTATCTCTCTCTCTTGGTTTTTGTGGGGATTAGTCTTTTGTTTTTATCCTTCTGGAGGGTTATTGTTATTCCAAGTCAACGAAGAGGAAAGGGGATTCTCGGTTTAGTTTTGGACGTTTGTGGGTGTGAATTATTGATGTACAGAAAACTCCATTAATCCCATTTCCCAGTTTCATTTTCTTATCCTCCTACATTGAAAAAAAAGAGATTTGAGGTAAATATTATTTCTGGGTTTTGTTCTGTTTTTCAATCCAATTCATCTGAAAATCTAAATCTTTGGTTGATTTTGAGTGAATTTTGCTTTACACACCAGAAAAGTTATTCCATTTTTAGTGAAAATGGCCAATAACACAAACAAGGAAGATGGGCACACAGAGATTGAGAGGTTTGAAAGAGAGGACGTGGAAGAAACAGGAGAAGGAGAAGAACAAGAAGATGTGAACAAAATTTTGCCTTGGACGAGACAGATCACCATTAGAGGCCTGATTTCAAGCGTGGCGATTGGGATTATTTACAGTGTCATAGTAATGAAGCTGAACCTCACAACTGGTTTGGTCCCCAATCTCAATGTCTCAGCTGCTCTCTTGGCTTTTGTGTTTGTAAGGACGTGGACTAAGCTGCTTCAGAAGGCTGGGGTTGTGTCAAGTCCCTTCACTAGGCAGGAGAACACCATAATCCAGACTTGTGCTGTTGCATGTTACAGTATTGCCGTTGGAGGTCAGTACTGATTTTTTCTACTTTTTTTTGTTTTTTTTGTTTTGACATGATTTGATATGATCTGACGATTAAAAACTACACAATTCGATAAGAAATCCGTACCTTATAGGTTTTTAATGTTTTTTTGTAGGTGGATTTGGGTCATATCTATTGGGTTTAAACCAGAAAACTTATGAGCAAGCTGGAGTTGATACTGAAGGCAATACACCAGGAAGCACCAAGGAGCCTGCAATTGGTTGGATGACCGGTTTCCTCTTTGTTAGTTGCTTGTTGGGCTGCTAGCTTTGGTTCCTCTTAGAAAGGTATAGTTCTTCGGTCTTTTGCGGGGAATTCTTGTGGTAAGGCACGAAAAATACCGTACTAGTTTTAACATGATCTAACATTTAGAAATAGACACTGTTACTTTACGACAACATAGAACTTTAGGGGAAAAAAGGTTCAATACTTTTATCGTTTTAATGGATTATTTTTTGAACCCCGAGCTCATGGATTTCGGATTTGTCTACAGATTATGATAATAGACTACAAATTATCCTATCCAAGTGGAACTGCTACGGCTGTTCTGATCAATGGATTCCACACTCCTAAGGGAAACAAGATGGCCAAGTAAGCAAGCATGCGGTTTTTTTTTTCGTTTTGTTGTCTTGATTTTGAATTTAACAGAATTGAATTGAGTACGAAAGAACTCAAACAAGTTGAGGCTATTTTTTGGCAGGAAGCAAGTTCGTGGGTTCATGAAATTCTTTTCCATTAGTTTCCTGTGGGGTTTCTTTCAGTGGTTCTATACGGGAGGAGACCAATGCGGATTTTCCCAGGTTTCCAACATTCGGATTGCAGGCTTGGAGAAATTCGTGCGTGTTTTTACATCTTTCCTCTGTGATTCTATAGAATCTACTGCGATTACTCATGTCATCATCGTTGATTAAACAAATGTATTGAACTACACAGATTTTACTTCGATTTTAGCGCCACATACGTTGGAGCAGGAATGATCTGTTCCCATCTTGTGAACTTATCCTTGCTTCTCGGTGCCGTGCTCTCTTGGGGAATAATGTGGCCCTTGATAAAAGGGCTTAAAGGAGAGTGGTTTCCTGCAAGTTTATCAGAAAGCAGTATGAAGAGTCTAAACGGTTACAAGGTCTGAATTAGGCATTTGAGTCCACTTTCTCATAAGCACAGTTCTCTTCTGATTTTTTATTTTTATATATATATATTCAAGGGAATGTTAAATTTCAATTCTGCAACATATCTGTCTTACATATAGATTCTCCCTTGAACTGCAGGTTTTTATCTCCATTGCTTTGATTCTCGGAGATGGGCTTTACAATTTTCTCAAAATACTGGTTTGCACTGCCTCAAGCATCCATGCCAAATGAAGAACAAGAGCCTGAAAACATGTAAATGGGCGACTTTTACATAATGTTTTCTTATTTTCATTCGTTAAGATTTCAAGCTTAGTGCAAAGCTAGTATTTTCCGTTCGTTAACTTTGCTCATATGGCTCTCTCCCTACTGCAGCTTTAAATGACCAGACCGAGACTCTTGATGATATTAGAAGAAATGAGGTCTTCATAAGAGACAGCATTCCGTTTTGGATAGCATGCACGGGTTATGCTTTCTTTTCTGTTATCTCCATCATTGTTATTCCATTCATGTTCCCGGAGCTCAAATGGTATTATGTGGTTGTTGCCTATATCCTTGCACCTTCTCTTAGCTTCTGCAATGCTTATGGTGCGGGCCTAACTGACATGAACATGGCATATAACTATGGAAAAGTGGCTCTCTTTGTTCTTGCTAGCCTGGCTGGTAAAGACAATGGTATAGTTGCAGGACTTGTGGGGTGTGGTCTTATTAAGTCCATTGTTTCCATATCTTCCGATCTGATGCACGATTTCAAGACCGGCCATCTCACTCTCACTTCACCTCGTTCAATGCTTCTAAGCCAGGCCATCGGGACCGCCATAGGCTGCGTAGTGGCTCCAGTCACATTCTTCCTCTTCTACAAGGCTTTCGATGTTGGGAACCCAGACGGCGAATATAAAGCCCCATATGCTCTAATTTACAGAAAACATGGCAATTCTTGGCGTGGAAGGCTTCTCAGCCCTGCCACGGTACCTGCCTGCAGCTCTGCTATGGCTTTTTCTCCTTCGCCATAGCGGCCAACCTGCTGCGAGATCTCTCTCCAAAACGTATCGGGGAATGGGTTCCGCTTCCAATGGCCATGGCTGTCCCTTTCTTAGTCGGTGCTTACTTTGCAATTGATATGTGTGTCGGAAGTTTGGTGGTCTTTGTGTGGCACAAGATAAACCCTAGAAGCGCCGCTCTCATGATTCCTGCTGTTGCTTCAGGTCTGATCTGCGGAGATGGTCTGTGGATTCTTCCCTCATCAATACTCGCTTTGGCTAAGATTCGCCCTCCAATATGTATGCGTTTCTTGACAGCCAAGTAATTTTTTTTTTCTCAGAGAAAGAGAAAGAGAAAGAGAAAGAGAAAGCTAGAACTATAGTAGTAATAGAGCTTACAGTAAGCAGTAGAGTTAGACCTGTATGTAGTTTCAGATAAAAAGAATCCTAATCCAGCTAAAGAGGAGTCTCCTATGTAAACAGCCATTTCAGGCAAAAGCTTGTAAACAAAATTAGATGAAATAAGTATATTACATTTACTTGACTGTGCAGTTATTTTAACCGTCTTGAGCTTTCTGCATCGGTGGACCTTGAACTTATCATTGTTTGGAAATTTGGACTCCGAACTTTTTGATTTTGAGAAATGGCATCCTAAATTTGACAATTCATTGCAATTCTGGTCCAATAGCTAACAGACGGAAATGACTCCTGATTTTTGCCAAAAACGCGCCTAATATATTTTGGTGATTGACAAATTGAACCTATGCTTTTCTAATTTGGAATTTGTGATTCTTATTGACGTTTGTTATTGATTGGATTGCGTTGCTAATGATTGTCAAACTTAAGTGTCCCATTCTTGTTATGCAAGTTACCCTTTGGAGGCCGAGCTGCAAGCTTTCAAGTTACCCTTACGGATGATGTTTTTCGAGTTATGACAGGTTTACTTCTAGAGGAGGGTGATCCATAAGCTTTGCATGGATGTTTTGAGGACGAGTGTTCCTCCGGCGGGTCAGGTGGTTTGTGCTTCGTTTTTCCGAACTTTAGCAGCTATTCCTCCGTCGGCTTGGTTTTTCTTTAGGTGGACAGGCAGATGGTCTGGCTCGGAGAGCTCTACTTAGCTCTGCTGATGGAGCTTATGAGGAAGTGAATCCCTCAGTGACCACTATGGTTAGTCCTGTTTGTTTGGGCTGTTTAATAAAAACTTTTTACTTAGCAAATTTTTTTTTTTTTTTTTTTAAAACATGCATTTGGATCATATATTAAATTTGAATAGTCATTAAACTAATTGTTTGCATTTAAGTATAGAATTTCAATTGTGTATTCAAATAAAATATGTGTTTTGATAGTAACACTAAGAATATCATTATAATATCAACTTTTAAGTACTAATGTCATGTAAACTGTCATTCTATTATTGAAAATTGTATAAATTATATTTATCAATAAAAATATAACAACTCACAATTATATAAGTTGGTACCTCAAAAGTTGTGATTAGAGTTAGTGTTCTTAGTATTTTTATTTTGTTAAAAGTAATACTTGAATAGTGTAAAGGTAAAAAAAAAAATAATAATAAGTGATATGGATTTTGTAAAAGTGAAATTTAGATTTAAACTTGAGTTAAATTATTGTAAAATAGTAAAGCAATCAAATATATATTATTTGAGAATAATAACAACAATTTTTTTTATATTTAAAATGAGAAATTTCATTAAACTCAATAAAGAGTTATAAAAACATCAAATATAACAAAATAATCTCATATTATACGAGGCAAAAATTGTATGTTTACGACTAATTTGATTGTGTTGACATTTTAAGGAAAAAGCTTGAAACTCAATAATAACTCATTTAAACATATCATAAAAGTCTCAAATGTCAAAATTAAAATATGAAAATTGAGGGATGACTAATTTGGTTGGGTGTATTGCTCAAAAAGTCCCCTACAATCGTTTTTCAAAATCCTGCAAAACATGGCTATAGGCTCTATAATTTCTGGAGAAAAAACATTAAAAAAAGAATGTCAATATTTATACAATGTGCTGAAAAGAGCCACAATGGTCAACTTGCATTACCCTTACTTTCATCATGAGTGGTGACAGATAGATGGTGACTTGAAATATCATATTCTTATTCAATGAACTGGGATGAAAAATTTAAAAATGGTCCTGCTAGCTCTCATCATTAAATATATGTATAATTCAATGCCTAGAAGCTATAACTTCCTGACAGACAGAACCGATAGTGTCACTCATCAAGAAAAACGTACATACATATAGATAAGCTATTATCCGAAAGCTATATTATCCGATATTTTTATAATGTAATATATATTATAAAATATTATAATAATTAAGTGATTTTTATGTAATATTTTTTTATAATATAGTTTTTTTTTATCAATATCGTAACGGTTTCAAATTATAAAATTTTAAATAAATTATATTAAATTAATTAATTATTTATATATATTTTTAAAAAATTACAATTATCATATATACATGATCACTGGATTCAAGACTTTTTGACATGTTTACTTACGTGTAATCGAGAGTAGGTATGAATCGGAATTGATGATTCGAAGTGAATTGGATTTGAAGTCAAGATTCGGAGTTAGAATATGCTGTTTACTTTGATTTTAGGAATTGAAGTCGGAATCAAAATTATAACTTTAATATCAGGAATGAGAGTGCTATCTAGTGAGGGGGCTTGGATTGCCAACCTCTTATTCAATCCCAATTAGTGTGAGTCCCACACAATTTCACTCTCATTTCAGGGATTAAAATAATAAGTAAACATGAGATTGATTCTCATTCCCTAATCCGATTTCCTATTCTTGAAAAATAAAAAATTATATATAAATAAATTAATTATTATATATATATTTTTAAAGTTACAATTATGGTATATACATGATCACTGGATTCAATACCTTTCACGTATACGAATGAAAGGATCCTAAAAGTCCATGTTAAATTAGAATTACATTCAATGAAACGCGCATACCAAGAAGCTATCTTGGTTTTCTAGTTTCAATGAAAAAGATGACAAAGTCAATTTTGGTTTTCAAATGACTTAAAACATAAACATTTACTTGTAAAATTACTTTTCAAGAAAAAAAATATTGCAAAATAACTTTGGAATCATCCACTTTGTTAATTTTGTTAATTTAATTTTTTGAAAGGGAAAGATGTCATTAAACTGACTAATGATAACGAAATTACTTGATTTAGTGAATATATTTAAGGGATTGTAAGTAATTGATTTATTCTTTCTTAATTATAGAAGATTTGTATAGCTTTTATTATCCTTTCCTTTTTCGTGTGAAAAGCATGAGAGTGTTTGTATTGTAAATCATCATTATCGATGAATATTTTTGAAAAAAAAAAAAGTCATTTACAAAAATTCTCCATCTCTCTTTCTTCGACCTTTATTCACGCGGTAAGTGAGGCTTTGTAATAAAACATATGTCTTAAAAGGGCAAGTATGGTAAATGATAGGCATGTCAATATAATAAATAAATAAATAAAGTTGACTTCTATATAATTAGCAATAATTTGGATTTAATTATATTTAGGTAATTTCTTGATTTTAGAAGATTTGATAATTTTGAATAACTTATCCATTTGTGTAATTGTCATGCGTTTTCTCCTATAGGTTTTATTTATGATGTTCCTGACAATGAATTTTCTCTGTTCGGAACATTGTATCATATCGCATTATCACTCCAAAGCCTTGGAATAGTTTCTTCGGCTCCTCCTCTATAACAAAAGAGAGGACAATATTTATCTTCTAAATCTAGTAAGGTTTTTTTTTTTTTTTTCCCCCAAATTTATTACTAGTATTAAGAATTGATTTGTGGACCACATAATTACCCATGAGTCAAGCCAAAGCAACAGAGAGATCTATAGAACGACACGACATAGGGGAGACGGCAATAAATCTTAAGAACAACATCATACTCAACCACGAAAAAAAAAAAAACGAACATAATGAAACGATAATTAATTAAAAAAAAAAAACAACAAGATTTTAGAAGTAAAACATTGAAAAATAAACGACATTTTCCCTCAAAAAAAGAAGAAAACGACATCAATGATAGTGACGATAATACGACATCGTCTTGGAAACATGAGTGACGGTAACTTCTAAACAACGACAAAATAATTTAAAAAACTACAAATTTTAAAGACCACGTCGAACACAAGACGACGCTCCACCGAAAACGACATGATGTAAAAAACAATAAAATTAAAGAAAATTTGAAAGACGACTAAACTGTTAGTTGATGATAATACATCAAGTAAATGACATTAACAACAATCATATTTGATGAATGGAGTGCAAAATCTAGCAATGATTTTGTGTTTTACTTTATGATAAGATAAAGAGTTCAAATCCGTGACTTCACATTGAAAACATTCTCACATTGAAAACATTGAAAACACAGCAATCATATTTTCAATTAAAAAAAAACACTTTTGAAACGACAAATTCTGGAAACGACATTAATTTTTAAATGTAAGTAGATTGTGGGAAGAATTAAAAGGACAGTACTGCCGATTGAGACGTCAAGAACATCGATTGTGGTAAACGACATATAATCTCGATAAAGGAGATATAAAAAAAACGACAATATTGATGATGAATGACCAAGACGCTGTTTTCGAGTTTCAACCAAAAAAAAAAAAAAGGATGTCAAAGGCTAGTTTGTTTAGGGCTCTTGCAAAATGACTTGAGAGAAATACTTGGTGAAATGACTTTGTAAAAACTTTTTATTGTAAAATAGCTTAATAGAACGATCTATTTTTAGACTAAACGATGTAAAACAACCTTTGTCATTCAGTGAAAATTTAAATAAAAAACTTGTTTTATAATTTTACTTTTGAGGTTGTCATTTTGACCTCCTTTTTCAAAACGAAGACATTTTTTAGGCAAATTTTTTTTTTAATCATTAACGTGTAGATTCGTGGAAGTATTTAAGAAAATTTTTTCTAGACCAAACTTAGCATATGCATTGAGCAAAGATTTCATTTCTGCACACAAATAATAATAATAATAATAATAATAATAATAATAATAATCTACCTTGATTTGGTATTTTTCTTCCTCAAAATGACAAAAGGGTAAGCATATATGTGTTAAGAGTAAGTATGGTAAATAATAGACATGTCAATACTAAGAAAAGTTGACTTTTAGAACTATAATTAGCAAGAAATTGGATTCAATTACATTTATTCAATTTAGGTAATTTCGGGAGATTTGATAATTTTGATTTATTTACCCGTTTCTATAATTATAATTTTGTATTTATATATGTGCTCATTCGTAATGTTTCTTAATGATAATTCCCTCTTTTCGAGAGCATAAACATCGTCATCGTCACACCATATTCTTGGAAGAGTTTCTTGCGTTCCGCCTTTGACATTGCTCATTCCCTGTTACTTTTCTACTTTTTGGCTGGCTTCTTCAAGTTCTTGACATCTGTGGCCTCAACCTCTCTGGATCGCTTTGTGGCCTAACTTCCTTTCTACAGAGGTTGAGGCCAAGAAGAAGAAGAAACGGCTAAGAAGAAGAGGAGTGGCGAATGAGCAACAATATTGTCGGAGTCAAAAGAAACTGTTCGGAGAATAAGGAGTGACGATGAAGAGATTATGTTACACTCATCAAAAGGTTCTCTTTTTTTTTTTTTTTTGGCTCATAAACTATAGGTCCACTTGCATTTTGATATGAATCTTCATACAAGGTTTATTGTTTTTCGAGTGTGTGAGGAGCAAAAGTAATCTGTTTTTAGAAAAAGCAAAAATCTAATAAAGGTATGGTCCACGAATATTCATTTATACTTCTTCTTTATTTGCTTTTTTTTTTTTTTTTTTCAAACCAAAACTTGATTATTCATTTCAGGGGGCTTGTGGCTTTCGAGAGTACTGAAAAAAGAAAATGGCACGTCTCATGTCGAAGGAGCTTTCAAATCCTATTCATTCCATTTGAAGCAAAAGAAAAACAATGTTTATCCTAAATCTAATAACATTCGGCAAACTGATTACTAATATTAAGAATTGATATATGAACTGATGAAATTTTCTATTTTTTTAATTGATTGATCGTAATATAGGATATCTAAATTTATTTATATTAATTTTCATATTTTCATATTAGGTAATAAGAAATCTCTTGTTTTTAGGAGATTTAGCATCTTTGAATAACTTACCTATTTTTGTATGTGTAATTTATAAACTTGTATTTGTGCGGAGTCCATTTATCGTGTTCTTTATTAATAAATTTTCTTTTATTTCTAATGAATTTGCTTGAATTTTCTTTTGTTCACTACTTTTCACGATAATGGTTCTTGCTTCTTTTTCATGAGTTTGTGGTGGATCAACAGGAATATATGTTAGAAAAAAAGTAAATATGTTTATAAGTCTATGGTCTTTTGTATATTCACTTCTTTATTTGTTTATTCTTTTTTTTCTTTGTTTTTTTTTTTTTTTTTTTTTTTGAGGAAAAGAGGAATTTATTTTAGGAATTCATTTATACTTCTTTATTATTATTTTTTTTGTTCAAATCTCTAATATTGATTTCAAGGGGGCTTGTGCCTTTCAAGAGTACTGAAAAACGAAAGTGGGACGTCTCATTTCAGGGAGCTTTCAAATCCTACTATAACAAGAGAAAAACAATATTTATCTCCTAAATCTAATAATTGTTTTAATCAAATTGATTACTAGTATTGATAATTGATTTGTGGACTACATAATTACCCTTGCCGTCAAGCAAAGCAAGTGAGAGATATATAGAACGACCCGACAGAGGCTCAACCACGAAAAAAAAAAAAAAAAACCGAGATATAAATGAAACGACAATAAATAAATAAAACAAAATATTCGAAAAAGTAAAACAATTGAAAAATAAACGACATTTTCCCTCAAAAAAAGAAAGAAAACGACTTCAATGATACCATAAGATGACATCATCTTGAAAAATAATGGAAATGACTGTAACTTCCGACAATGACAAAATATATTAAAAAAAAAAAAACTACAAAATTTTAAAGACCACGCCGTACACATGACGACGATCTAGCAAAAACGACATTATGTAGAAAACAATAAAATTTAAGAAAATTTTGAAAGACGACCAAATTGTTGATGATAATACATCAAGTAAATGATGTTAACAAGACTTATTTGCATGAATGTCCTCTTAAATTTTTAAATTCGGCAATTTAGTTCCTAAATTTTTTTATTGACAATCAACCCCTTCAACTTCTAATTTTTGACAATCCAGTCCTTTTACTTAAATTTATTAAAATTTAAGATAATTTTTTTACACAATACTTACACATTATAGCTCAAAGGGACAATGATGATCATTTTTTATAATTTAATTTCAATACAAATTTCTTTTAAAGTTTAAGTTGAGTATAATTGAATTAAGGTTCAAATTTTCAAAGGTAATTGTATTGTAGTTAAGCAAAAATGATCAATAATGCTTTTCTTAGATTATGATGTGCTAGTTATGTGGAAAAAACTGTTTAAATTTTTATGAATTTGAACAAAAATGAATAAATTATGAAAAATTATAAATTCAGGAGGTTAATTGTCAAGAAAAAATTTAGGGACTAAATTGTTAAATTTAAAAAGTTTAAGGGATATCTATACAAACAAGTCTAACAATAATTATATTTGATGAATGTAAGACATAGTCTAATAATAATTTATATTTGATTTTATTAAAGAAAGAGAGTTAAAATCCACTATTTTATATATATAAAAAAAAAAGGCAATCATATTTCAATTAAAAAAATCACTTTTTGAAACGACAAAATTCATAAAACGATATAAATTTTGAAATGCAAGTAGATTGTGGGAAAAGTTCAAAGGACAGTACCGCCGATTGATTGAGACATCAAGAACATTGATTGTGGTAAACGATATCTAATCTCGATAAAGGAGATTGTGCCCAAAAAATCTCCTAAATCCAATAAGGTTTGGCCAACAGATAATTAATTTTAATAATTGATATATAAACGGTTGTGGTTTGATGTAATTGTCAAATATTCATTTGAATTATTTTTTATAATTATTTTTATTTTTTAGATTGATTGATAATAATATAAGAGTTTTGAATTTATTTATATTAATTTTTATATTAGAAAATAAGAAATTTTTTTATTTTAATAGATTTAATATCTTTAGACAACTTATACATTTTTATATTTATAAATTTGTATTTTGTGAAGTCTATTTATAATACTATTTATTAATGAACAGCATGTTAATCCTTCTATCTTTCAGTTTTGAAGATGAACTACACGATGACTTGTGACCGCTGAGCAGATCTACTACAGAACGACAAGATATAGAAAAGACAGACAATAATCCAAAATACAACATCGTACTCAAAACCATGAGAAAAAAAAAAGTTAAAAAAAAAAAAAAAAACCGTGAAACAAAATGACATTGAAACGACAAAAGAAAACATGGATTTTGAGATGGAAAACGTTAAACAAAAACAACATTTCCCAAAAAATAAAAAAATAAAGAAAACGACATCAACATAGTCATTGTTAAAACAACATCGTCTTGGAAAACAATGGAAATGACAGTAACTTCTAAACAAAGACAAAATCTGAACAAAAAACCACAACTAATTTTAAAAACCTACGACGATCTACCAAAAACTACATCTATTAAAAAAAAAAAAAAAAACTTGAAAGACGATCAAAATGTGAGCTAATGACAATTCATAAAAGTGAAGACCATCAGCGGCAGGAAATTGCTTATGTGAGACTTTTGATATTAAATATGTCATAAGAGCAAAGAATGCCAAATAATTGGCTTGGCAATAATAGAGAAAGTGTGACTTTTGTATAAGCTATAATCAATAATAGATTTTTCATTTTACTTTTTTATTTAGGAAATCTCTTGATTACTTTAAGCAATTTACCCCAATTTTTCAATCCATATTTGATAACTTTTGGAAATTTGTAAATTTTTGCTAAATCCAATAAGGTTTTTTGAATATTAATTACTAGCCTAAAACTTGATGTGCGAACCACGGACAAGATATAGATAAGACGACAAATCTTAAGCTTAAAAACAACATAACATACTCAAAACCACGAAAATATTGATAAGTTTTTTTTTTCAGGAAAAAAAAAAAAAAAAAAAACACGAAAAAGCGACATAATATGAAACGACATTTGTAGGGCAAAAAACAAAAAAACAAACAAAAGATTGCTATAAATTTCTGTTGTTTCTACTCAGAGGTCTCGCGGTTTTTTTTTTATAATTGTCTCACAAAGTTATTCTAAAGATTTCACTTGCTTTTGTTATACTAATGAACTTTCACTAAAATGGTTCTTGCTTCTTCTTTTATGAGTTTGTATGTGGAGCAGGAGGAATATATGCTAGAAAAAAGTAAAAATCTGAATAAAGTCTTTGGTCCAATTGTATATTCACTTCTTTATATGTTTTGTTTTTTTGTTTTTTTGTTTTTTTGGCTCAAAACTTGAATATTCAGTATTCACTTTAAATTTAATATTGGGGGCAACGGAACGTCTTATATCATATTTTCAGATCCTATTTACTCCTTTTCTAGGAAAAGACAAAAAAAAAAAAGTTTATCTCAAAAAAAAAAAAAAAAAAAGGCATGTACAAATTACGATACTAGTTTGCAAATCAATGTGCGGCGGACTACAGATTATGCCCATGAGGGCCGTGATCATCGAGATTCGAGCAAAGAAGGAGAGATAAATCTATAGAATAGAACGACATGATATAAATAATACGACAAAAAACCTAAAAAACGACATCATACAAAAACGACAATTGAAGAAACGACAAAAATGAGGTTGATAGACAACGACACCGAAAGAAAACAGCATCAGCAATATCGACTTTGGAAAACGTCATCGTAGTAGAAAACAATGGAAACGACATTAACTTCTTGACAAAGACAAATCAACATGAAACACCGCAAGAGATCTTTCAAAACCACGTTGTACTCAGAACGACGATGTATAATTAGCGACATAATCTTTTTTTTTTTTTTTTAAAAAAAAAGGAAAAGAAAGAAGAAGAATAAAAAGGGAATAACTACTAAACTGTGGTCACATAATGTCTTTAAGAACGACAACTATCTCAATAAAACTACAAAATGATTACAAAGCAATTTGGACTTTTGAAAAATGGCAATATCGTCATAAAACGACAACATAGTAGTAGTTGAAAATGACATCATCTGCAAACGCAACATCATCTGAAACAACGGCACTAACTTTTGAAAACGACACGATATTGAGAAGACCATTTGACAATGCACTACATGTTTTGCTTCTTCAATCATAGCAAAAACTCTCCGCTCTCTTTGATCAAATAGTATGAATTTATCATGTGGTACTTAAAATATAAAATTATCAGTGTTTTTCTAATCACAAAAAATTCGTTTTGATGTCCTATTTGATCAAATATTAGGCATGGGAAAATACTTTTTGCTCATGCCTAAAAAAAGGGTGCGTTTGATTTTAAAGAAAATAAATTTCTGGAGCATTCAACAAAACTAAATTTTAAGAAAAAATTAAAACTAAAGTTAATTGTATTCTCAAATATAAAAAAAGAAGTCAAGATCAAAGTCACTAACTTAATGTTTATCTCTCATAAAACTATTGTTTCATTTATTAAGAGTGATATATATATATACATATATATATTTACATGACTATTGGTGTCTAGGTTTAGTATTTGTTTGATTGTTAAAATAAATGAAATAACCCCAACAATTTTAAAAGCATAAGACAAAAAATCATATTTAAAACACACAAATATAATAAATATAATAAAGGATCCAAACGAGCACTTGTTATATATATATTAATTTAAGATGGGTACAAATCGTATATCAACCACATTTCTAAACTCATTAATTTATTTAAGAATTTTTAATATTTAATTTATTTTTAAAAATTTTTTTAAATTCAAATGATATTGTATAAATTATTTAGAATAATTAATAAAAAAAAAACATGGCATAACAGATCTTAATTCATTTGTGAAAAATGAGGAAAATGAAAATTTTCCTTTTGCAAAAGGTGCAATGCGAAGTGCGAGTAGGTGGAGTGGAGCGTGGGAACGTGGACGAAATCAAATCTTTTAAGACAAAAGTACCCTCGAGAAACACGTGTTTTCTGTCCAAAGCAGTCCGTAATTTATCAAAACCAAAGGGTATTTCTGCAACGGGTCAAGATCTCAATAACTTAAATATAATCGCCACTAAAGAAAAAAACAGTGACAGAGTTTGACGAGAGAGAGAGAGAAGAGAGAGAGAGAGACACGCATCAGACAAACAAAGCCTTCTGTAGTTTGTAACGAAAAGGCGAGTTTTTAATCTTCTCTTTCGTCTCAATTTTGAATCCTTTAATCTTATCTAGCTTTATTGATTAAAGGTGCTTTTGTTTCGAATTTCTTCGGTTTTCTGAAAAATTGTTGATTTATTTTTATTATTTATTTCACTTGTTTGTGGGTTTTCAGTGGAAAAATGGCTTCCGATTCAAAGTTCCACGAGTTTGAAGAAGTGGCGAAGCACAACAAGACCAAGGATTGTTGGCTGATTATCTCTGGAAAGGTTAGATCTTTCTCGATTTTTTTTCCTAATTTAAATTCAATTTCTAGGTTGATTGTTTATCCCTCTGTTTGGTTGCTAAGAAAAACTGAAATTATGTGTATATGTTTTAATTTTTTCCCCCTTTTTCAATCTATAAGAGTTGGGGCAAACTCTCTTGTAAATTGGAGAAACTGTTAGAATTAAACTCGAAAAACCAAATATCTGTACAAATTTAGCTTGTTGATGTGAAAGCTTTTTTTTTGGTCTTTAGATGTAATATATGTATATGTGTGTGAAAATATATATTGAAAATTTACACATTGGTAATAAACCAAGGTACTCGTCCTATGTTTAATCCCTGTATGAATTTTCATAGTTTGTAGTATAACAAGAAAATTGTTCAAATTAGAATTTAATAAAATCAAACTCTACCTTTATACTCAACTTTTATCCTTTGTGTTTTGATGCCTTTTGTTCTCTTTCTTACTCCTATCTGAAATTGAATATTTTTGGCACTGAGTTTCCCTGGAATTGATATGTGGCTAATTTCTTAAATTATTTAGGTGTATGATGTAACTCCATTTATGGATGATCATCCCGGAGGCGACGAAGTGCTGCTTTCCGCAACTGGTAACTCATTCACATTGCTTTGCGTTTATAGATTTCGAGAACACGATTAGAAACCTTGGATGAAAACCCAATTTGGGATTGGTCTTGTTTGGGAATGTCTTGCAGGGAAAGATGCAACAAATGACTTTGAAGATGTGGGTCACAGTGACTCAGCCAGGGATATGATGGAGAAGTACTACATTGGGGAGATTGATTCGTCGACAGTGCCTCTAAAACGGACCTACATTCCACCACAGCAAGCTCCATACAACCCCGATAAGACACCCGAATTTGTGATCAAGCTTTTGCAGTTCTTAGTTCCCCTTTTAATCTTGGGTTTAGCCTTCGCTGTCCGACACTTCACCAAGAAAGATGACTAATCCGAAAATTCGACCAAAGGGCTAGTCTTTTATTCTACTCGAAAGGACAATTACTTTGCTGCTGTTGCTTTCTATCTGTGTTTATGTTGCCCTCTAATTGTTGGGGTCCCTCATGAGTCCATTAGTTTTCGCGTCTTTTTTTTTTCCTCCCAAAAACTGGTTTTCTGGTGCTAAATGTGACTGCACAAGTTTTATAGTTTTGTTGGTGAGATAAGCAGTAGTACATTCTGTTTCATTGTTCCTTCTCATAACCTTTTGTTAGTTGGGCTCTATTTATTGCAGCAGTTTGAGAAATAACTATATTTATGGAGGTTGATAGAACTCCTAGTTTATGATCTTTATATTATTTTGTTTTTAATTTTGTTTTTTTGTTTTTTTGCTTATTAGTGCTTGAAAAAGTGGCCTGTAAGTGAAAGATCTTGTGTTGTTGCTTTGATCAGTTTGTTATTATTGGAGAAGTGAGTTTTTAGATTTCCCAACAGCCATGCATATTCTGAAATTTCAGATGACAATGAAGGTGACAATTATTTGTGGACGGCAAAACTTAGTTGGATTTTTCTTGTCCAAAAGAAAAAGAAGCAAAAAATTAATGTCTCCTCTATTTCAACCTGTCAATGGCTCTTTTAACTCGAAAAGGTTGTTTATATTAGCCTCTGATTGGTATTTATGTCAATGGCTCTTTTAACTCGAAAAGGTTGTTTAATCTTAGCCTCTGTTTGGTATTTAAGTTTAATAATAATTAAAGTGTATTTTTTTCATTTTAATTTTATCCTTTTTCTGAAAATTCAATAAAATTTAGTTCTAATTTTAAAAAGTCAACAGTTTCAACTTAAAATTTTCATCTCCAATTAATTTATCAGATTTAGCTTTTACAATTTCTCAGAGCCATGAATAAAGCTCTCTTTCTTCTTCAATGATTTAGAAATATATAAAGAAAACATTCATTAAAGGACCCATGCCAACAAACAAAAGAAGGAAAAAAAAAAAAAAAAAGGGGGGGGGGGGGGGGGGGGGGGGAAGAAGAGGAGAGCATATTTAATATTATATAAGAAAAAAGATTTGTACTCTTATTATTAGTAGGTTTATTTTCATTTCACAAATGGCTCTAACATCGTACATTATATTGATCCATGAGTTTTAAATTTACACATTGTAATACCTCGAACTTTTCTATTGCTGCGCAATTAGCCCTTGTATTGGTATCCCATTAAAAACTGAATGGAAATTGAATATGTTCAAATTACATGAGCTAAACTAATTCAACTAAAATCATAATTAAATGTTTTGGGAGATAAATTATATCTCCAAAATATAAAATATATCTGGTGACTTGAATAGTTGATTGAAGTACACTTACAAAATATCTAAGATGGAATTACAGTCTCACTAAAAAAAATACTTAATTATGCATTTGATTGTGGTCAATTTTTTTGAACTAAAATATAGACGGAGAGACCGTTGATGTAGTAGTAGAAAAGTTCAGTTAAATATAGCGTTTAATATTAGAAGGCATGAACTAATACAAGACATGATAATTAATTGGAGATCATTTGTCAAAATAATCCTTATTAAGAGTATTTGTACGGTTGTACCAATAGTTCTAAGTTCATAACAGGGCAGCAACTTTAATGGTTAGCTTGTCTTTTCAAGCATTGAGACGTAGGTCGTGTGAATTGGGAATAGGCTGAAAATGTTCTATAAGTAGAAATGTTTAACGTTCTAGAAGTTTCTACTGTCATTGCTAAAAACAAGTGCATCCGGTGCCCACAAACGCAGACTCTCCTCTGCTCCCCAACTACCACTTGACCATTCAGCCAATAAACCTACGACTTGACCAATTTACAAGTTGTACGAGTTTAAGTAATAAAGTTCGGGATAATTCAACATTTACCCTGCTGATAGAGCAAAGTTGTTTTAGTCGTCAGAACTTAATTTAAACAGCCAGATTTACGGATACGATCATTTTTTATTTTGTGTAGTACATTTTTTAACATGAATACTTACTGATTTTAACTGTTAAAAGATTTGCAACACAACGTGCTCTACTCTAGGAGAACCCACTAATAAATAAAATTAAAAAAAAAAAAATGAATAAATAAACAAACGAGATCTCAGCATGTAAAATATAGGAAGTCAGCATGAAAACAAGGAAAAATGTTAGGAGAAACAACTTTTAAGTTGAATTAATCCATTCATTTTGATTCATTCATCCAGCTGAGTTCAGAATATATTCAATTCTTTTTTAAGGACTTTTTTCCACTGATAAAGTAGGAAACAAGAATCTAGGGATAAATATTAAGCCAACTGATTAATGGCTTCCTCATCCCAAATGAGTACGCTAGTTGGGCCAAAAAAAAAAAAACCGAACCTCTCTACAAGAAGAAAAACAGTGGAACGAATAAAAATCCAAACGCATTTGGACATTTTACTTGTCTCTCAATGTTTGCCACCACTACCGACATCTGTCCCGGCAAAGGCTTTGGAGGGTGCTCATACTCGGCCCTCGAAAACAAAATGCCATGTAGAACCAGCAGAACACAGGAAAGAACAAAGCGCGGAAATTAGCGAATAAATATACGCAGGTTATGATAAAGATGTTTCTATCTTTTCATGGAGGGTCATCACCAAGTCATGAGCATCATCTAGTAGCTTCCACACGTCAAGATGCCCGGACATGCTATTGCACTCCCTCAAGATCTCATCCATACTGCTGTACTTCTCTATTATCAGTTTCCTTTTCTGCAACACCGAGGCAGCAATTGCGTAGAGTAACAAATCATCTGTTGGAGGGGCTCGTTGTCGTATCCTGCTCCAGGCAGATTTTCCGATTCCTGCCCTTATGGCTGCCTGGTCAGCCCACATCACTTCCCAGAGGCATAATGTCTGCTCATATGTCAATTCTCTCCTAAACAGCACCACCACCATCCTATAAACAAAAAAGCAATCCTCAGCCTGGAGTTTCTCCAAATGCCGGTAAAGGTGTGAGTCCTTGCTTTTGATAATTTTAGAAACAATGCTCAGCTGCCTTCGTATTCCGACCTCATCAAGCCTGAAATTATGCCGGGCCTTCTTCATGAAACCCACAAAACACCAGAACGCCTCATGATCCTCGGTCATCACAGTAATTATTGGTGAAAGTAGATCACTCATACCCTGGCAGTAACCAATTTCTGGGTCAAAGAGCGCATATGCTTCAAGAATTGCAACCAGTCGAGCGGCATGGAAAATCCTGCAGGGCTCCAGGTGATCATAATCCTTCAAGCCAACAGCTTCAGCAGCACATCGTGCAATGTCATCCGATACACCAGCTTGAGATTGAGAATAAGGGATCCATTCTGCATTAGCTCGTACTGCATCAAGGCGTATGATCCGCTGCCATGTTGTAAAATCTTCAACTGTTGGAAGTTTTGATCTGCCTTCTGTGCAAGGACAATCATCCTTGGGGGTCATGCCAGGATCAACCTCTTCCCTACTTTCAGTCGTGGGAAAAGTCTGGGTCACTTCAGCGTCTTCAGAGGATTCCGAGTCAGATGAGTCAGTGTTTAGTGCAGAGGAATCAGCATTCGTGATTCTCCTTGAGCTATCATCACCATCCAACAAGGTACTGGAGTGGTCTCCTGAGTATTCAACGACTGGGCTCCTTTCCTCACTAGAAAGAGACTCCCGGGCACTAACCACATCTTCAGAGCTGGGAGAATCCATCTCATGGATAAAACCACCGGTGCCTCCATCGTAACTGATTCCATCAATATCATTCAACTTAAGGCTCTCATTGTTGCGTTTTATAAGCCGATGACATTGTCTGCGGAGTTTCTCATATTCCTTTCTGCACATATGGGGAAAAAAAAAGGCACTTAGTAAGATCCATCAAGCATATACAGAGAAAATATCATGAGGAAAAACCTCACATGTTAGAATAAGTGGAAAGAAGCACAAAACCAAGATAGTAAACTTGAAATAAGTACCTTTTCTGAGTTCTCAATAGATCTCTTTCGTCCTTGGAACTGTTTAAATCATAGCTGTAAAAATAAATACACCAAAAAAGTCAACTTAGAGAACTTCGCCATCTTTAAAAGACAACAAGAACAAAGGAGCACCCACATTTAAGTGCATGTCATCTAGAAGTTAAGCCCTAGAAATTATAAAACTTCAGCTAACAGACGACTGAAAACAAGGGAAAGAGTGACGAAACCACTGGGAAGTGAAAATCAAAAAGAAACAAAACATTTTAATATATTAAATCATCCTGAGAGTAAATCAATAACTTGTATTTACACTAGGGTCTTGACGACATCTGTGAGTTATTTCGTAAAAAAGGGGATATATCCAACAAACTACAGAACATGAAATGCTAAAACTATCACTAGCCCCATCATACAATATCCGGACTGCAGGGAGGAAAAGCGAATCAAATCCTCCTCATCGTTTGCTATCAACTAATTAACCACTCAGTACTACAGTTAAGTACTAAATAAATCTCTACTTCAATTTGCAGGGAGGGGAAAAAAACACAAACACGGTTCTCAAAGGAAAGGGCTTACACTCCAAGAAGGAATGGCCAAACCTCCGCCCTAATACTCGGATCAACACCCTGCAATCAGAAATTTCAAGATGAATAACCCAACATTTATAGCGCAGAATATGAGTGAAAAAAGTATGATATTATTTCAATAGAAGGAAGTATATTTGCATTGTGACAGCAACTCACCCCACTGCGAACTTTTTTCAAGAACTTCACTCCGCCATCACGAAACTTCCCTTCTGGTGTGAACAAACTTCTCCATTGCCGAGGTAAAAGAGCATGTTTTCTTTTCCTGCGGGACCACGATGATTTAAGACGTCCCCTGTAGCAAAAGAACGCCCACAGTTATATTAAGAACAGAAGAACACAGAAAACAGCTACTAAGAAAAAGAGCTAAACAGACGAGTGTCGTTGTATAGAATTGGAAACCAGCATAAACAAGCTGAATTCCTTTGAGATCTCAATAATTTCAACATTTCATACAAATGAAATTATGAAGGGCCATCATTTGCATTATCCGATTTAGATCATTTCCTTTTCTTGACAAGTTCACATCAAGAAAGATATGCATCCAGGTAAAACATGCGCAATCGAGCTGTTATGACAAAAAATCATATCCTGATATAATTTTATCCAAAATAAATTTAATCTGAACAATTATGAGTCAACTGATTGCTATTCTGAAGATCAAATTAGATGCTCCAAACAAGCAATAATCATCATACATGTTTAGTTATTACTCAGCAAAATTTTTTCTTTTTGTTATCAGAGCCCCAAATTCTCAAACATGGATTTGTTTTCGACAGCACAAACCATGAATCTATGACTACAGAAGAATCTCGGAAATTAGAAAAAGACTGAAAATTGATATAATAATTCAAAAAGCGCAAGTTAAACAGAAATTTGCACTAAAATTGACAAAATATTTACCAAGAACCCTTCAAATCTAACAAATCGACAACTTTTTCCCCCTAAATTTACATCTATGGTGAGACCAAATCAGGAGCGAAAGATGTGAGTGAAGTGGAATAACCCACACGGAGATGAAATTGATGAAAGAAAGAACGAAAACGAAAATGAAAAAGAAAAATCAGAGGGACAAAACCCAGAAAAACAAGTGGATTGAACTGCAATTCGTAGGGGAGGTAAGACTAAGTTCACTCTGAGATCGAGATCTGAGTCGAAACTACTGAAATACACTGGAAAACAAAAATCAGTGAAATCACAGTTAAAATTGATTCGAGGAGAGAGAAAGAGATAGAGAGAGAGAGAGGAGAGAGAGAGAGGAGAGAGAGACTCACCGATCAGAGTGGGAACAATAAGCTGGGGAAGAAGAAGTAACAACGAATAGAACCGAACGCAAATGAATCCACGACGACGACGACGATGAAGACGACGACGACGACGACGAAGAAGGAGAGGGATTTGAAGACGAAGTGTGGCTTCGTCGAAGAGCTTTCATCTATGAGTGTGAAAAACAAAAAAGGAAGAAAAACCAAAAAAAAAAAAAACGAAAATGGTGGTTGCAAAGCTTTTGCTCCTGCTCTCTAGGGTTCCGACGAGCTCAAAGATTTTTTTTGAAGGGCTTGTGTTTTGTGCTTTACCTACTGGCCGTGTAGAACATAGCGACGACGACCGCGAAGCCCGCCAAGGCCGTGACGGCGACGGCGACGGCGACGTTGGAAGCCGGCGCCACCCTGAGCCAGAGACCTCCCCCGCCACCGCCGCCGGAGATGTTGGTGTCGTCGATGAACATTAAGGAGGAGGAGAGAAGGGGGTGAAACTACCGCAATACCCCCCTGTGGTGTTTGGTCTACTTTGGGTTTCTGGTCTTCCGTTTAGTCTAGGCAAACCAAGGAAAAAAAAAAGTCCGAGGAACCAACTGCTCCGGTTTCTCTTGCTTTTAGAGAGAGAAAGAGAGAGAGAGAGAGGAGAGAGAAAGCCTTTTTCTTTGTCTCTCTCTACAGCTTATATAAAGAAAGAGAGAGAAATCACTATAAAGATCCTAAAATTGAAAACTAACCCCTTCCTTAAGAAGATACTTTTAACTCTTTTGTTCACTTGAGTGGACAAAAAACCCCCTAGACCGTTTTCCTTTTTTTTTTTTTAATTTTTGTTTTTTTAATCCTTCATGGAGATAAAATTTCAGCAGGAAAAAAAAACAGAAGTCTGGGGAAAAAATGCTTACCTTAAAGAGATGTTCTTTGATATTTCAAGGAAATTGAAGTTGACGGACTGAAATTTCATTTTCAATGCGAAAGAGTAAAACGCTATTGAATTTTCTCATAATGATTTTTCTCGAATTTATAGATTTTTTCTAAAAGGAGAACTTTGCTCCAATATTGAAGTTTGTACAATTGACTTTCATATTCATGACTTTATATAGAGATGTTTTCATCTTAAGTTATAATCCGAATCATAATAAAATTACAATTATAATCTAATGATAAATGCATCATAAAATATAAAATTTAAATCTTTCGTTAAAAAGAAAAATAAAAAGGCCTGAGTGAGTGTTGGATTTGTAGGGTTTGAGTAAAATTCTAGTTCATGTGTTTTTGTTGTCTTGGTATGTTTTTATTTAGGTCTGTTTAAGTTTTATAACTTTACTATTTGCATGAAAACTCAAATTTGTGGACTTTATGCAGGGATTTGACAAAGCAAATCCACTATTAAAAGAAAAATGAAATGCCAGCCATCATACTTCACATATATAATTCGAATAAGCAAATTCAACCATGAAAAAGGAGAATTGAGTGAGAATGCAAGTTAAGAAATGAGGGTATTCTTGTCCATTAGGAAAGGAAACGATTTCAAATCCTTATTACAAAAAAAAAAAAAAAAAAAACATCATATTTTATAAAACCTTATATAAAATAAGATAAGATATATATGTATATGACTAAATTATTTAAAAAATAATTAAAAGAAAAAGAGAGAGAAAAATCCTTTACTCGGTCTTTTTGTTCAATGTTGAGTGTTAAAACTGTGTGGAAGAACCTAACAAACAGGCACTTCCCTGGTTTCACACAGTAGGCCCATTTTTGCCATAGATCACGGATTTTTTCTTTTTCTTTTTTCATTTTTCCCCCCCCATAAAAGAATCATTTACTATGCAACGACACCGTGCTTTAATTATTTTTTTTCTCCATTTTTTTCACTTTTTTTTTTTTCTTCTTTTTCCCTTTGGATCACATAAGTATATCCCACACTTTGTGACAACTAACAAACACAATTATAGGCATAGGTGGACGAAAAGATTAGGGGCATTGAATTAGAGTTGGTAAGTGCACCAACTACTAATCTTGGAATACTTGTCCTCTTTGCCTTGCTTATTAGAAATATAAATTTGCATAGATATAATATTGCGATAGTTTCATTCTTAATTTCATTAAAAAATATATAATTTGAATTCCTCATTCTCGAATTAAAAAAGACATATATAAATTTACAGATTTTCAAAATTTTTTTTAATCTAAAAAAATAACTATTTTCAAATCAACAAACATTATCTCATAGATAGCTTGTATATTGATACTTTGATAGTTTATTTTTCTTTCAAAAGATGTTTAATGATATAGTTGAAGGTAAACTTTTTCTAGAAAATTGGAACAATTTAGGGACTTTATTCGTTGGAAATGAAAGGAGGGTCAAAATTAGTCAAGATGAAGCGATTTAGACAAGGTCGTAGTCCTAATCTAGTTTTATTTTTTTTAAAAACTTTTTTTGGAAGTAACTAATCCAGTCTTAATCTGCTTAATTATTTAATGATTAAAAAATATATAATACATAGTTTGGTGTGACACTCTAACCAAGTATTGCCTATTGTGTGCCGTTTTGATTACTCCGCGTCTTGGGAGTCCTTTTGGTATGGGGGGTGCTTTTGGTAACTTTTCCTTTCTGTTAACTAACAACTGCTTTGGTTCTGCGAAAGAAAACGACATCCACAAGTAAAGGGTCAACAAAGTCGGGCGCAGAGTTTTTGGACACGGTAAAAAAGAAAAAAAATAAAGTAAAGTAAAGAAAAATAAAGAGAGTAAAGTGAGATGTACCCAATGGTAAAAAAGAGAGCGAAGCAAGGCAGGCACTTGACAAATACATGTTTTTTATTTTTTTTATTTTTATTTTTAAAGAAAACGATAAAGCAGGTCAAAGGGTAACATGGCATTGATCTTAAAAATCCCCCCTTCTTCAAAATACTACAAAAATAAAGGCGAAACTTTTATTATTAAGATAAGATGGGAAGATGTTTAGGATGCTCCTTTTTTTTTCTTTTAATTTATTTGTTTGCGGGGATTGTTTTATGTGTCTTTCTTCCTCTGTCTCTCTCTCTCTTGTTTTAACGAAAGTCTAATTCAAAATAATAATAATAATAATAATAATAACAAGATTTGTTTCTTACGACTTAGGAGAAGCAAATAAAGAGTGCTTTATCTTTAAAACTTACAAAGGGAGGTAGCTTAAAAATGGAAGTTGAAGGCAATACGGAACTAGAAAGCTTTGAGGATTGAATTTTATGGATATCCTACAAAGAAAAAAAAAAAAAATTAAAAGAGACCACTATTAGTGCCATGGAAATCTCTCTCTAGATTTCTCTATCTGTCTTTTTTTTTTTTTTTTGGTGTGATTGAAGGCACTTTTATTATGTGAAAATTTGCAAAAGGGATATAATTCCCATGTGGGGCCAATGTGTAGTGCATGCCCTACATCTCCCACTCTTTTTCATCAACCGGCACAATCATGAAAGAGATTCCAAGGGGCATAAATGTGACCCCCAAAGCTATTGCTATGTCTTCCACAAGACAGTGACAACACGCCTCAGCCAAGCCAAGGCAATAGAAATATATCTATCTCGTGACTCATGCCCTCTCTTTGCTCACAAATGTGTTATATTACTATATATACATGCATATATTTACATATACACACACACACACATATATATCATTACTCTTTTGCTAAATTTTTTCCACACAATCATCCCACCTTAATCATTCTCAGGAGCGCGCAATCAAGTCTAATTATTATACTCTATGATCTCTTTTAACAAATCCTAGTTTTGGCATTTCTCATCAAAGCAAAATTTCAGGCCCTTCTCTTTTAATTCTTCCCTTGTGATGCAAATGTGATTCAGAATTTGTTTCTTTTGCTTTCTTAAAATTGATTGGTTCAATGCAAGAGATGGTTTGCTAAATTTGGTTATTTATTATCCACTTGTTGATTGTTCTCTTTCTACATATATGTATATACATATATATATATATAGATAAGGTTTCATTAAGCAAATCAATGTCGTCGTCATTTTGTGCATCCCTATGTGTTCAAAGAACCTTTCACTGATTCAGAAACTATTTTCTTCTTAACCGTTCTTGAGAATGAGGCCGACTAGTTTTAAACATGTGTGATCTGCCGTATAAATTAACAAAAAACCATCTTCCTCTCGGGCCAGGAGTCCATGGCTTAAAAGATGGTCCAAGTTGAGCTATTATTTTGGAAACCTGAATCGATGGGGAGCGTTCTCGATCAGAGTATGTATTTTTGAACGTTATATCTAAACAAATATGAGGATTCAATCCGAATGACACGTGCTTAAGTGACAGTGTGGGGCACTGGTTTTCCAACTTCTTTTCCCGGTACAAAAGAAATCAAGGTGGTATGTGGTGAAGAACCTGGTTAAGCTTTAAACAGACAAACTTATAGCTATCATTTAAGTTGCACTTGCAGTGAGGAAATCATATCTTATCAGGGTATGAAGAAAGGCCAGTTCATTTAGCAAATCAGTGAAGTTTTGTCAACGAGTCCAAGTGTCCGTTTGTTTCGTAGGTCCATTTCAGTCCATTCTCAGACTCAAAAACGTGTTTGGCTGCTTATCTAGTGGATAGTGCTACCCCACAGAGATACTAATCCACCTAAAGAAATATGCACAAAACAAATCAGATGAATATACATTGATACTTGTATACATGTATATTTATGTAGAGAAAGAGAGAGAGAGAGATAGAGAGAGAGATGATATCCATCTGAAACTGCATACCATGTCAAATTACGATTTATTGAAGACCTCAAAAGTTAACATCAGATCAGACAGATCTGGTGAAAATCTAACAAATTCGGGCTCCTACCATCAAAATTACAGAAACCATCACTACATATGAGATCTACGGCAAACCACATCACAAGAGATGAGCATGAAAGCTAGTTTATTCTTCTTCGCCTCATTATGGATGTTCTCCAACTCTACAGCTTCGAAGCAGCATTCTTGTCCAAAAACCAAGTCAGCTCTCCTGCAGGTGAAACCAATTCAACAGGCAGTGTGCCAGAATCTTCACTATTTCCCAGAGCTTTTTGCACAGCACC